>JBBPBP010009777.1:54386753-54419930 GCA_037974735.1 Cicer chorassanicum | reverse complement strand
TTTTAAGTATTTTTATAATAAAAAATATTTTTTTTAAATAAATATCTAATATTTTTTTAATGTTATATATTTTTTTAAATGTAATCAATTAAATTTTATTAAAAAAAATATGTGATCCATTAGATTTACAAAATGTTTCAATTTTAAGAAATAGAGGGACTAAAATTGAGAAATTAAAAATAGAGAGATCAAAATTACGAATCAGTTAAAATAAAGGAATTAAAATTACGAAATTAGAAATAAAGAAAGTAAAATTAAAAAACAGTTAAAATAGAAAGACTAAAATTGTAAAATTAAAAAAAAATAAAATTGCGATCCAATTAAAATACCATGACTAAAATTGAATTTAAACTAAGTGTTTTAAGAAGACGAGTCAACCCACAAAAGTCACACATAGGGCTCCATTCTATTTCCATCCATGGGACTTAAATTTTTATTTTGATATTTGGGTCCCACATACAACCAAAAACATGGTCCTCACATAAAGAAAGAAAAAAAAGTCTAGTATTTTCAAAACTTCAAATGGTGGGACATACAAGTCATTTACCCCGAAATCTCGTCCCTCTTCGCCTCTGTCTTTTTATCATCCAACACACAAACCCCACTTTGCATTTTCTTATATTCCCTTTTTCTCCTTCTCTTCTCTCAACACATAAAAAACACACAAAAATCAATTTGGTTTCATCAACACATTTCTCCCACTAGGGAATTTTGGGTCACCACCCATATTTCCCACTTCACTCTTTCTCATTTTTCTCTCAATCTCACTTTCAATGTAAGTACTTTTCTCTTTTTCATGTTATCAATTTCTTAGATTCTCTGCTTCATGTACTGATAATCTTCATTTTATGTGTGCAGAATTTGGGAAAAGCTGAGTTTGATTTGGGAAGATTGTTTATTGAGATATGGGTTTTGTGATTAGGGTATTTGGGTATGTCTGCGAAGTTGTAAATTTCACTTCTTTGTGTTTTATTCATTAATTCTGGCAATGTTGTTAGTGGCAACTAGTTTAAATTTTGATGTTTTGATTTGCTTTGTAGTAAAATTGGGGTTAGGATTGTTCTAGGTTTTGGGTGTTCTAGATATGATAAAACAGATTCTTGGTAAAATACCACGAAAGCCTTCAAAATCATCACAAAGTGATTCTAATGGTGATGGAGGGTTGGTCAATGGTGGTTCATCACTGAATTCATCTTTTGGGGTTAATTCCAATGGCACCTTGAAATCTAATTCAAAATCTTCAAGTTCTGGTTTAGGTGGGTTGTATTCTGGGAATGGGAGTTCTGCCCCATCCTCAACGAGTTCAAATAAAACTAACCAATCTAGGAAATCAGCTCCTGCAATTGCGTCCCAAGTTGGTTTGATAATGGCTCATGGTGTTTACGAGGCTTTGCCGGGTTTTCGAGATGTTTCTAGCTCGGAAAAGCCTAATCTTTTTCTAAGGAAGTTAAATATGTGTTGTGTTGTATTTGATTTTAATGATCCTGCCAAGCATCTTAAAGAGAAGGATATCAAGAGGCAAACTTTGCTTGAGCTTGTTGATTACATTTCATCTGTGAATTCAAAGTTCAATGAAGTGACAATGCAGGAGATCACCAAGATGGTGGCTGCAAATTTGTTTCGAACTCTACCATGTTCAAATCATGATGGTAAGGTTGCAGAAGCATATGATCCTGAAGAAGAGGAGCCTGCATTGGAACCGGCATGGAGTCATCTGCAAATTGTGTATGAAATTCTCTATAGGTTTGTTGCTTCATCAGAGACGGATGCAAAGCTTGCTAAACGATACATCGATCATTCATTCGTGTTGAGACTGCTTGACCTCTTTGACTCGGAGGACCAAAGAGAAAGGGAATACTTGAAGACTATTCTCCACCGTATTTATGGGAAGTTCATGGTTCATCGCCCGTTCATTAGAAAAGCTATCAATAACATCTTTTATCAGTTCATATTTGAGACGGAAAAACACAATGGAATTGCAGAGATGCTGGAGATTTTGGGCAGTATAATTAATGGATTTGCTTTGCCTTTAAAGGAAGAGCATAAGTTGTTCCTTATCCGGGCACTGATCCCACTTCACAAGCCAAAGTGTGTCTCTATGTATCATCAACAGCTTTCTTATTGCGTTACGCAGTTTGTTGAGAAAGATGTTAAGTTAGCTGATACTGTGATTAGAGGTCTTTTGAAATATTGGCCTGTAACTAATAGTGCAAAGGAGGTAATGTTCCTTGGTGAACTGGAGGAAGTTTTAGAAGCCACTCAAGCAGCTGAATTTCAGAAATGTGTGGTGGGATTGTTTCGTCAAATCGGTAGATGCCTCACAAGCCTACACTTTCAGGTTCTTCACAAAATTTCCTTTTTCCTATGTGACATCCGCAATTCCGCATGCATTTCATTAGCATCTTTCAATACCAATGATCTCTGTTTCTTTCTGATGTTCCTTCTTTAACTGTTTCCTTTATCTTTTCTTATGCATCTTCACAATATCTTGATTTTTTCCATTTTTCTGGAGAAATTGTTTTGACAATTTCATATGGGTCTTGGTATCTGCCTGTTTTTCCCTCTTCCTTAGCACCATATTTTGAATATGAATTTTACTTCCTCAATCGATTAACTATTGGCAACAAACTTACAAAGTGATTATGGCATTGCATGTTGTTTGAATGTAGAGATTATTAATCTATTAAATAAAAGTGTGTTGCACACTTGCACTAGACTAATTTTGTTTGAATTAATCATAATGGATACCAAATGATTTAAATTGCGGGAATCAACTGTAATCACGACCTGAATATATCTGGTATCACCGGTTTCTGCAACCGTATTACAACCACAGTTGTGGCCACATCACCTGCATTTTTCTGCTGTTGTCCAGTGTTTATAATCACTATCAGGCTGTAACCATGACTACAACTGCATTTTAAACACGTGATATTATATTTTAATAATATTCAACCATTGAACTTAATTATTTTGGTGCCAATGTTTATTTATTATGATTCAATCTTTTATGCTACCCATTAAGCACGGGTAATGATGTTTTAATACTTTTAAATTTTTAATCTAAAGAGAAAAATATATATCACCCCATTGTGGTTAATAGCAAGCAGAACCATTGCAATTTGATTGGTATAAGGTGGAGTGGGTTGTAGCCTCTCCCAATAGCTTAATACATTGAATTTTTTTAGTAGTGCTGATTGCAGATGGAATACAACTCCATTGTTTATTGCAACGCATTATATTGACCCATCTGCTGGCAGGGGGTCAGATCCAGTCTGGTTCCACCTATAGAGCTTCTTTTTGTAGCTTTTGTAAGATTGTATCTCCAAGGTTAGATCACTCACTGTCCATGGGGCTTGCATCCGAAGCCTTCGTCACTGTAACTTATTCCGGGTGCAGGTGTTGCAGCAGCTTCTTCCTCTGTTCTATTTTTTTGTCACCAATACCCAGCTCTGCATCTGGTGCCTGTGTCTTTTTGTTTAAAATAAAACTCTTAAAACTGGTTCAGAAATGAAAAGGTATTACAGGCCCAAAATAAAATGACATCATTTTCTTCTTTTATGATATACACTAGTGTAGTCAACAACACAATTGCCGCTCAGAAGCGCCGGTTGAAGCATTTGAATCTCGTGGCCGAGAAACGCAGGAGTCCGGGCATGATAGCACCCTCCCCATGTCTGTTAATAATGAGCTCCCTCTCTCTGCCCTATCTGCGTGACTGCATTCTTTTTCTTCCTCTTTGCTAGCTGCAAGTGCAAGTATGCGGTATCCTCCTCCACCTGCCGAGTGCCGGCGTTGGATAGCCTCTGCGACTTCCCTCTTGCCAACAACTACCCTCTCCTCCATCTGCAACTTGTGCCCATTCTGTGCAAAGTTGCCTTTTCATTTTCTAAGGGGCAACACTTATGCTGAAGGGGTCTCAGGGAGCTAGGGTTTCACAGGATTTGGGCCATATGGCCCTAACTTTTGTGTTTTTTTTTTTGCTTTGTTGGGGCTTCAAATTGAGTTCAGCTATGAAGCACTGGTACTTCATTTTCTATCTCATATTGTGTCAGATACATATTGATACACGGATATGTTCTGATATGTGTCAACGCAGTATCGGAAAATTCATTTTTTTTTAAATAAAATAAAAAAATTCTGACACATATTGGTTACAGTGTGGACACACCATCAAAAAATTTCTGTGACCACTAGCATTTTTTGGGTTGCCTCTCCATGCCACACTCCACCATTAACTGCCATTATCAGCTGCTGGTTATCTTAAGTTTTTTTTTATATTTGGATTTTCTACTAAATACATGGACTTTGCTCCACTTATTTATTGATAAAAATCATAAGCTTATTTTTTTATGGAACATAAAGAGGAATTATCTGCAAATTTCTGTCTGCACATGTCTTGTAATTTATGGTGTGTTTGTAAAAACTTTCAGACAATGAGATTTTATTATATAACTCTATTTTATTTTAAAAGCTATTTATTTTTCTCATTCTATACAGGATGTTTGTGTTTGAGTCCCGAGCCTTTTTGATACACAAATGTTAGTATGTTGTGCTAGTAGGCAGTATTTGAACCTTGGCCTGGACCTCCACATAGTCCTTTGGGTAACTCAACTCAACCAAGTAGTAAGACTTGGTAAGAATAACTAATTAACATCAGGGAAACCAAGTAGTTTAACTGGAAATTGAATGTACTAGGGTTAAAAAGGCTCATGGAAAATAGGATGATATTAAGCATAAAAAAGTTTATTGACAATCAATTTAGTTTTGACAGAAGATATTTTGTATGTGATTTAGATAATATGGATCAAATGTTAAATTTATGAATATTATCTTAGAAAAGGAAAATCTTAACTGTCATACTTAGGATTCCTCTGGCATCACACCTATGAAATTAATTTTATCGCACTATCCAAAAGGGAAATAAGTTTCACACATTCTTCAATTAACTGTTTGATATCATTATTTGAAGAAAGCACATAGGCCATGTAATGATATAACTGGACTCTACCAAAACTGAAAATATGGGCAGCTGAATTAATTTATTCCAGATAAAAAAGTTGCTCGGGCTGACTCCTATATCTGGACAAATTTCTTTGCAGAACCTAAAAAGACAATGCAACCAATCCGATTTATCTTTCATAAACACCCCCCTTTAAATTTGGTAGGTTAAAGCACCATCAGAGTTGAGGGCTTTTGTTTGAACAGAAGGGTTGTTATGAGTCTTTTTTCTTTTAATTCATTTCACGTGCTTTTGAAGTTTCGAATATAATATTTTCTTAAATTGTGAGTATGGTTGCCTGCTTTGAAGTTGTCTATCTATCATTGTGTTATTTTGGTCTCGTTGTTTTTAAGGGTTTTGGAATGTGATAGGATTGTAAAGCACTTTGAAAGTTATCTGTCTGTGGTATCATTTAATATGGCATTGAATTTGTATGAATTCTTCTGTTTTTTTTAAAAAAAGGGTTGGGTTGGGAGGCAGGGAGGGGTGGGGTGGGGTACATTGATTATTGAACTTGTAACGGACTTCGATAGCTCTTATGAGACAACATTTTGTCCTTCCTAGTCTTTCCACTTTTGTTTTTGCAGATTTTGTTTTTTCACTGTTTCTAACCTTCCAATCATTGCCCCTTTTCCTTCTAAACAATAAAATCTTCCTCAACAGTAGAAATTCATAAAGAGGTCTGAGGTTATAGTTTACATCTAAGTTTCAGGACGGAATCAGGTTTGACTTTGTCATAGCATTGCCTATGTTTGCAAATATATTTTTAAGTCTATATATCCTATATTTTCTCTTAAAAATATTTCAAGACTTATTCACCTTGAAGTCTTTAGAGAATCACTAATTATTTTATGCTTTTAACTGTGAATTAATGATTTAAATGACTTTGATTACTGTTATTATTTATATGAAATGTCTGTTTAACTTTGCTTCGAAATTGGACTTCTGTTCCCATTAATCTGTAGTTTTTTTGAGTTAAAACTTGTTTTATGAGTTTGCGACAAACTTCAGAATTTTGTAGGTTTGAGTCAGTGTTACTGGCTGCTTTAATGTGCAATACTTAAGTACAAAATATGAACTTTTTTTATGGCCTTGGTTCTGTCTACAGGTAGCTGAGCGCGCACTGTTTCTTTGGAACAACGACCATATTAGAAATTTGATAATACAAAACTGCAAAATAATACTACCAATAATCTTCCCTGCATTGGAGAAAAATGCACGCGGCCATTGGAACCAAGCTGTCCAGAGTTTGACTCTGAATGTGAGAAAAATATTCTCAGATGCTGATCAGGCACTTTTTGATGAATGCATGCTCAAATTCCAAGAAGACGAAATCAAGGAACGGCAGAAGCAAGAAAACCGGGAATCCACGTGGAAGAAATTGGAAGACATTGCTGCTGCATCCAAATCTATAAGCAATGAAGCAGTTCTTGCCTCAAGGTTTGCGTCCTCTGTTGCCGTTGCTACAATGTAAATCAACTAGCAATTACAGGTTGCTGTGTGGCATTAGATATTCAAATTGTTATATCTATCCCATGACTAAGAACTCAATGGATGCTTCCAGTTGTAGGTATATCTTATTTAGCTATTAAATTACTGCAAGAAATTAAGATAATGGGGGGTTTTATGGACAAATGGTTGGCTGCTACTGCTAGTAGTTTCCTGGGGTTTCTTGAGATGTATATTGTGCTATAAGGGATGTAATTTATAGTTGGTAGTGCTTGTTTAGCTTTCTATCCATTGAATTTTGCAGTGATAAAAAACAATCCTTTCCTTTTGCTATCCTTTATTCTGTGCTTTTAACATTGGTGATTTTTATTATTTCTAATCTTCTGCAGTGAAAGATCTTAAGCCAAGTTGATATGCACTTCCTTTGTTGTTTTTTATCGCCGAACTGGCTGCTGTGGCGCTATTGTGTTTTACGTGTGATGACCATGGTGTGTTAATATTAGTTGTAATGGTAATATTTTCTCCTTTACCAGTGATTTGGACCCTGTCTTTGATTTAAATGGCACAAGCATAGATGCCATGGTCTCCTCATTCCACATATCCCAACCATTTAGTACTTAATTCATGAATCTCAGCGCCTATCTTTTGGTCCAGTTTTCACGAATATTCTAGCTATTCATTCATAAATATCGCTCTCCAGAAGTTTTTTCCCTCCACAAAATCATACTATATTCTTCCGAGACTGTGTTGCTGTTGCAACCTACTAGGTTATTGCTATAAGTTTTCTTATTAGTAGGAATTGAATTCAGTATTTCGAGGTTTATAACACTCACACAACTTGTGCTACACCTTGATGATATTGCTACAAGTTTAAGTGCATATAATTTTGTACTCAAGGTCCATATACTAATGTGTTGACTTATAATATAAACATGATGGCGCACCAAAAGGATATATCATAATGCTATTAATATACCTCAAAAAATTATCTGCTTAATGCTTATAGACTCATCATAAAGCTGAATTCACAAATTATAACTGTTATTTTACTTGTATATGCAAAGCTGAATCTATAGTGTTGGTTGTGGCATGCCAATGCAATATATCATGCCACTTTTCTTTTACTTTCAAACTACACAATTATTTAAGCACAACCATGAGGTTCAAAATCAACGCGCTCACACATAAAAGACTATAGCTGGTTGTGCCTTGGTGGGACGTCCTGTAGCCAGAATTAGTATCTTCACTTACTCACCACTACACTTTGTTTGGACCACACCCTCCACCTTCATCATTTTTCAAAACAATACTCCTTTATTGGTGCTATGAAGTTGGTAATTTCTTGCACTACACTAGTACATTCTTTTATTTTAACTACCCTACCATTTTGGAAAAAAAATCATTCAATGACTACAATGAAAAGAAAAGTACAAGAGTAGGACCTCAATATATATATGCTGTTTGGTGATGGGTTTTCAATATATATATATATAGCATTTTTTGAGATGTTACTTCTAACAGTGTTTAAGTTTATAACTTATATTTTTTCTCTCTCATGTTTACTATTATTATCTTAATTGGACAAATTTAAATATTAATTTAAAAATATTTTTGTCATTTTATATTCAACTTTTAATTTTACCAAACACGCAAACTTATTTGTTATCATCTATCTATCGAATAACTTATCCACCATAGCCATAGTGTGATAGCTTCAACATAAAAAAAAAAATTATTTTTTCAAGAATCATACTAAACTTATTTTAACCGAAAAAGTACTACAAGTTAAAAGTTAATCCAAATTGTACCTTACACTAATAAGCTTTCAATCTTTGACACATCCTTGTATCTACCTCCACATGTCACTTGTTTTATTTTGCTGTTATTTTCATTTATATCAAAATATGAAATTAAGTTCTACACCCCAAAAATTGCATGGTTGTTGTGTGAAGTAATGTGTATGTAACGTACTGTATTCAAAGTTTGGGCCCTATAACTCCATATGATAAATGAACAATGTCATGAGTAGGTTTATACTATTTCATTTTCATATATTATTATGAACTCAAGAAGGTTGTTTGCCTTCAAATTTTTTTGCAAGAAAAAAAAATCAATTTGGTGAAATTAATCAAACTTTTAACTGAAAATGTGAGAGATTGGTCCATAATTTGATTTTACTTATGTCTAATTCTGATTAAAATAAAGAAATCAAACTGTTGTTAAAGAGGGGACAATGAAATTAAATATTGTATAGTTAACATGGACAATGACTAACATCATAAAGTTTGCTGCTTTACTTTTTCTTAATTCCTCAACTTTTTCAGCAACTAAACAATCAGAAGAGAAGCATACCCTCATGAAAAAGTATATTGATTTGGTGAGAATTATGAAGGAGACCCATCTTTGGAATTGAGCCACAGAAGAAGCTAATTGATGATATAATTCATACTATTATTGGTTTCTTCAAAATTTGGTGCAAGTTCCAATGGAACAGAAAGCTTCATTCAAGGAAAAGAAATACTAGGAAAATATCGAAATAATGACAAAAATTAGAGACATAAAAAATAAAAACAAATTTTATATTTTTTTGTTCTCTAAATTTTTGTCTCTGATTCAATATTTTTAGTAATGTATAAAAAAAACCATATATGCATGGTTTTATACTTCCACAAGAGAACAAAATTCTAAATATCCTCTGTACAAGAAGAACAAATTATCTCTACCAATCTAGCTAACAAAATAAATCATTCTTTTTTGTAATATTAATTAATGATACATACAAATGCAACAATTCAATTATGCTAGCATATGATATAAAAGTATATAATATATACTTCCCTGTACATGAGAAATATTAAATAGCTGCTACATATGATACTACTATCTCTTATTGTGTAAAGGGTTGGATCCTGTAGGCACTCTTCTTTTCTGAGACTCAAATTCTCTGCTACCTCTGAAGCTGATTGGAGAACTGGCCCATGAATGATGAAAATATTGTTGTGTTGAAGTTGAGGGACCTGAAAATTTGGTGGTCCTAATGGAATAAGATGTAGGTGTAAGGAAGAGAAGAATACTAAAGAGAAGGAACAAGTGGAATTGCTTCATTTTCATAATTTAAGTAACAATGTTACTAAGACTCAAAGAGACAAAATGATGTGAATGTAAAATTTATGTGTGTTAAGCTTGTTGTTATATAGATACAGACATGTGTTGGTCCAGCTCTTTTTTTTCTCTAAGCTAAATGTACTTGGTGATATATTTATAAAACACTACTACAGTGTGACACAATTGATGAATAATCATACCATTAAACATATGGTATATATATAATATATATATATGCTCAAAGATTGTAAATGGGTTTGGTTGAATTTACTTCACATAAAAGTTTGTGAGATAGTTTGAAATAAATTATGAAAATAACTTATAACATCATTATTTGAAAGAGTTTGTGAAAACAAGTCAATTATACGAAAAATAATTTATAATTTATAATATGAAAACAAATATTTTTTTTTAGAAGTAGCTTTTACATAAATATTTATGTTATAAGTTTGTAATTAAGTTGTTTATCTTTTTTTTGTCAAGTAGTCTAGTGGATAGATTCATAGATTTTAATTGTAGAGAAATGAAGAATTCTAAGTTCCAATCCGAGTTTTTGTATATTGATGTTCAAAAAATTACCAACTAAATGGTATCAATTGAGTTGTCATGACCTATTGGCCCTGTGATTAGGATCAGACGGTAATTGATTGGTTTGATAATAAAATCTGTAGGTAGGGACGGGCATAGATAAAGGGGTGTCTAAAATGAATGTTGTGGAGGGTTGTTGTATTGAATCCATTGGGGAGATAGTGACAATGAAAATTGAATACTGACTTAAGGGAAGTATATAACTCCCTATATGTGAAAGCTTAAAAACAAAGAGCTCAAAATATGGCGCATATTGTTTTGATATAACTTTTGATTTTATAGGAGAACCAAAATAACCCCGTTCCTATACACACTAGCTTGAAAAATTTAATTCATGGTAACAAAATGCTTTTCATTTTATAAGTAAAACACTATTAAATACTTATAAGTTTGTATTTTTTTTCTTGTGTATGCGAAATTCAGATTCAAACTCGAGAACAAAACGTCCAACTTAGTAATATTGACATTTGGTAGTTGAATTAGAACTTAAGAACTCAGTTTATATATTATTAAATACTATATACAGTAACAAAAAATGTTAGGAACAATTTATTTTTAAGAACTCATGTAAATCTCATCACTTTATGTGAAATCCATTTTAAAAAAGTAAGATCCGTATTAATTTCAGCCAGTCAAATAATAAATATTAAAGTGAACGTTGAAAATAGATTATTCTTAAAACTCTTTGTATACTAATATGATAAAAAAAAAGTCATAAAATAATATGATAAAAAAAAGTTTTATGAATACGATCATTCAAAAATATTATTTAGGTATGTTATAATATTATTGCTAAAATATTTATACACAAATATTTAAATAGTAAAGTATCATCGGATGTCTACATAAAACTATTTTTCCTCAAAGCATATAGATAAATTAAATGCTTTACACAATTGCAAGTGTTGTTTTGAGTACATTTCTATTATAAGGTTGAATTTGCAAAGTTTTATTTTCAAAATTGTATCAAAAAAATTATATTCTTACACAATTAAATTTACAAAATCTAAAGTTTTGTTTCGGAGTTATGAAGAAAAAGAATTGATGATTTTGAGAGAAACAAATGAGAAAAATATATGTGAAAGGGATAATAAACCCCACTTTGCATGAGAAATTATTCTTTCCATATAAATAAAATCTTTCTATACATGAAAGCTCAAAAAATGTATTAGAGAAAATTTATGTATTTTTTGAATTATTATTCTCTTTTATCTCAGAATAAATAAATATTGATAATTAATGTTCTTTTTCATATATTTTAAAAAAAAAGATAACACGTTCGAAGATATAGTTATTTTAGTCTTTACAAATAAATATTATCAAAATACTAAATTAACCTAAAAGAAACTAAACAATGAACAAATGAATATAATTTTATATACTCTCTTCATAACAAAATACAAGTTTACATATAAATACACGTATTTTTTTTTATTTTTTTTTTGTATTTTGGTATTGAAGGGAGTATACTAGAATTAGTCAAATGAAGTTTAACTTATTAAACAAATGTTTCATTATGAGTATTATAGGGTTATGCATAATGGTTGGTCTAGGAGATTGGATGGTTTCATGAATTAAATATATAGTTCCCAATACAATGCAGGCATCTAGAATATACATGTTATGTTGTCACACCAATACAAACCCTTTTCTTCTCAATCATACTAGATAATAGATAAGTGGGTCATTCATGTCATGTGAATTTTCATCTTCTTAAATGGTTGTATTATCATACATCTAATTTGTACCATGTTCAGACTTAAAAGGAGTGAATTTATAATGTGGAGGCCACCACTTCTCAGTGGGGTCACATAATCTCACAACATTTTTTTAAATTCATCGGTGTATATAATTTCTTGCAATGGTGGATATGACCAAAAGTCATTTCTTCCTTATTTCTTAAAATCCAATTATTTAGCTTTTCGATATATATCATACAAAATAACCATTTTAATGAAAAGGAATCATTACACAGAAGCAATTTTTTGGACTCCTCTCTTTTAAACCCTAGCCACTTTCTCTCCTAACCCTCTTCTTTTTCATCCACTTAAGAGGAGTAATATGGGTATTTTTTGCTCAAAAAATCTCTTACATCGCTTTTTCTTTGTTATTTAAGTAAGTAGATTCAACCTAGGTTTGTTCTTTTTCTTTTTTGTGTTTGTATGAGTTCATTGTTTAAGTGCAACATGATGTTTGGTTTTCTATATTACTGCTGTGTTTATATTGGCGTATCAACCTCGATTATTATAAATTTAATCAATGATAATGATATAAATACGGATGCGTGATTATTTTAAACACTATTTTAACAACTACATAGACATATGATTTTTTTCAACTTATGCCAATAACTTAGATATTGTAATTCTTTTTATAAATTTATTTTTTTTCGATTTTAGTGACTTTGAATTTATGTTGTTTTTGACGTATTTTATGAATTTGAATGAATGAATATTTTTAAAAAAAAATATTTTAATGAATTTACCTCATCGCTTATAACAAGAAAATAAAAGTCAAATTTTTATGTTGAACAATTTTTTTAGTTTATTTTGTAGAAACAATTTCAGAATATAATCTGGCGTACGTGGCTTCTCTAACGTACAAATCCAGCGAAGTCTTATGAGTTGCAGCTATACATGAATAAAACTTCATTTTTTTTTTAATCTTTGTTTTTGCGAAAAAACAAAAATATAATTTTTAGTTTTTATAAAATAATTTATTTTTATTAAAATAAATATGTTTAATTATCCGTCAACTTTAACATTTTTGAATGAATTTTTGCAAGTAAAATATTATAAAAAAATTTATCTACAAAATTATTTTTTTTTAATTTTTTTTATAAATGATTTTAGTTTGTTTTTTATACTCATTCAACCAAACACAAAGACTCAAAGTGTGTTAATACTTGTTTTTTTTTTTTTAATTAAAAAAAGCTAATAAGAATACCGGTTTTATGTATAAGGATAAAAAAATTAAACCACATAAACTTAATTAGTGTGTTAATATATTATGAATGTTATAACATATAATTTTACGTTCATAATACAAAGTTAAATTCTATAATTAATTATAATAAATTTTTTAAATGTTATAATTTTTTATTTATTAGTATATTGTAACAATAAGTAGCTTGCAATAAATTTTTTGGGATTGTTTAATATTGATGAATTTAATTTGAGACTTTTTTTTATAGTAGTGGTGACTTTGTGTTGGTATTTAACTTTGTTGATTGATTATGGTTGCATTTATTAATTTTATAAAATGTTATAATAAAATATTTGGCCCCGCCACGGGGATGGGTATGGGGTAGTAGTGTCAACTCGTCCACCTAAGTTGAGTCGTCTCTCCCCGCTTTTTAGCGGGCTAAATGTACTGAACCGTTCTGCTTTGCCATACCTTATATGAAAGGTAGAGGTAGAAATAGGAAAAATCGATCGACTTGAGCTTATGTCTTAGCCTACAATAGATGAATACTAGGTCAGACTTTTTTTATAAGCAAGGTCAAAACCTTTTTAAGAGTCTATTTAATTAAAAAGGTGAGACTAAATCCCTTAAAAAAAAGTCCTTTTAGACCTACCAAACTAGTCTACCTAATTAAATATAAATAATTTTTTTTAATTACTATTACTATTATAATTTTTTGTTAAATCATAAATTTACTAACATTTCATGTAAATTAAACCAATTGATCTATATCAGTTGACATATTTAAATATATTATTATAAAATAAAATTGAAATATGATATAATATAATGTTAGATAAAATTGAAAAGGTCACGTTAGATATAATAATAGAACTCAAGCTAATTGACCTATTAACTTGTTCGTCTATTTACAAAAATTTAGTGTTGAGTGACAAATACTTTCATAAAATAATAGTGAAATAATATTTTAAATAGATTTTCAGACTTTGTCAGAATTTGATAAAGGTCAAGTCAGATCAGGTCAAACCATAATAATATGCCTTTGAGAGGTAATAGGTCAGATTTAGACCTAAAATTATCAATATAGGTCAGATTCATGTCTTGCAAAACCATCAATAGATCTTTGTTGGGACATGGGGTGACCATGACCACTCTGAAGTCTCAACAATTTTCTTTTTTATAAAAAATAACATATAAAAAATTATAAATAAATAAAAAAGCTAATTAACAAAATTCGTACACCTTTTAACCTTGTATGTTGTGAGTTTCATCTAAAGATATAAAAATCAAACTAATGATTCGATAAATACAAAAATTTAATCAAAATCAATTAAATTGATTTCAACTTTTTTCTTGTTTGAATCCAAACTGAACCCAAACAAATAAATCCAACCTCTATTGACTTGAGTATGATTTCACTTAATTTAAAATCGACTATTGATATCTAAATAAAATTATTATATTTTATTCCATACTATATCTGTAGTGTTCTTTTTTAAAAAATGTGTTGTATTTAAGTATTTTTTTTAATAGTATAAAAATTTAGTGTTTTAAAAGTGTTATCTTAAAATTTTTGCTTTATTGCAGTTTTAATCTTTATATTTTCATCCAATTTCCATAAAAATTGTCCTTCTGTTTTAAAATCAAACAGCTTTGGCTCCTCTCTCGGATTTTTTAATTAAAAAATATATTGTGACATATTTTAAATGATGTGACATATAATACAATAATGTTGAATGATTAATACCCATGAAATTGCAATTAAAACCTCTAGAATTTCTAATTTCAACTTTCAAAATTAGTCACTTTTATAATTTAATTGATAATGTATAAACAATTAATGCATCTAGATGATTCAACACCACAAGATTGTATGACATATCATTTAAAATATGTTCAATCACTATTTTTTTATTAGAAAATATGAAGAGAGACCAAAATTGTTGGATTTTAAAATATGGAAACATATTTAGTGAATTGGTGAAAATAGGTGGACTAAAATTATAACTAAGTCTAAAAATTTAAGAGTATAAAAATGTGTTCTACTGAACTGTCAAAAATAAATAAAATCAACATGTTTATCACTATTTTAGTTTAAATTTTGTGAGAAAATTTTAAAAGCTCAACCATACTAACTTTCTTCTAAAAAAAAGTAAATCAAACCGATATACTATACTTATAGCTTCTTGACTTCTAAAGTTGACCTATAGCTTCTTCAATTCTAAACATGGAGCAATTTCTCATTCTGATTTCTCCTCTCTCTGTTATTGTGTTTCCAATTTTTTTGTTTTAAATTGTTAATTTGCAACTAAAAATATGTATATATATACAATATTATATTTAATTTATTAATTAAAATTTTAAAATTAGACACTCTAAAGACTTCGGTCAAGATCTACCACCTTAAAAAGTCTAACTTAATCTAGACTATTTTGACCTCTAATAAAAGGTGAAGTGTTGCATTAAGTCTAACCAAATAATGTGCTCAAAAAATTTGACCAAAATACAAACCAGTAATCCACAACCAAAGGGAGGCTCAATACAAAGCATCAATTAGTTTCAGCGACTTAATGAATAAACTTGGTTAAAGTCTTCAAAGAAAGGATAATTAGAAAGTACGTCCGTTGGAGAAAGTTGTTATAATTATTTCTATTATTATCAACTTAAGCATAATGCATTTTTAATTATGTTCAACGTCCAAATACTCATAATCATATCTGTCAATTTTTTTTCATTAACGTCAAATTAATATTTCTCTTGGCTTCAAATAGAGTTAGTTATCGCCTAAAAAAATAGTTAGTTTTCTTTAAGAGAAGTGTTATTTGTTACAAATAAGTTTCCCTTTCTTCTATGGTACAAGACTCCAATTAGGGAGAGTTCCAAAATAATTTATAGTGTAACTTGACTTTTGAAAAATTGTAATTTTTTATAGTATATCCTAATTTTAAAAAAATTGCGTTAATATTTTAATTTTGTACATCTAAAATAAATTCTAGAATTTTGTAATTTTAATAATACAATTTTTAGTTTCGAACAAAACCACAAAAAATATTGAGCCACCACACTAATTATATGTCATTATTCAAAAATTTGCATAAGACTAAATTTGATGGTTCAATTTAAGTAGCCATTTCAATGGTAATTATATGTATTTATTTATGCATAAATATTCTACGTCCCTTTGTGAATGCTAGTGCTGGTGTGGGATAATTAATGTGGGAAAGAGCTATCAATGGTGGGGACTGGGGAGAGCCAAAACCAAGGAATAAGATTTTTCGAGGAAAAATGAAATATTTTTGGCGTAGTAACGTTGGGTGTGGCATCAAGTCACAATTGACATAAAAAGCATCCTTCACTTGTTTGTCTCATAAGCCACTCGAGTGGATGTTTGAACCATGTTTCTAATTTATACTAATACCAAAACACACAAAAAATCAAATCACTCAATAAATATGTTGCTGCTGTTCAATGTTTGGTCGTTTGGTTAGGATATTAATATCAAAAGAATGCCAATTTGCCATAGGTCAATTCCACAAATGCTTTATGCTTGCTTGTACTACATTCCTATAATGCAGAGTTAGTTTTTTTTTTGACAGAATAATGCAGAGTTAGTTAATCCTTAATTTTATCATAAAAAAGGACAGATGCGGTTGAGATTTAGCCCCTCTATATTTAGGGACATATTAACATCTAAAAGGAGCGTCATCTCTTCAAATATGTTTGCCAGATTAGGTTCAGATTTCTAAACAAATACAATCAATTGTGTAACTGTAAATTGTATTATGTAATTAGCTATACTTCATTACAAATATACCCCAATAGGCCTCAAAATTTATTACACAAACTTACAGGGATTCATGTACCTGGGCAGAAAGAGATGCACGTCTAATGCCTAACATAATAATGTGTACATTGATGGTAAATAATGATAAAATTATCCAGACTAGTAAAATGTACAAATTCCTACTTGCCAAATCCATTTTACAAACATTGGTTGTTTCGACAATTGCTGCAATGTCAGAAACCGACTCCAAACATTGTAAATAAATACAAAATATTTGTGTTGGTATAATCCTATCTTCCTGACATAAGATTCACAAGGTTTTGATTTTCGTAAAAGGAGCCAACATCCCAATCGTCCGTACTTGAAGAAAGTGTCATAAGAGCAACCACAATTGATCTCATACTCGGACGCAGTTGAGGATTTTCTTGTGTACACGCTTTGGCTAGTTGAGCCATCTGCAAGCCAAACCAGTGACCATAGGTTTAACATTATTTCTGAAATCATAAACACAATAGGGTTTATTAACAAATGTTCTTACCTTGCGAACCGAATCTACAGGGTAGGTATCCCCTAGTCTTGGATCCACTAGTTTGCGAAGATCTTCTGTAGGATCAGGTTGACTAAGAACTCCTTCAAACTACATTACATAATAAAGATGAAAAGAAATTAATACCACAATTTAGGTCGATGAGGAACCACAATGATGGTTGATTTTGAAAAATATTATCAAAGACTTTTTATAGTAAAAATTCTTTATTATGAAGTCAAGATCAACCAGAGCTACAAGTCCCTTTGAGTCTGCGGCAACAGATTCATTTGTCTTGACAATAGCTTCCTTCGCCGAAATAAGTTCATAAAGAACAACTCCGAAGGCATAAACATCTACTTTGGGAGAAACATCTCCATATTGAGCATACCTTCACATAAAAATTGTAATCATTAAGCAAATCCACATGCACACAAAACTGAACTTCTCACTTAACTGAATTCAGTAAATCAAATGTGCCAAATGAACTTGGAAAATAAATTTGAGTAAATGTTCAGTAAATCGTACTCCGGTGGCATGTATCCAAATGTGCCAACAAGACGACCTGTGGGAAGCGATGAGCTTCCAACTTCCGTCAATTTGGTCAATCCAAAATCAGCAACCTACAAGTATGAATATTTTATGAGTTTCCATAGTAATCCAAATAATAAAATTAGAGATAGTATCTCAAAACACATTCAACCTTTCCCCGGAAGTTTTTATCTATCAATATATTTGCTGGCTTTATGTCACGGTGAATATATACAGGAACTGTATGCTCATGGATATATTCAAGACCTCTGGCAGAATCCAAAGCAATCTGCACACGTGTGGCCCACGGCAGTGGATCTCTACCTGGAAAAATCATCACTTCACTGTTAATGCAACACAATCACAATGCACCATAGGAAAATAAACTTTAAGTATAAGCTGAACTAACCTGAACCACGCAAATGTTGACTCAAGTTTCCATTCTCAATGTATTCGTAGACAAGGAAAAGAGACCCCTCAATACTATATCCAATCAACCGCACCTGCATGGCCATTAAGAGTTTAAGACATTACACAAAATAAGGTGTAAGAATCCATTCATTTTCTTTTGGTGTTTAAGATAGAGAGACATAGATTAAGATATCATTAATTGTTATAAATTTCGACTAAAATACCCTTATGGCCTTATTTAATTCATGGACAGTTGTGTATCATGAGTAGATAGTTATTCATTCTCATTATTGTAATATTTTTAAACCTAACAACGGTATATTCGAAAAAACATCATTAATTGAGTCTTGGATTTCCAAAACATCATCAATGGAAATGGAATGGAAGGAGTATATACGAAACATGTCAGCGTGTTTATATGCATTACAAACACTACATACAAGAGCAATAACCAAGCCCATGACAAAAGTTCTCCCAGCAATATAAGTCTGAAGATGGTAACTTAAAAAGTTACTTTGTGAAAAAAGAAATAGGTTAAATTGATCCCTACAAATCTTGTAAAATTTGATTTTAATCCCTATAAATTTTTTATTCATATTTATTCCTTTGATTTAACAAAAAATAGGGACAAAAAGCACAAATTTTGTCTTTATTGCAGTGAAAGCTCAGCTTTTTCTGAAATGTGTTTTGGCCTCTGCTTCGGTTCCAAAATGATTTGGCTCTGTTGGCGACCACTATCAAATTACATTATTCAGTTATTTTTCTCTTACAAAGGATACATTTGTAACAAGCCTAAATTTTTTTTCTCTTATTTAGCTTGAGGGGGTTTGTTAAATTATATATATAATATCTTATAATATCTCAATTGTATTTTTGAGTAAATAAGGATGACTTAGATTAGCAATGGTTTCCACTTTTCCTTATATATCTTGATTGGTTTCTTTTTTACTAGGAGGTTGCGTGTTTGTTAAATCAAAACTCTTACAAATGGAAGGTAAGGCAGTGAGGCGGCTTGCAATAAATTAACAATAACTCTGACCCTACCGTGAACCCCACCATGGTAGGAGCTTTATAACACCAGGCTGCCTTTCTTTTACTGTAAAATCTTAAGATTCCTAAATTCAAACCAACAAGTCTATGCCCAAGCTAGTGCTAAATCTTATCATTGCAACAACTAAAGCCTTTTCCCATTAAGTAAAGTTGACCTTATAAATCAAACAATGCATATAAATCATTTCTAATGACGGGTCCTTTAATATAAATCCTTATTAATGGTTTTCCGGACGTATAACTTTTCTTGCTCTCTATCCACCGAAACAATTGGCACTACCTTCTATCTAATCTACCCACCCTACTGGAGCTTCTACAAGTCTTCTCTACATGTATCCAAACCACTTAAAGCAAGATTTTACCATATTTACCCCAGTTAGATCTAATCACTAAAATTACTGAAAATGCTTCAAGTTTAAACAGTATGAGAAAATTAATACTAATAAATACTTCAAGATTTAAGGAATTAAGTACCAAGTTAAGATGATGAACACGTGTCAGGACTTTCAATTCAGCAAGAAACTCTTTTGATGCTTGCATATCCATCTTCTTGATTGCAGCTTTCTGCACCAGCAAAATTATTGGCTTATAATGAGAATATGAATTCTAAAAAGAACAGGACATATTGGCTCTTTAAAACAACACACTGTGACCCATCAGTGCAGAACTATGTAAAACGACAATATATTGGCATGTATATGCGTTCGACAACCGAAATGCATTCTACTGTGATTAAAAGGACAGGATATACATTGTAAACATTATGCAACAATCTCAATTTTCAAGAAAGTGAGGATAAACTTTCTCAGTAAAATGTAAAACGAATGGAAAATTAAAAATCAAACTGTTTCAATATTGCAATCATTTCCTCTTATCCAGTTTGGTTGTTGAAGAATCATAATTCATCATTGGGATACCATTTTGAAGCAACTCTCAATCCTTTCTCACAAGTACTTTCCAGCTTGACTTCCACAATTGTGTGTCATAAACACCAAAAAATGATGTTAACGTATTGACTTTTGGAAGGACGGTATCATTTTAGCTCATCCATCCGTACATATCACAGAACATATATCTTCATCTTCAGTCCCAATATGGCAAGTAAAATTTACTAACCCCAATTTTGATGAATTGTGAATTATCAAGATTTTCAGCATCTCATTTTTTCCCATTTTAGTTGTGTTACATAATAGCTTATTAACTATATCTGATAGAATGTCACATAGTATCCATACAGTCATACTACACTCTTCTATTTCGACTTGTTTTCATTCAACTAACAATCAGCGCACTACTAAACATTGATAAACTCTATAAAAAATATCAGAATGACATTTTCCCCAAGAAATAGTTGTAATAAATGCTATTACTCACCTCTCCCCTTAGTTCTGCATAGTAGACAGAGCCAAAACCTCCTTGACCAATTTTATTAGCCAAGCTAAAGTTATCTGAGGCAGCTGCTAGTTCATTATATGAGAATTCAACTGATTTGTCCACTGTTATGCCAGTGATTGCAGCAGGAACACCAGGCCGTGTCGTTACATTTGCAGCACCATGAGAATTTTCATCTGAAAAGCGGAAAATCACGAGTTATAGTTTGATTTTTCAGAACATGTAAGAGCTAGAAGCACTGAATGTTTTGTAGGGTTCCAACAAGAGTAAAAAAACAATAAGAGTTGCAGTTATGAGAATGTTTGTGGTGGATGATTGCAAAAGGAAAAGATGATATTAGAAACAAATGTACACTTGTGACAAAAAAAGGAATAAATGTACACTCTAGAAAATTGAGTAGCACATATCGAGAAGATGATATTGTGTGCGTTTAGGTGAATTTTTTACAACCGTGATTTTGAACGAACTTGATTTTGTAAAAATTGATTTGGTTAAAATGGAGTTCAAAGTGAAATGACTTATTTTTGGATGTTTTTACTCCAAAAAACCCTAAAGAATCGCAGTATTTGTTTCAAAGTTCAAAGTTAAACCATTAGAGCAAAAAAAATTGATATGGATGCACAAAAGGCCATTAAATGGAATCCGAGATCTATATTATTTCATACTGACTTTTCTGTATGTCACACGCTACTTTCTAGAAAGAAAATCAGCAACCAATCATGCCAACATAAATTAAGAGCAAGAATGTTCTAAGTGATATTGGTCACACAACAAACAGTTAACTTTTTTCTGCTTGGAATTTGATTAGATCTGTGATATGTAACCTACATTGAAAGGGTGAATGACATTATTTCAATTAGATCTAATATTTAATAGGACTATAGGAATAAGACAAATATTAACTCCAGTAAAGGTAGGTCTTGGAAGGAATTTAAGTAGAAATAATCATACCCATCCTACCTCGAGAAAAGAGTGCAGTGGAATCTCGCGAAAGAAGTTCCTCCTTCTGTATCTTCTTCTTCCGGAAGATTCCAAAATATATAGCAAGTGCCAGTGACAGAAGAACAACCACTATACCAACAGCTATTCCAGCAATAACCCCACCACCAAGACCTGCTTATAATATATAGAAGCAAAATATGAGTTCAAAGTAGCATTTTCCTTCTACCTTTAGTATATGCTAACCACATGCATCAAAACCAATTTTCTGATAAGAGAGAAAGCCAAACCTCCTGAACTGCAGAAGAGAATAAAAAACACAGTCATTGGCTTCAGTCAATTTATTAGAGATTCAATATAAATGCAATCATATGAGCACATATTGCATGCAAAGTAGAGTAACAAAATTTACCTGGAGCTCAAAAACACAAAGTTACCATTCCGATCTGGAAGAAAACACAATAGAAAGAAACAAATAAGATGCTTATATTGATTTTTGTAAGACATAAAAAAATACTTAAAGACACACCTAAAGATACACATGATGCTTGTTAGTAATCCATTGTTACAATTTCTCTTAATAATTCTTGTTCTTGTAGACTACAATCAATTATGGTTTCAATTATCCAAAAACAGACTAATGTTATGATCCATTTGATCATCTTAGACTAGAATATTGTGATAAATATGTACTACAGTGTAGGCCATAACCTTTAGGCCCATTATGGCATGTGCTTAGTAATCACATTACTATAAATACACGCCTAGGTCTCCTTTGCCTTCGCAAAATACAATTGCATGCTCTACCATTTGCTCCATCAAGAACCAACCGAAATCCCTAAGCATGTTATAATACAAGGATTGACATTGTTAATTTCAGACAATTCCCGAAAACTTAGTCTTTTATCATGTCTTCGATGAGTAAGTATTTATATCAGTGTTCTTAATTTTTATCTTAACCCTCCGGTTTTTCGGGAAAAAGTAAAGTCTGATAAAGGATTGTTCGAGTGAGAGCTTGAATTCGTTACTCCCAATCAATTCGTCTTTAACTAATGAATAACTGGTTTGAATTTCACATTCAATGACTATTTTAACTAGCAAATAAAACTTAAAATTAAAGTAAGAAACCTTTGCCAGGAATAAAAACGAGACCACTCCCTTGATTGAAATTAACACCAGGATTATAACTCCGCAGCAAGGAAGAATCAATCTTGGATGAACTTGCCACAGACCCCAAAGTCTCACCAGGTCTAAGAGGGTAAGTAAGAAACAAACCATAATTGGCAACATCAGAGTTCCCACAAGAACAATTTACAGTAACATTAAGCGTTCCAGTATCAGGAATGTTATTAGGTGGATAACTATTGAACCTTCTCAACCACTGAACATTGGTTAGGTTAGCGTAATTGTTTGTAGCAACGGTTTCGTATGTGTCACCAGTTTGAACATCGTAACTAAACGTGTGAGCGAGAAACTCGCCGCCGATGCAATCACATGGAAACGGAATGTTGATTCTTTTACCAGCTATAATGGTGTCTTTGTTGGCTATTGTGTCTTGGTTGTAATCGACTATGTCTTCGGGTTTTGTGAGAATCAAAGATGAGAAGATACCTGAAGAATTTAGAAAGAGTAATTAATGGAATTGAATTTAGAAAAAAAGAAAAATATTTGTTTTAATTACCTGAAATATGTGTGAGGTTGGCGCCTGAATTTAAGTAGTAGGAGGCTAAAGCTAGTGAACAACCTTTTGTGCATTTGGATTCTGAGATGAAAGGGATTGAAAATAGTAAGGAGGAGAAGAATAAGAAGGATGTGAATCTGAGTTGTTCCATTGGTTGGGAGTTTTGGGAGATGGAGAATGAGAATAAGTATGATATGTCAAAGTGGGAGACTCATTAATATGAACAAAATTGAAAACTTATCTGGCGGCGAGACGTGTAGTTGAGTTCAGTTGACCTGGTGAAGGAAAATTTATTACAGAGACGATCAAAACTAATTTGAGAGCTAACTTCAAATTCTTTTTATGTGATGGTTTTTGCTACTTCTCTATTTGAACAAGTCAATAATTCTTAGCGGTTATGACCAAGATCCCCAAACTTATTATACGGGAAATTGGATTCACTTCAATCAAGTGAATTGACGTAGTCGGATAATCATTGAATGTCCGATCGAAATTCGGACTGTTTTGAAATAAATTATGAAACATAAATGTGAGACGGACTGTTTTGAAATAAATTATGAAACATAAATGTGAGATAAATTCATTATTTAAGATTTTTGGTTAAGATGTCAGTGACTAACTCATTTGTGTAGTTGTTAATGGACATCTTTCATAATTTAACCGATGTCTGACTGCGTGAATGTAGGGACCCTAATAATAGATAATGTTGATATGATATGAAATTAGTTTAGAGATTGAGTTAGACGAACGTAGATCATTTCTACCTTCTTCTACACTTTCTCCACCTCTTTATCTTTCTAATCAAATTTTCCTCACTCTCTTACTTTTTTTTTTTTACCGTCTCTTTATTTTGATGGATGAGGTCCATTCACAACGTAGACGAGATAGAGATAAAATGTTTAAAACTCTAAAAATCATATACTTTGACTCTTAAAAGTAGATGTTAATAATCATTTTTATTTTCATAATTGAGATAATGATTTAAATGATATTAATTCAATAAAAATAAGAGAAAATAAATATGTATCTCGTGTTGATTCGACATTGATGATGTCACCATCTTATACATAAAGATAAGAAGTGTCATGAACTATTACTTCTGAAGACTATCACCAATCGCCGTTATAATTTTCAGTGATTTTTATGTATCGGTCTACATCGGCAGTATAAATTATTTATTGAATATTGATATATAGATGCAATATATGATTTTAAATCGTGTCGAGTAGGGGTCTGAATAAGTCAGGTCGTATGACAAAGGCCAAGGTAAGACTTTTCTCTAAATGGATAAAGCCAAACTTCTAAAATAGTTTACTTTATTAAAAAGATGAAACTACGAGCCATAAAAAATGTCTTTCAAGCCTATCATGTCGTCCTATTTAAATAATATTTTATATTACTACTATATTTATTATATTAAATTTCAAACTATTTTTTTTGTTAAAAATTGAACTTTTGGTAATAATTTAAGTATATTAGCCTTTTTAGTTTTTTTTATATATTTAAATATATTATTATAAAATTAAATTAAAGTATGATGTATATAAAGTCGTATTTTAAAAATGTTATGTTAAATCTTAAAATAGAATTTAATTTTATTGACATATTAATTTGTTAGGCTATTTAAATATATGTTTTGTTACTTATTTAAATATATTAAAATGAATTAGATTTTTAAGTAAACTAACCGATCCATACAAATCGTCAAAAAATAAAACATGTCATATCAAACTTTCATGAAAATTAGATTCACACCTACAAAATAAATCTAAGACAATTCACAAATTAAATTTAGACCTTACATCTTCTTTTTTTATAATAGAAGTTGCAAAATGTAATTCAATCTAATTTATTACTAACCTACTTTTAAGTCTCTAAGTTTAAAAAATATCTTATGAAATCTCATAAATAAAAAGGACCGAGTCTTTTTATTATCTCATCATTAATTTCTTTTTAATTATAGAAATTAAAAATAAAGTGTTCTTATATTAGACTTTAACTTTGTCCGTAATATTCCTAAAGAGAATAAGAAATTACATCCTTCTAACAGTTAAAAAATAAATAAAACAATGTGAATGTCTATTTCAAAAATGCTACTGTTAACGGGTAAAAAAATAAAATGTATGCTGAAATCGTAGGATGAAAACAAGATATTTATAATTTAAAAGGATTTAATTGTATATAACAACAGATAAAAACGATAATGCTACTTGTCAGGAAAGATATTCACACATTATATATATATATATTAACCACTTATCCGAGTATTGGAGTATTGCGTCCAAGAAACTCTTTTATTGGCTAAAAACATGTTTGTGAGCATCTCGTGATTCATTAGTTCAGGATAAATAGCATTATTCTTTAAAAATAACTTAGGTTATATGTCATTGAAAATATGTGTAAAAAAATTTATATGTTAACTTATATATTTTTTAATAATAAATAAAAAGTATCCTCTTAAACTCCTTTTTTTTTATAAAAAAATCCAAATGTATATGAATATTTGAGAATAACAAATTGATTAAAATTAATAAATTACGGTGATAGTTTTGCATTTAAAAATGAAAAAAAATAATGATTTTATTATTGACTTATGTATCAGGTATGTTCGTTTCAGTCTCGCGTCCCCTCAGCTTCCTCCGGCGTTGAACTACTCTCTACCCATCGTCGAGCATCACACTTTGATGATTTTTCTTGCATTTAATTGAACCTTCTCCAACATCATTCTCATCGGTATGCTAATACGTACAAATTCAATTTTTTCTTCATTATTTTTTTGATGTTTTTTGTTTGGGTTTGATATTGGTAATATTCAGGGTCCCATTGGTTTATGGCCTACACTGATTTCGTGAGTTTGTTTTTCGCTATCGTCGTTTGGTGTTCTGCTTACATTACCGTTGCACTTCTTGCCTCTTTTCGAGCCGTCAATTATCTTTGCACTTTCTGAGCTTGGGACTCAAACTCGTTGCAATTTCATAAACCTACTATGGGTTATGCACAGCTTGTTATAGGTCCAGCTGGTAGCGGCAAGGTAATTTATTGTATTTGTTTCCTTTGTTGCGTTAAACTACTATATATTCGATAACGTCGAACTGTTTTCATGTAAACTGGAAGCTATTTCATAAGCTTCCACCAAGAGCTTTCACAAACAGTCTTATAAGTGTTTATGTCAGTAGATAAGTTCACATAAGCCACGCTTGCTGTGTTTGCAATAATATTCTCTTACATTATGTTAATTAAATGCTGAGATGCTCATACTTAGTAATTTTTGTGTTTTTCTTTGTTGATTAGTCTACATATTGCTCGAGTTTGTACCAACACTGTGTAACTGTACGACGATCAATACATGTTGTGAACCTTGATCCTGCTGCTGAAAATTTTGACTATCCTGTTGCGATGGGTATGCAGAATGCGTTTGTGTGGCTTCTTCTTTTGTGATTTCAGGCTTCTTGTTTCATGGCGCTTTACTATTTTGTGTTGAAATGCTTGCAGATGTAAGGGAACTCATTTCCCTGGATGATGTAATGGAGGAGCTTGGATTAGGTCCTAATGGTGGTCTTGTGTACTGCATGGAGTATCCTTTTCATTTGTTTTCTTAAAAAATTAAGCTTTCTTCTCTAATGAAACTAACGACAACATTATGTACTTGCATACGCTGTTGAACTTTTTTCCCTTAATAATCATATTTAGACATCTTGAAGATAACCTAGATGATTGGCTTGACGAGGAGCTAGACAATTATTTAGATGATGAGTACTTGGTTTTTGATTGCCCTGGTATTCATGTTTGTTTCTCTAGTTATTTGTAGTTTATGGTTTTATGCACTGGTAGTGGTATCCAAAGATTACAATTATGAGAATTTTGTGACTGTGAGGTGATAATGTTGTATAAGTTGCAGTCACATGCGTATGCAATCCCACAAAAACAGAATTGGTAGCATAATGCAACTACTGTTAATTCTAATATTTATCCTTTTAGAACAAGATATATAGTATTTACACGGCCAGTTTGTGTAGTCTAAAGTTAATTGTATTAAAACTGATTATTAAGTTTTCTGGTTGCAACTGGATAGATAAAATGTGATCATTCAACTTTTGCCTTGTAATGTTTTGCAGGTCAGATAGAACTTTATTCACATGTGCCAGTATTTCGGAATTTTGTTGAACATTTGAAACGGAGAAATTTTAATGTCTGTGTTGTTTACTTACTTGATTCACAGGTTGGTGATAGTTTTACAACTTTTGCGTAAATCATGCTTCCTTTTAACCTATTGACTCACACATGTTCCCTTAGTTTTCTCATTATTGTTGTCTTGTTATCTTTGTAGACTAATAATTTTGAAATGTTCCAGTTCATGACAGATGTGACCAAATTTATAAGTGGATGCATGGCTTCCCTTTCTGCAATGGTTCAACTTGAACTACCTCATGTTAATATCCTTTCAAAAATGGACCTTGTGACTAACAAAAAGAATCTTGAAGAGTAATTACTGCCACTTAATTTCTTTCACTAATTTATTTCCACTGCTTTAGTTATTTAAATTTCTTTCACTAACAAAAGGATCTTGAAGAGTAAATATGTATTTTTTTTTTCCTCTTAGATTCTTGGATCCAGAACCCACCTTTTTACTGTCTGAATTGAATCAACGGATGGCTCCTCGGTATGCAAAGTTGAATAAATCTTTGATTGAACTGGTGAGTAACCTATAACCATTTCATGAACTTATCCACCTGTTAGTAATATTTTAAAGCATGCATTCATTTTATTGGTTTTCATTAGCAAGCCATTGACCAGCAATTAACAGTTTTGCGGTACAGCCACAGGTGCTGGAATGTTGTAGAATGTAAAATACTAGGAAGACTTCATTAGAGTTATTTTGGACTGAAATAAAGTTGATTTTTTTTATAGATAAAAGTCTATTAAGTATTTGAGTTGATTCTTATTTTGAAAACGCAAGACAATACTTGGTTGATATCTAGAAAAGCATGAATGTTGATTGCATTCCAAGCAAGACGCAGAGGGTGATTTACCTTTTTTTAGTATGATATTTTGGCTATGTGCTTACCTAACCATGACTTTCACATAGCTTGAGTGGGTCATTTTTTATTTTTTTATTTTAAATAAGGTAGATTTCGATGGTCAAAATATTTTTCTCTTCTTTAGACTGAAACAGTAAGTCATGTATCCACCACACTGACATTATAATATCCATGAAGCCTCACCTTTAGTCACTACAACTTGCACATCCATCTCTTCTTCAAGATATTTCTCTTCAATTTAATGATTTTCCTGCCTAAATTATGCGGTGCCAATCAATGTGCATATTTTTGTTTATAAATCTATCATTGGCAACTTAAAATAGTGTGTAAGTTTGTAGCGTCTTGTGGGGTTTTTGGTTTCTGTTCTTCTTCTCTTATCTTCTCATCCCATTTCCGTGTAATTTATAAATGTCAATGGAATGGAGTGGTGGTTTCATCATTTGCCCATTCCAAGTCTTAGAAAGGATTGAAGGTTCCATTTCAACTCATTCCCATTTCGCCTCAATTTTGGAATAAACATTTCTGATTATTCTCGTACTGCCGAAGCTTCATGGATATTTATTTATTCATTCCATCTGCAACAGGTGAGCAATTATAGCATGGTGAGTTTTATACCACTGGACTTGAGGAAGGAAAAAAGGTACACACTATACTTTTTACTGCTTAACCTTTCTTGTTCATTTATTGATTGTTGTTATATTGTTATCATATAACTAAGATATATGCTCTAGCTCTTGTTGACTGTTACTCATATATTGAGTAAATACTGTTGATGATGCTGAAATATTAAAACTGTGAAGTTCTCTGTTATTTGGCCACTTGCATATGTCCACGTTTCAGATGCCCAATCATGAACATGAGAGGGTGTGTTAAGATCTTCGATATCGGGACACTTGCATTTTCCACGAACAAGCACGGGGCTTTAAAGACTGAGTAGTAAAAATCACTTTTTTTTTTGTTGTTTTATTTTATACTTACTGTTGTAATCTTCTCATTTACAGTATACAATATGTACTGGGTCAAATTGACAACTGCATTCAGTATGGAGAAGATGCAGATGTGAAGGTTAGGGATTTTGACCCAGAGGATGATGAGTAGCGTATTCCCTTCTGCAGCAATGCTTGGTGATAGAATGTTCAGTCTTCGCAATGACTTTGTTATCAAGTTCACGTTGTTGATAATATGATAATTTTTTGTTACAATGCTTATGTGAATTGAGGACCTTGATGATATACAAAATTTAGCCTCCTAATGGGGAGATAAATTGCAGAGCTTGCTTGGTTAAAACAGCATAAACGTATTTGAACCTCATAACTTTGGTTGCTAATTATGATACTACTATTATTATTCTAACCCAAGGATAAAAACAGTTTAACATGCTGACAATTGCAGCCGTTATAACTTCATGAACCTGGAGAATGTTATTTTTTTCTTAAAAAAGAAAAGCTTTGAAATGTTTCCATTGGCTTCCCAATACTAGAACAAAATGAAGGGAAAGATTTCTTCAAGAAAGACTTGCTATTTGTTTATGACTCATGGAAATCTCTAATGTTCTTTCAATAGAGGAAGTAGAAAGGGGAAACGAAGAAGATACAACTTTTTGATTTGGAAATTTAAAATATGATTTGGGGATTAGATTGTCTCCAAATATTATTGTGACAATCTACCTACCATTTTGGTCCCCAAATGTACATGACGCTGTCACTTAAGTCTCAGTTAAAAACTGAAATTAGTCTTTGAGTCATTTAATCGTCTGTCAATTTAGTCTCTGATAGTGCACTGTTAATTTGGTGATGTGGATGATTATGTGACATATGATGATGTGTCACTTCTTCATTGTCAAGTGTCTAGTTGAGTGAATTGATACCAAAATGACATTAAATGATTATGTGATATATGATCTCTCACTCATTCATTGACACGTATGTAGTTAAGTAAGCAAAAATCAAAATGACATTAATACCAATTATTTTTTCAAAAGTTATAAAATCTTAAACATTTTTTCATCTTACTACCTATTTTATTTTTCATCTTCATCCCTAAACCTAACATTTCTTCTTCATTTATTTCACCTTAACTGTTTTTTTGGATTTCGAAAAATTTTGAAAAAACAATTTATGCCACCGATAAGATTACTGGGTTGAGTCGCGGACTAGGTCGCTCTCTTTAAGACGTTTCGAGGCACTGCCCAAAGGTGCAAGGCAGACTATCAACCACGAAGTCCCCAGGATAAAACAGCCCAGATCACTGTACGGAGTTCTACTGCACTGCAGAAAACCGTTCGAATTACACCCTCAATATGGCAGTCTAACGACTACCACTCGTAATATGGCACGAAGGCCACTCAAGAAAAAGAAGAAGTAGAAGTAAGAACAGGGGGAAGAAGAGAGAAAAGCCTCAGAATCGGAGTGCTTTTTGGTGCAAGTTCTCAAGTGAGGAGAGTCCTCTATTTATAGAGGAATTTCGTAACTGGATCAGAGAAATTGGTGGATCCATCAGAGCGCTCCTATTGACCGATCCAAACCTGAACCTCTGGAAACGTGTGCTCCAAAACCGCTGCCCACCCAAAATGTGCGCCTTTGACTTCCTGAACTTGCGCTAGGGTTTTGACTCTGAATAATGACCGGACAATTGCAGTTACGTGGCACTTAGAGTCAGGGATTTGACCGGGCAAAAAGGAAGGACTGAAACAGATCATTAGGCAGATTTGGTGGAGGGCAGTTACGTAATTAACGCAACAATAAGAGATCAAACGCAAGCATTAAATTTTCAAAATTAATTTTTAATTTTCATTAAAAAATAATAATACCCACCAATGCCAATGCCAAGGCCCGGGCCGAGCCGGACGGCGGCGGCACGCGTGTGGTGGTCAATTTTGCTTGTGTTCTCCCTCCTTCACAAAATTGTGGTACCCCTTGGGGCACACCCCAAGGTACATACCTCCACCTTATATACCCTTCCAAAGTGTGGTATCCCTCCTATGTGGGACTTCTCATTTTTTCAATTCACAACCACACTAGTTCATTAATGTCACCATTAATACCATCAATTCCTTCATTAATTATTCATCATTTCCAACATTAACTATTTCAGTATGGATAGTAACTTAAACAAAAATTGAATAAAAGAAATATCTGAAAAAATAAAAGGCAAAATAATCCTTCATTACACAATATAAGAGCAAAATCCAAGCTATCAAATAAATGGCCAATTGCAGGAAATAGATAATAAAACAAATCAAAAGATCAAACATCATACAACAACTTTCAAAAGTTTCATGCTAGTGCTTACTCAACCAACAGATTGTAGCAAATGGTGAAAAGAGCTAATGATTAATTAAAAAAAAAAAAAACTTGAAACCCTATCATTAAGGGTAGTAACAAATAAAAAGGACAAATGGAATTAAAATACAAGGAATCTTTTGAGAAACGATGATCTCATTGGTTTAAGCTATGGTTAAGAATTGAAAGACATAGATTCAGACCCAAGTGAAAAAAAATATTACTTCTTCCGTTTTAAAATTGAGTCATAATTATTTTACATATATTAAGAAAAATGTATAAATAAAAGAGAATACTATTTTTATTAAATTGTCTTTGTTAGGTTTCGATGCACCGTCAATGTCATAAATGAATCATAAAAGATATTTATTAAAAATGATGTAAATAATATTAATTAAATGGTACAACTGGACGTTGAAATTATTAATTATTTTGAGATAATTATTTTTTATAAATGGGTCAATTATTTTGGGACGACATAAGTAATTACTAATTCTCGTCATTTCAAAAAGAAAAAATCAAGTTGGTTTAGCAAAAAAGGAATAAGAAATTGAGGGAAAAGAATGTTAGGTTTAGGGATGAAGATGAAAAAGTTGAAAGAAAAAAGATTGTTAATGCTACGACAACCTAATCAAACTCATGAAACTTAATTTTTAAATATTGTTATGCTAGAAGGATTAAATATCAAACTTATACCAAGAAATAAACAAAACAATATCAACGATAATTAAGAAAACTATAAATACAATATATTGATGTTACTAAGAAACTAGTTATGGATGTTCAAAAGAATTTATAAATCTATTTCATGTTCTGAAATTTTCTCTAGCAATTAAACAAGTCTTTCATAGAATATCACCAACTATACAATAACAAGACTAATGATATAACTCATTTAAGTATTAAATCATTTGTATTCAATTGGTGTGCTCAATGACAATCTTTGTTGTGCCATTAATAATCCTTGTTTAGATTGAGGTGAAACAACGAGTTATGGTGTAAAAAAAATAAAAGATTTGAATTTGTTATTTGAAGATAAAGGTTGTTGAGTTTTTATCAAAAAAATTGGGGTTGAAAATGAAGATTATTGAGTTTTTATTATTTAATTGGTTTATTAATTAATTAATTAATTAATTTTAAGTTTATAATTAAATAATTAAATGAGTTAATAAAATAAATTTTTATTTTAAATATTAAATATTGTGTAGTCAACAAGAATTACACATTCACCCTGTGCCACTTCATCCAAATTAGTCATATCACAATTTTCTTACAAAAAAGATTCATAAAAAGACTTTTTTAAAACTTAGAATTTGTAAGGAAATAAATATAAAAAAATTTAAGAAATTAAAATAAAAAAAAATATATTTACAAAGACAAAAACATATTTAAACCATAATCTTTTATACAGTCAAATATTTAATGATTTGGCTCTAACTAACAGAAGATTATGCACCTTATGTATATATATACA
>JBBPBP010009777.1:54343798-54374321 GCA_037974735.1 Cicer chorassanicum | reverse complement strand
TTACACACAATAATTGACTTAATTGAATATTTTATCAAAATTAAAAATATATATAAATAAAAAAGACAATATTATCTTTATTAAGTATTAACGTATTTATCATTACTATAAATGTAAATTCGACAATGTTGAATTAAGAGTTGTACAAATAGTATTAAAATAGTATTAATAATATGATACAATTAAAAAATAAAAATAATATCACCTTAAAAATTGAGACAGGCAATTATTTTGAGATTTTTTTTTTTCAAATAGATCAATTATGGGAAAGACTAGCACTTTATTTACCCTTTCTTTCTTTAACTAATTGTGTTTTAGTTGTAGTGATCAAAATTTCAAAGAAAATGAGAATTAGAATTTATTTGTATTTAAGTTGAAGTACAAGTCACAGTCACTACAATAATGGCTCCCCTTATAAATTAAAAATATGACCATCAAGTAACTCCTCATGATAACAAAATTGGCATATTCTGATTAAACACAAACGTGAATGGCCACCGGCAAGAAATTGGCAGAAAATATTAAAAGTAAAAATAAAAAAGTGACCACTGGGGACACCAAATGGCTGCATAACAATTTGCTTAATTCAAGAGATAATCAAGAGCTCACAAATTAATATCAACCTTATAATTATTGAGACAAAGATTTTATCTAATCATGGCTTACAATATTCTGAAATTGTTCTCAATTATTTTTCTGTTCTGCACTATATTTTCACCTGCAGAAACAGCATCAACATTCAGCCGCTACAGTTGCAGAAACAAGCAAACATTTAGTCCAAGTAGCACATACAAAATCAATCTAAACACACTTTTATCTACACTTTTATCCAAAGCTTCTGACACAACCAGCCATGGCTTCTACAACACTAGTACATTAATTGATGAAACAGAAACTATCTATGGTCTTTTCATGTGTACTGGATATACAAATCATTGTGAAGAATGTGTTAGGAACTCTACCAAGACACTTACCTCAATGTGTGACTTAAATAAAGAAGCTATCATTTGGTCTGATGAATGTTTGGTTCGTTATTCCAACCGATCTTTCTTCAATATTATGGAAGAATCTCCATCATGGTGTGTGCAGGACTCAATGGATCATCAAGGTTCATTGGTAACTTTTAAAAAAACTTTAAAGGCTTTGATGAAGCTTCTTCTAATTGATGCCGAGTATCAAGCTCTAATGGATAAATTTAACAAATTTGTTGTCACGAAAGACATTTACTATGAGGATAAATTCTTGTTTGGAATTGCTCAGTGTACACCAAACCTCTCCAAGTACAATTGCATAAAATGTTTAAGGGATGCTATGAATTATCTTAAAACATCATGTGCTAGTGGAAAGATTGGAGGAAGTGTTTTATATCCAAGTTGTATTGTTAGATATGATCCTTATCCATTTTTTCCATTATCTAGAGGTTTGAATTTTTCAACATTTTTTTTCAAGATAGTGATTAATTTTATAGTAAATTGAGCTAACATTAATCTCTATTGCAGGAAAAAGAAAGAAAAAGGGAGCTCTATCATTTTTCATGATTTATTATGCAGTTATTCCTGTCATGATTTCCTTTATTATGGCTTTCTGTTTGGCGTGTTATCAGCTACGTAGGAGAGAAAGGAAGAATCTCAAGTACCAAAAAGAAAATTGTAATGTGGAACATAACATTTGTGATATTTTAATGTTATAAAGTTCAATATAGTGGACACTTATTTTCACTGATATGATTTTTAAGATTTTATACTTTTTTTGGTCTAGTTGGGGAAGAGATTTCAACAGAAATAAACTCTCTACAATTTGATTTCGATATGATTCGGCTAGCAACAAACAAGTTCTCTGTTGATAACAAGATAGGGGAAGGTGGTTTTGGAGATGTTTACAAGGTTATTAATACATTATCAGTGTTAAACTATAGTGAAGAAACTATGTTATAATGTTCAATGTAATATTTGGTAATGGTATTTGTGATGTAGGGAATGTTACCAAATGGAGATAAAATAGCAGTGAAGAGGCTCATAAGACATTCCAGTCAAGGAGCTGTGGAGTTTAAGAATGAGGTGCTGTTAATAGCCAAGCTTCAACACAGAAATCTTGTGAGACTATTAGGATTTTGCTTGAAAAGGAATGAGAAGATACTTATTTATGAATATATGCACAACAAAAGTCTTGATTACTACTTATTTAGTATGGTATTTCTAACTTTTTATTCTTATTTAGTTAAAGCAGTTTTTTCCTTTGATGCTTTATAGTTTAACCAACTTGCGACAATTTAAACATTATAGGCCCTGAAAACCATAGTAAATTAACTTGGCATGCACGTTACAAGATTATAAGAGGGATTGCTCGAGGCATTCTTTATCTTCATGAGGACTCTCATCTAAAAATCATACATTGTGATCTTAAACCAAGTAACATTTTGTTAGATGATAAAATGAATGCAAAGATATCAGATTTTGGGTTGGCAAGGATTGTTGCCATTGATCAAATGCAAGGAAATACTAGTATAATTGGTGGGACATAGTAAGTATTGATATTCATACAACTTTTTCCTTGAAACAAAAAGGAACTTTTGTTTTTGGATTATATATTTTCCTCTAACGACGACCTTTTCCCCCATTTATTGTTGCTTCTTAGTGGCTACATGTCCCCCGAATATGCAATGCTCGGCCAATTTTCTGTGAAATCTGATGTATTTAGCTTTGGAGTCATAATTCTTGAGATTGTTAATGGAAAAAGAAATGTTGATTATAATGGGGAAGATTCCATTGATGACCTTGTGAGCCATGTGAGTATCATATTATTAGATTCCAATTTAGATTAAGTTAAGAAAAGAGTAAACCACAAATTTTGTCCGTGAACTTGAATCTTGTCTTCCTTTGTCCATCAAGTAAATCAAAATAATAAATAGACTCTAATGTTTTTTATATCTACTCTATTTGTCCCTAATATTTTATCACATTTGTTCCATTAGTCCCTTGCACTTGGTCATTATATATAACAAGGACTAACTAGAAGAATGTGACAATATTAGAGACTGCTTATTATTTTTATTTATTTGATGCACAAAGTACAAGAGAGAGTCTAAGTTCAGAGACAAAATTGGCTGTTTACTCGGTTGAGAAAAAAGAACTCAATAAATTGAGCACATACATTCGGCGATCTGATTGCAGGGTTGGAAGAAATGGAGGGATAATAAGCAATTGGAATTATTGGATCCTGCATTGGCATACTCATGTTCAGAAACAGAAGTCAATAGGTGCATCCAAATTGCTTTACTATGTGTGCAAGAAAAGCCAGATCAAAGGCCTACAATGGCAACAATTGCTTTGTATTTCAACTGTTATTCAATAGATCTACCATTACCTCAACAGCCAGCATTTTACATGCGTGGAAAAATAGAATCAAGGATGGCTAGTAAAAAAATAATGTTAGGACAACCTAGGAGTTGTTCGGTGACAAGGTTTTAAGTAGCTGCCATAATGCAGAGACCTTTAAAACTTCAATGTTTTGTTATTTAAACCTTTTTCTGTAGAATTGTTTTCTATTTTTATTTTGTTTAGTATTTTTTACTTGTACATTTTTTCAATGTGTTTATACATTTGTGACAAATATGGTTTAAAGTTATAACTTCATATGTGTGTGTGTTTAGAAGTAGGCAAAGCATTAGAAGGGAGTTTAAATTTGTAGTTTTATTGACTAAGTTTCTGCAAAAAAGAACTCTTCAACAAACTTTTCTCAAATCATAAGTTTTGAGTTGAGTAGATTAACTGTTAATGTTATAAGCAGGGTCAATTTATAACAGAGTTAATGATGTAAAGTGTGTTCGTTGACAGACATATCACGGAACACGTATTCTATCTCAATCAGCACAAAAATCAGGGATGAAATTGCAAGTAGTTAGGGTTTTGATCTGTTCCTTACTTTGATTTACCCTACCCTCTGTTTTTATTTTAAGATGATTTGGATTTGAATCTAGTTTACTGTTGAGTTCGGAATGTTTCTACAATTTATTGCTTAAAAATAAAAATATTGATTCAAGAGTACCTTACATAGAACAACTTCACGCGCCACCGTTCCTTTGCTTGCAGCACCACTAGCTCTGTTAAGTAGTTTAATAATTGACAGGGACCAAACTAATCAACTTTTTGGTGCAAACGATTATGAGTATTCGATAGTCGATATATAACTACCACATTGTGCCATGGGTGTTGCCTTCCATTCATGGGATGGAGGAGGAAATTAGAGTGAAATATTATATTTTTCTTGATATTATATTTCACAATTTTAGATAATGGTAACAAGAATTTTTAATAATGATATTTGCAAAAGTGCCCAAAACTAAATTCTATCTATTACTCAAAAGATTTTCTATTTGGTTCGAGAGGAAGTGTGGGAAGGCGTAATTTTGCAACTTAAAAAAAATCATAAAATGTCTCTAATATTGTTAAAAAGGTAATTCAAATATTATATTGTTATCTATTTTGCTATTCTTTTAATTTTTTAAAGTTTAAAATATACTTTAATAAGTAAATTTAGTCTTTCCAAAAAACAATCATTCAAAATTAAAGTACCCTAAGGTGGCAAGTATTCACTTTAAATCCTACAATAAATATCGATCAAAATACATAAAATAAATAAAACAACGTTGATATTATGTGTACATATAATACTAGTATTAAAGACCAATACAACACATTAGAAAAAATTTATTGAAAGAATCTACCTTTAGTTATAATTTATAATTTGTTGTATTTAGTTATTAAATAGCAATGAAATTAAACAATGACTCACAATAGCATATTAGACATACATCAATATTGTGGATCAACCTATTAAGAACATATTTATAAAGTTGAACGAAATATCAAAAGACATCAGTAGAGTTGTGAAATGCAAAAAAAAAAGAAAAAATAGTCACAAATATTTTGAAATGTCAATTGATTTTCTTATTTTTAGATGAGCCTACAAGAACAACAATCAATTCATACTCTACCATATAAGGTTAACTCTTTTATACAATATAGTTTTGTCCAACTCATTAATTTTTAGATTTTTTTTAATAATTTTGTTAGGTCTTCATCTACCACAAACAAATAGACTATTCTCCACTTTATCTACTCGTCTTATTATAAAATCTACATATCTCATCTTTACATGTTCAAATCATCTAAGTTAGTTTTCACTATTTTTTATGATAGATTCTACCAAATCTCCCTCTCTAATATTGTCATTCATAATCCTATTATGTCTAGTATTTCCACTCACCCAACTCAACATTCTCATCTATACTATGTTTAGTTTATCGTTGTGTTGATTTTTTTTTGTCCAACACTCTGTTCCATACAACATTGTTGTTTTTATAGTTGTGCAATAAAATTTCTCTTTCAATCTAAGCGGCATTTTCATTGCATAAAACATTTTTCATTGCATAAAATTTCTCTTTCAATCTAAGCGGCATTTTTCAATCTAAGATTCTTAGGTTCTTACCTCTAGTCTACCGTAAAAACAAACAACCTATATATTATCTGTAAAAAGCATGCATAAGAAAACATATCTCTTCTCACACAATCCGTTGCCACGCCCTCTCTCTCCCTCTCCCATCTCTCGTGTTTAATTCAACATCTGTAGCCAACGCCCACCCCAAATCCAGACACCATCCTAGATCAGCCTGCAAATCATCCTCTGTCTTCACCCTCCACCCATCCGCCCTCATTTGTTGCACTAATTCATCGCCCACTACTTTATTAGTTTCTTGATCAACCATAAATCGTACTCTACACTCATGACAAAGCTTCTATAGATATCAACTTCTTGGCTATGTTTCTTGTTCATTTGCTGCAACTAGGATACTACATTTGGCTATTAAACGCTTAAAGTTTGCCAAAGGATGATGAGATATTTCAATTTACAATAATTTAGGTTTGACCATAATTTTTGTGTTATTTACAAGTCTATTACGAAAACAAAAATAGTTATTCCACTTACAACCAAAATATATATGGTAGTTGAGTTCCATTGATACCAGCCCACAAAACAAATCAAAATAGCCATTGATAAAGGAACCCATAAAATGTCAATCATAGATTGCACATGAACAATAGCGTTTGTCATTGAGTTTGAGGTGATTTGGAATAGATTCAATAACTCGGGGGATGGGAATCGGATGTGAAACTTGAAACGGGGAGAGAAAAGAGAGATCTAATGTGGTGTTGTTAATTATGGTTCATAGTGGACCACCCAAAAACCACCAATTTGAAAACTCATCCATTGATAAATAATAGAATAGATATATAGATAAATAGATAATATGCTGGTGTAATTAAATCGTTTGTCATGCCAAACTATCAATTCTTGGTTTCATTTGGATCGTAATCATATTTGGCTTGTGTGATTAGACATACACATGTTCTGGCTTTCTATTTACGTGAGATGAAAATAGCATCACTTCAGCACCTGTAAGTAAGAATCGTCTTTTTGCACAGTAGATGCGCTTCCTTCTAATTGAGCATTTCTCTTGTCAACAGCTTTCTCATTATTAAACCCCAATGAGGGAAAGATAATGAACATTTTCATTCAAGGCAGCTTCTGAAGCAAGTACAAACTAAAATGCCAGCTTAATCCATACCCCCATTTATCCAATCCTTTCATTAGCTTTTCACTTTTTTGCACTAAAGCTAATAATGCGTCGATTCCTTATCTGGTGTCCTTTTTATTCATATAGCTACAAGAGAGAGAGAGAGAGAGAGAGAAACAGTAGACCAAATGAAATGGTAAAAAAATTATGCTGACCATAGATTTATGGAAGCTGGCAAATCTGTTTTACAACATTACATAAATAAAAGTTGTTTTTGCTACACCATAATGCAGCCCTCACTTAGATCAACACTTCTAACTAGACAAAATCAGGAAGCAATAAAGAAAATGACCAAAAGTCAACCAACTATACTCTGTATACACTCACTAATCCAAAAATCTTATGTACTGATACAGTTCAACGACGACGATCAATGACCTCAATTTGAAGAACCTCCGTATAAAACGGAAGTATAAATAAGCTCAAGGCGCTGTGGTCCGCAGATACAGAAGGTGTTGATAATAATGTTACTCCACTGACAGAAAGAATTACATACCACATAACTAAAAGACTGCAGACACCATCTGAATTGCTAATTTCATTAGTTGCCTATACAGAGTATCCTTTTGCTATCTTCGCCTTGTTTACAAGCCCAAAGGTCTAGAACAATGCCGAAATTCATCCCATGCATTAACTCATTCATACTGGTTTCCTAATTATAAATCTTAACTGGCTTCTCATATGTGTGGCGATTCTGAAAAACAAAAGTCAAACATTTTTAATGGTTTACACAAGCACACTTTCCAACCTTAAAACTAATCATTGAAGTGGACAATAACTAATCATTCAGAAATCCCACTCTCGGTTAGAAAACTAACTAACCTGGTTTACAGCATACGATCTTTTGGGAGCATTGTCAGTATGCTCCAAGCCAAGATATTGCTCCCAAGCACCATAAACATCTCTCCTCTATCAGAACGATACCAAAAAAAGACAAATTCAAACACAAAAATAGAGATGAATATCATGTAAGAGAAAAACATAATTGCAAGTTTTAATTAATGCACCTGAAATCGACTGGATACAATGTCTGAATCCTGAAGGTACTCAGGACGCCCGAGTGATAGAAAAGCAAACTTCCACTGACCAAACAATAAATATGATAAAACAGTTAGGCAAATTCAAATAAAATTAAATATCAAATTTTGTTCAGTGATATCATCAAGCAAAATAAAATGACTTCAAAAGCTGAAAATGTAAAAATACCTTGCTAAACTCTTCATCGGGAACTTGAAGTTTCTTCTGTATTCGAACTTTAATTTCAGATAGAGCTTCACCCTCGTGTATAACCAAGAAAAAGGGATCCCCAAAGTTTTGAATTTGCTGTAAATATTTGGGGGAAAATACATAATTAACGACGGCGTGAATATCAGACATCAAAATATTTAAAAAGAACAAAATAAAATGAATGAATTAAACCTATTTACCATTTGATTTTGAGTAGTGTCTTTAGTAAAATGGTATACGTGAATTAATCGATCCTGTTGACCAATATTTTTCTCTTCTTCTGGAATCTGTGAAATTTGAATAGAAGCAGAAAAAAGTTTATTTATTTTGCGAGAGAAATCAAACAATCAAAAATATCGAATTATATATGCAGTGAATAGTCTGAGAGTGTTATTAATACAGCCTACTCTAAAGGTTTCTAACCCCACTTATAGAAAGAGATTCCTACCTCCTCTGCTCGCAATGTCCAGTACTGATCATTAATGTTTTCAATCTTTTCATTGGATGGGAACACCTGCACAGGCAAATTTGTAGGAAGTAATAAACAGAAATAATAAATTAATAACAATGATTTGTTTTTGTCTTAATAGTCAAGACAACATAACCAGAAAGACAGAAGAAACACATGCAATTGGAGAATCATAATTGAATACTTAATTAAGTACACTTAACCAAATAATTTTGTTTGCAACAATTGCAAAAAAATTATAACAAATCCTTAAGTCATCAACACAGATTAACTACATACCTTGTAAATCTTGTGATAGAAGACTTCAAGCAACCTTAGTTCGGCATCAGTATGAGATAGCTCCACCTGGGCAACAATAGCAAAAAGAGAGCATAATATAGAACTATACTATAGTTTCATGTGAAAAAGTAATATGGAGGAAAAGCTGGCAATTTATTTAGTCAACATTGAAGTCACAACTACTCAAAACATGCAAAGATGGCTTCTCCTAAGTGGCACTATTGTTTTTTCTTCTTAATTCACATTAAGCCATGCATGCTAATTATGTGCAGTTGTGGCCTGTGGCCATAATACAGTGCAAGAATCTTATCTGCACATGTAATGTAAGCAGTTAACGGATCAAAGCTTAACAGTTTCACCTTTGTTTTAAGATCATCAAGGACATCTCCAACAGTGCTCTGCTTTGGGAGTCTGATGGTGTGACTAACCACCTGAGTTAACAATTTAAAGAAATATAGTGACGAATGAGAAAAATGTAGATGCAAATAGAAAAGAGTAAGCTCACCATACTCACCTCGTCCTTGATGGCATGATGAAATGCAACTTTCAGAGTTTTCAAGCCTTGTAATTCGGGTAGAGGGATGTCAAGCACTTCATAGTATAATATATCTGATGTCTGATATTTTAGAGAAAAATTAGATATGATTTTTTTCAAGAACATATATTAAAAAGTATTTAACAATTAATACCTGATTGTAATGAACTAGCATATCAGACAAATGATCGACGCCTCGATACTTAATAGGCTGGGGTTTTGGTTGTTGAGAGTAGCAGTTGTGAGGGGTAAGACGTATTTTGGATGGATCATCCAGGCCAAGTTGTTGAGCAACTCTCTCCACCACATCATCGTATGTATAAAGCCTTGACCTAGAAATCAATTTACTTAGGAGTATAAGAATAAGGATGGAAAGTTCAGCATAATAGTATATAAATTCTTACACCAGCTCTCGGGTAAAATAGTTCCAAAGTATCAAATATAATAAACTACTCTGATAAGTTCCGAGATGCTTACATCTCCAAGGAAAAGTCATCCTCCTTGGGTCTGTCCAGAGATCGAAAATGGACTACCTAAGAGTAGAACAGATTGACAAGCAATTTCAGCTGTTAATTCTTAAAATATAAACATATTGAACTGAAAGTTAGCTTCACATACAGGCACGCACAAGCCTGTGCGCAGTGATCGTGAACCGTGAGCAAAGGTACTTTAAATATAAAAAATAACTGGATAAAAATTCTGCAAGGTTTCATACCCACATCGACTAAAACCAAATAAACTGCATTTAATAAAGCAAAAAATGAAAGTACCTGGCGATTGTGAACATATTCTAAATATGAGGGAACATCTGGATAGCGAACTTGTTCCTCGCTATCGATAGCCAGAGCTTTCTGAAAGCATACAATATCTCCATCCTCCAGCTACAAATAAAGAATACAGTCAATATATGTGCCAATAGAAAATACAGTATCGCAATCGGAGAAGTTGGTTCATGTATTATTTTTTCAATCCTGGGAATATTAACATAGGAATTTGGATTCTCATGTTCGGTAAAACCCCTTCAAAAATGTTCCCAGTCTAAAGTGTTTTCTGGGAACATTTTTGCCCAACATACCCACACTTTCATCCCAAATGCGGTAAACACCCATTTGCACATCAGTCATGAACATACCTGGCTTGCTCGAAATGTTACTTTCTTATCAATAGGTTCACACATAACATTTGGTTCAAACTTAATCTCCTGCACAAAATAGAGCTCGATCAGTTCACTAATTTTACAACTCACAGGAACATTCTCATCCAGATCATAAACAAAGTATGCACTACAAAAAATTTCTTTGAAACATGATGCACTCAATCTGCTACAATGCTGTTAATGCCACCACAGTAAATATAATGGCTAAAACACAGAAATAGAACATAATGTAAAAATATATACTGCGCTTGTGCCCAAAGGTAACAACAGGTAAGGAGCTGGTGGCCACCAGTCACTTTCTAACTGATAACTCAATAACATATAATAGAAAACATATACATTTACAGCTAAATTAGAAAAACGAAAAAAAATTGAAGTTTTAAGAATTCACAATTCCGAAAACGGAAGAACATGTACTGGAAAAAGACAAAGAATAGTTATAGGTAATTAAGGCTCTAACACCAGAATTTTGCAGCACCTTAAATAACACAAGTTATTGCACTCGTGATTACCATCCAAGCCACAAATTCAGTTGTTTCATTAAACAAGAACTGGCCTGCTAAACTTGAACAGCAAATGAAGGCTGCTTTAAATCTACATAGATTATCACTGAATTAAAGGATAGATACAATACAAACCAACCTCATAAAGTGCAATATCTTCTTCAGGATCATAACCAGCCATTTCATTTAGCCTTGTTATGATTTCTGATGGCTTGCCAGTACACTTCACAAAGAGCCTTCCGACATAACTGTCATTACAAGGAAATAAATCTTGTGTCAATCCAGGTTCTAGACACAATATGTTAAAACAAATAGATTACTCAGTACCGAAGCTCCTCTTTTTCAGGATCATATAGCTTGAAGAAAAGTAATATATCATCCTTTGTCTTGTCAGGTGGTGCAATGGGACATAAATCCTACACAAAAAATACAATTTTCAAAAAGATTGTATTTGGATATTAATGTTTTGTGCTATTAAAATAGTAAAGAAATTTCATAATAAAGTTACCATCCCCTTCTCCACCTCCAAAAACAACTTCAGTTCTGCATTGTGAACCTTGTTTGAGACTTCTCTCAATTGCCCGACCTACAAAAGCACTCTCAGAATTGAGCATTAACTAGACAAGAATCTCAATCAAACATGTGAGCATTCTTAGAACTAGAAATACAAACCACAAGACCAAAACAATATGGAAAACACTTATACAAGTTGCATTTGTTTTTATTTTGAAGAAGTGGAAAACAGTTAGCAAAAGATGGAATAATAAATAAATGACAAGGGAGAACCCCCAAATAATTAACTATACATCCATCCTGATAAATGGAATCCAAACAAGCAGATTGCTAGGACAATCATGTAGTTAGAAGGCTGACGTTAGGTGACTTGCAGCTATATTAAAAAAACATAAAGGTGTTTCCATGTCACAGTAGGAGCTTAAAATTTTAATTGTACAGATCATATCACCCTTGAATCATGAAACCCAACTATCAGAGAAAAGGGTAAGGGGAACAAAGAAGGGGAAACACAATGTGGAGAATCTCCAAGCAAGCAAGAAAAATTACAGTTTGTGCTTCCTCAGCATGTGTCAACGGTCTATTAGGTCGATAAGTATGGTTTTGCCGCTTAGCCCATAGCCAAAAGCGCTGAAATTGAACTGGTACACCAAACTCTTTTGCAACCTCTTCCTGAATATCACAGATTATGCAAACAAACATAAAAATCAAACCTATATAATATAGCTTTTAAACAAAAACTCTAAAATAAACTAAGCAATCATCACAAACATTGTAAATTATTACCACGAAAGATGTCAGAACACATTGATGTGTGCAATATATTTATTATCTTCGAGGTAACGCAATATAACTTTCAAATTTTAATATTGGTGGAAAAAAAAAGATCTCTGATAAAAGAATGTTTTCAAGAACTTTCTGTGAAAAATAATAATCTGCCCTCTGTTCCAAATTGTTCCATAAAAAATTACCAAAACCAAACCACCAAGTGAACAAGGATGATTGATGTTGATACCTTGAAAACGTTAAAAGGAGTCTGCTTTTGTACACGAAAACTCCTCACTTTGTCGTGGTCTACAAGATCAAAGTAGATATCTTTTCCCATCTGCACTTCAATATCTTCATCTCTTGCCACCTAAGAAATATCATGATATCAGTAATATCAAGTGCAATTTGATTGTGCAAATTCTGAAGTAAAAGACAAATAATGCTCAATTCGGTTGATTCCCAAAACAAAGTCAAGGTCAGGAACTAAGAACCTTTATAATTGTATAAAGATGGGCCTCGGCCTTTTCTTTCTTTTTGTGCTCTTTTTCTTCTTGTTCTTTCTTCAACCTCTCCTGCATCAGTCCATTACAAAAATTCATGTCAGATTTTCATAATACAGAAAAAACAAAATAATATAAAGTATATGACAGAAGCAAATTGAATTGAGCCTAATCTTGGGTCGAGGTTTATAAACTATGCTGCACTTCTCATTAGAAAGCAAATTTAGAGTTTAAGGAGGGAAAGAACAGATAAAACGGGAAAAGTTGATGCCAGTCATTAAGTGTATTGCAACAGCTGAGCTGTGACATACTGACATGCATTATTAGATCCATTATCAAGTAAACAGCATCTGAATTGGTTTAGAATGTTTGACCTAAAAGTACATGACAAACATAAAATGCGTTTCTATTTAACTTAGCTTACTTCATTCTGAGTACTAAAAGTATATAAGATATATGCTCACCCTTAAATGTTCAGCAATGTCTTTTTCATCCACATTGCATATGATCTTGTCCTTGTCACTTTCACGTATATACACCAGCATATAAGCATTTGAATATTTGGTGAATTTAAACGGTGTATTATTGAATCCAGGATTTGTCTGGGGTAACTGTTGAAGCACAAGTGATTCAATCAATAATAACAGACAAGATTCAAAAGGGATAAAACGCCGTGACAATGAAAATAAAGCAATTACCTCTTCCTCACCACCATATTGCTCCTCCAATGCTCGCTTATTGTCTTCTTTCGTCACCCTCTCATCGTCGAATTTGTACCTGATACCAGTCCCGTATCAAATATCATAGGCAGGGACAGAAAGCAAAAAAAAAGGCAATTCAAAACAGCAGAAAGAAGGTAAAGCGCCTTCAAGTACGTAGCATGGGAGTCATGTTCAAATACAACAATTATTGGAATTTTAGTAATCGACAAATCTAATAAAAAAAAACCAAGGAACAGATGCATCCAGTGCAATTGTCTACAACTACAGGAGCCTGATTTCAAATATTACCTAGCATATGGTTCATGCAACTAATCTCCCATTACACACTTGATATGATAGAAGTATAAGTGTAGAACCCGTGGAAAGTGTCAACTAATAATCATAAAATATAACAGTCTTTACATGATATTTTTGCATTTATTTGACTGAGACTCACAACCATCCTAATTGCTGATTCATTTCAACACTGAATGAGCATGAGAACATCTGAATCTGTAACTTTCGTGAGACAGTTATATGGCCTTTGAAACATAATATGTATTGTAGCTACCAGGAATGGATGATTATACATATAAACAAATAGATGCTTGTAACATGACCTGAGTTCTTTAAACAATGTGTATTCACTAACAGCAACTAATTGCTCTTTATGTAGCCTACTTATGCATGGTCAAGCTCCAATCACACATGCACAACTATATGCTAAATCAAATAGTGAACAGAAGTGATCTCTAGATATACTACTATACGTACCACTGTTCAGAGAGAGTTGGCCTGATAAAAGCATAATAATGCCCACCATGCACGCCCCCGCTGTGAACCAAAACACTGGGGAAAAAAGTAAACTTAATTAAAATATGTTACAAAAGAAAAGATCAAGGACCAAATATGCATAAAACTAATTCCATAGTAAGATCTTCAGTAGCACAGATAAATATAAAATTATAACTTCTAGTTCTATGAAGTTCATTAATTAAAGAACATTGCTACTACTTAGTAGAAATATTTTATTAAGTTGTATACAAAAAGAAAATAGTGTATAATAAATAATACATTGATAGTCAAAGAAAAAGTAATTTGACGTAACTACATACTTCAATTACAAGCATTCAGCCAATCCAAGGTTGTCAAGTTGAGAACCTGCCTAGGATCGAGAGGGGGTTGCATGATCGAAAAACGCAGGATCGTAAGATACTAGTATTTAAATATTATTGGGCATTTAAAAGTAACCCTAACTCTTGTCTCTTCTGTCATCTTCTAATCATTTTTTCCTTCTTCTCCCATGTTCAGCATGGTAGCTAGCACCCTTCTTTATTCCACTTCTTATGTTTCCTTTTCCTCTTGTCTAGTGCGTCCTCGAAGAGGAATGGGAACAGAATTGACGAGAAAGATAAACGGCCGATGAAGACTAGGAGGGAGGGAGGGAGGGAGAGAGAGAGAGAGACTACAGCAACTGCTGAGAGAGGTTGGGTTTCCTCTTCTGACTCTAGCAAGAGAATGGTGAAATTTAAGGGTAGAAAAATGGGTAAAAAAGACTGGTTTTGTTGGAATCATGAGAACTTGGAAGCAATCCCTATGCAATCCCACCATAATCTAATTTTGCATGCAAGTTAGATTGTTCTGTGGCCATGAGATCGTTAAATCATCTGATCGTGGGAGCTAACTTGTGATATTGACAACAATTAATCAATCACATTAATTCATACAACTTTCATGAAATGCTTTTCATAAACAGCATTTCCCTCAAATATGTGTATCCCAAGTGATCAAAGAGAAGATTTGACCAAAGGTCAACTCAACTCCCTTATTTTTAAACTTGGTTTTGAATAATTACAAAGCCTACAGAAACATGTTTAACTAAGCTGTGGGAAAGAAGTTTAGGAACCAAATGGTTTCCAGTTTAACTTAGTGCATGGCAGTGGTAAGGCACACTATTTATATGGGGTACCTGTCCACCTAAGGACGAAAAAGGCAATGCCAACATAAATAAAATAAATAAATACTACCTACGTCCCAAAATATAAGACCCTCTTGAGAATTTTCCTTGTCCCTTTTTATAAGACCCTCTTTGAATTTACAACTACATTAATTATTTCTTTACTAACATACTCCTAATTAATTTGCATCTTTTTCTGCAATCAACAATAAATACTATAATAACAACATTAACTCATTCTCTCTCATCAAGGGTAAACATGTAACAACAATTTCAGTTCCTAACAAATTTAATACTACTACCCACTTTCTTAATTCCCGTGATTTTGTCAATGGGGTCCTATATTTAGGGACGGCGGTAGTAAATAACAGTAGCCTCAAGTGCAGCAAGCTCATGAGGTTCTAACGCCAGGTTGTCCTGCACCTCCCTCTAACATCATTGTCACATGGGCCGCCCGATCTCCCCCAAACAGGCCTTTGACCCTACTGTATGGAAAAGCCCCTTAGGTGGGTACAATACCCCAAGAGTCACATCCCAAAGCCCACCTCTGCTTCTGCGATGAATTGGAGAACCCTTCCAGTGATGATTCTTGGTGTTCTGACGATGTTTTGGTAGTCTTTTCGGGAAAAGCAACTTGGATTTGGCAACCACAGAGAGGAAGCAAAATGATGGCGATTCACAACATTGTTCCCAAGCTATGGGTTGGAGGATCCATATCAAATTAAAGCAGCACATGAAAGTGGCTCAATAATCCAAATTTGAAAGCGCCCATCGCTGCTCCTGCCACAGATAATCACACTATGTTGCACACTCACAGGTGATTTCATTAAAATGATGGCGTGGAGAAACTCTGATGGGTTTTAAGATAGATCGTGGTGACAACACAAACTCTTGCAATGAGCATCATGCAGGAAAGGGTGTTGCAATTGTATGTTGGTTTGACGCAAACAAGGAGTGTGGTAGGTAGTTTGTGTGGTTCCTTGTTGCAATTCAGAAGCACAAAGGCAACGAGGGGTTGTGGAGTTGGGTGATTTGCTAAAACAGTACCATAGAGGAGCTCATGGGTTTGCCATGACATGGATTCTACTAGAAGCGATTCTGCAGATATAGGAGGAGTTTCATGGGTTGGCTTGAGGTGTTGCAGAATGGTGATAGTGGTTTTATGGAGGTTTTTATAGTGGATGGAGATATAGTTTGGGTGTTGTACTTACGATGTGTTCATCATGGGTATTGAACAGGTTAGCAGCAGGAGGTTGAAAGAAGTGTGGGGTGTGGGGTGTGGTTATAGGTCAACATAAGTGACTAAATTTGGTAAGGATGGCGGTTTGATGGTGAAGGTTCTGCATTCTGCAGCATGTAGTAGCTTCATGATTTGGAACAGGCTTGCAGGTGGTGGAACAAAGGCGGTTCACTGTGTGCTTGTGAAGAAAGTAAAAGACAAAATAATATAATACTTTCATATATTATTACTACAGCCTTAAGCTGTTTATATAGGAAAAGAAATTACAATAGTAATACTGAGTAATAATGACAAAATCATAAAATAAAAATAAATATAATAATATAAAATAAAAGAGAATCAAATATGATTTCTCTTGATTCTTCAACACCCCCCCTCAAGTTGGTGCATAGATATCTGTCATGCCCAACTTGGCTATAAGTCGCTCAAAATTGGGTCTTGCCAAACTTTTTGTCAAGATATCAGCAGTTTGCTGATTGGAAGTCACAAATGGTAGGCATATAATTCCAGCATCAATTTTTTCTTTTATGAAATGGCGGTCAATCTCAATGTGCTTGGTTCTATCATGTTGTACAGGGTTGTGAGCTATACTTATTGCTGCTTTGCTATCACAGAACAATTTTAAGGGTGAGTCAACTTTCATTTTCAATTCGTCCAAGAGTTTATGAATCCATAAAAGTTCACAGATTCCTTGAGCCATTGCTCTGAATTCAGCTTCTGCACTACTTCGAGCAACAACCCCTTGTTTCTTACTTCTCCAAGTAACTAAATTTCCCCAAACATAGGCACAATATCCAGTGGTGGATTTTCTATCAGTAATTGATCCTGCCCAATCAGCATCTGTAAATATAGATACTTCTCTGTCATTAGTTTTCTTGAAGTACAAACCCTTTCCAGGATTGGATTTCAAGTACTTTAAGATCCGATAAACTGCCTCCAAGTGTTCTTCATAGGGAGAATGCATGAATTGGCTTACAACACTCACAGAGAAAGCGATGTCAGGTCTAGTGTGGGCTAGATAAATAAGTTTGCCGACTAACCTCTGGTATCTTCCAATCTCAATAGGAACACTGCCTTTCTCCCAAAGTTTAGCATTTAATTCCATAGGGGTATCTGCTGGTTTACACCCACTCATCCCAGTTTCTTCCAAGAGATCTAGGATGTATTTTCTTTGAGAAACAACAATTCCCTTCTTTGAGCGAGCAACTTCCATACCAAGAAAATATTTAAGCGCGCCTAAATCTTTGATCTCAAATTCTTGTGTCAAATTTTTCTTCAACCTTTCCATCTCGACAATGTCATCTCCTGTAAGAATAATATCATCTACATATACAATTAGAATTGCAATTTTACCAACATTAGAGAATTTCATGAACAGAGTATGGTCTGATTGTCCCTGCATATATCCTTGCTTTTTGACCGACCGAGTGAATTTTTCAAACCAAGCCCTTGGGGATTGCTTGAGACCATAAAGGGATTTTTGTAGTTTGCACACATTTGAATCAAATTTATCTTCAAAGCCAGGTGGACTATCCATGTATACTTCCTCCTCCAAATCACCATTCAGAAAAGCATTTTTTACATCAAGTTGGTTAAGAGACCAATCTAAATTCACTGCCAAGGACAAGAGGACTCTAATAGTGTTTAATTTGGCAACGGGAGCAAAAGTCTCTGAGTAATCAATGCCATATGTCTGAGTAAACCCTTTAGCAACCAAGCGTGCCTTGTATCTTTCAACTGTGTTGTCAAAATTATATTTTACAGTAAATACCCATTTACAACCAACAGTATTCTTTCCTGTAGGTAACGTCATGACTCTCCAAGTTTGATTCTTCTCAAGAGCTCTCATCTCCTCAAGAACAGCTTCCTTCCACTTTGGAATTTTTAGAGCCTCCTGTATATTTTTTGGAATTTCTACAGCAGACAACTTAGAGGTAAATGCAGCAAATGAAGAAGACAATTTTGAGTATGACACATAATTAGACAAAGGATATTTAGTGCATGATCTAACAGGTTTTCTAATTGCAATAGGAAGGTCTATATCAGGATACTCGACATGACTCTCAACAACAGAAGAAGACTTACCTGTATCAAGATGATGTGTTGGATTATCTATTGGTTCGGAATCTTGGAAGGGTCGGAGAATGGGTCCTTCATTTCTCTGTTTATGGTTTCTTCTTTCAAAGACATTTCCCTTCCAAGTAGGGTCAATTGTAGTAAACCTGCTTTGTGCCTCTTTATCTGAGTCATTATGTTGTGGCATTTCAGGTGGTCCTTCATTATTGTGATTTTGATCATTGTGATTTTGATTTGAAATTGTCGCCCCCGAATCTGTCGAAACCTCATTCATAAGTGGATTGAGTTTCAATATGGATTCTTGGGCATTTTCTTTTGGTGCATCTATATAAGTCTCAAAATTTTGTGACGACACTATATCACTTAAAGTAATGATGTTTTCAAACGTAAAAGATGAATCTTCCTTAAAATTTCCCCCCTGAAGATGAATGTCAGTAAAAAATGGTTGATTTTCAACAAAAGTAACATCCATGGTTACAAAAATTCTTTTTGATTTCGGTTCAAAACATCGATACCCCTTTTGAGTTGGAGAGTAACCGGTAAACACACATTTTATTGCTCGTGGCTCGAGTTTGTCAAGGTGTTTATGTTCATGAACAAAAGCAGTGCAACCAAAAACTTTTAATGGCAAATTAGCAGAGACACTAGTCAAAGGAAAATAATTTCGAAAAACATCAAGAGGGGTATGAAAATCTAAAACTTTAGATGGCATTCGATTAATTAAATATGATGCAGTTAAAACAGCTTCACCCCACAAATATTTTGGAACGTTATTTGCAAATAGTAAAGCTCTAGCAACCTCAAGAAGATGCCTATTCTTTCTCTCTGCAATTCCATTTTGTTGGGGTGTATTAACACAAGAACTTTGATGAACAACCCCATTTGCAAGAAAAAAATCGGACAAAAGTGTATTAAAATATTCTTTACCATTGTCACTTCTGAAGACTTGAATATTTGTTTGGTATTGAGTATGCACCATTGTAAAAAAGTTTTGACAACCTGTCCAACTTCAGATTTTTCTTTTAATAGATATACCCAACAAATTCTAGTATGATCATCAATAAAAGTTATAAACCATTTTTTATTAGAAAAGGTGTTTATTCTATTAGGACCCCAAACATCACTATGAATAACTGCAAACGGTTTTGATGGTTTATATGGTTGTGTAGAAAAAGAAGAACGGTGATGTTTAGCAAGTTCACAAGTTTCACAATGAAATAAAGACGGATCCTTCTTAGAAAATAATTTGGGAAACAAATGTTTCAAATACGGAAAACTAGGATGTCCTAACCGTAAATGCCATAACATAATATCATCATTATTAGAAGAGACAAAAATAGATTCAAAGCAGGTACTTGTTTTTTGTTGGTCTTTGAAGTCGAGTCCATTGTCAAGATAATAGAGTCCTCCACTCTCCTTAGCATTGCCAATCATCTTCCCCGTGCTCAAATCCTTAAAAGTGCAATGAGAATGAAAGAAGTTAGCTTGACAATTTATATCCTTTGTTAATTTAGTAATGGATAACAGATTACATGATAAATTAGGAACATGTAAGACATCTTTTAAGGTTAACACAGGTGACAGAATAACAGAACCTTTCCCTGCAATGGCTGAAAGAGAGCCATCTGCAATTTTAATTTTGTGGTTACCTGCACAAGGACTATAAGAAGAAAATAGACTCGACTCCCCAGTCATATGATCAGTAGCACCAGAATCGATAATCCAAGTATGGCTGGGAGTGACACTAAGTAGAGCAGTATTTGGAAAATTACCTCTTTGAGCTATAGAGCAAGAAGGAGTTTGAGACTCAAGGAGTTTGTACAATTTATCTAATTGTTCCTTGGTGAAAGGAGATGGGCTTGAAGGGGACTGCTTTTCTTGATTAGAGGTACCAGCTTGGAGGGCATGACCTTCGTTTCCTTCTTTTTTCTTCCAATTTAGAGGTTTTCCATGGAGCTTCCAACACGTATCACGTGTGTGCCCTAGACGTTTGCAATGTTCGCACCATGGTTTCTTGCCATCTCTCTTCCCGTCTTCATTCTTAGAGATTAGGGCAGCGCTTTCAACCTCACCAACAGAAGGTGTCTTACCCATCATAACACCTTGTCTCGCCTCTTCTCTTCTAACTTCTGAGAACGCTTCCCGAAGTGATGGCAATGGAATCTTTCCCAATATTCTGCCACGGACTTCATCGAGCTGCTTATTAAGCCCAACCAAGAACATGAATACTCGGTCGTTCTCCTGTCTCTTAAGAAACAAAACACTGTCCTCACAGCACTTCCAATGATCATCATAGCAGAGATCCAATTCTTGCCATAGTGTCATCAACTCATTGTAATAGGTAGTGACATCTCTATCTCCTTGTTTGGCATGCCACAATCGTGATTTGAGATCAAAAATTTGAGATGAATTCTGAATGTCAGAATATGTTTCTTTGACTGCCTCCCAAACTTCCTTTGCAGTAGGCAAAAACATAAAAAGTTTTCTTATCATTGATTCCATATTACTAAGCAGCCAAGCGATAATGACAGAGTTCTCAGATTTCCAAAACCTGTAATTCGGATCAGTAGTGGCAGGCATTTGCACCTCTCCGGTTAGGAAACCATATTTTCCCTTACCGTCTAATATCAATCTTGTGGTTTGGGACCATTCAACATAATTTTTTCCATTGAGTTTTTGAATTTCAACCTTGAGGACATTAGAAGTTCCCTCATGGCCAAAAAAGTTGGAAAAACCATTGTTAGATAAACCATTATTGTCGCCTGGGCTGCCGCCACTGCCGCCTGGGCCGCCGCCACTGCCGCCTGGGCCGCTGCCTAAACCCATACTGTCGGCGTTGTCGACTACTTCTGATTTTTTACCCAAACCATCGTCGTTGCTGCCACCGCTACTCATAAGGGCTGCCTTCCATGGGGTATTTTGTGCCATAGCTCAGTTGATTAGAGCCACAAACCCTGATGGGTTGTTTACAGAACCCTAACCAGAGCTCTTGATACCATGAAGAAAGTAAAAGACAAAATAATATAATACTTTCATATATTATTACTACAGCCTTAAGCTGTTTATATAGGAAAAGAAATTACAATAGTAATACTGAGTAATAATGACAAAATCATAAAATAAAAATAAATATAATAATATAAAATAAAAGAGAATCAAATATGATTTCTCTTGATTCTTCAACAGCTTGATAAACTCAAGTGGTGGTTCCAGAATGACATAGGTAAGCGGGTAAGGAAGAATGTTGCAACAGATGAATGAACTTACGTGTAAAGATAAGATGAAGAAGTATCAAAAAAAAAGTTGATGGAAAAGTTGATAAAATCTTACCTAAGATGGTTAGTTCGTGTGAGAATACCAATCAATGCCCCAATAAGAGAAATTAGATAGAGGACAGTCAAATAGAAGAACGGTAAATGAAGACGAAATGAAAACACTGGGCTAACCCATTAAAAAGACATCAATCTATATGGTCCCATGTAGTCAATGGCAGATAGCGGAAGGTAGCAAGCGACCTTCAAAAAGCTATAGCAGTATAGCAAGTAGCGTATAGCCGCTACTTCGATGTTTCGGGAAACGATACAAGAAATTTATGTGTATACATAAAAGCTAAAAAATACAAGAATACACCCAGTCAAAGACATAATCATAACTAATAATCAAATATCATTGTTACCATACTCAAACCCAATACAAAGCAAATAAGTTTTAGCCTCTAAGGCTTGAAATTACTCATCTAAGCATTTAAAATAAATACAAGTGATTTGTTTAAATGGAATCACTACATGGACAGCTTGATTCCTCATTATTTTTTACTTCCTGCGGATTTTGTTTGAGGAGGGCCACCAAAATGTCACAGAAGGGGCCACTAGAATGCAGCACAGTAGAGGAGAGAAGAGAAGTTATTTAGGGTGTAGGAGGGGAGACAAAACCATTTCAAAGGAGAAGACAGGAGAGGCCTATTTCGTTGCCGATCAGAATTTTGGGGTTAAATGACCAAAAAATTCCCAAGAAAAACATATGGAATAACTATAAGTTGTGGGCATATTTCGGTTTTTACATGACTTTACTGTAGCAGCCGCTATTTGGCTGCTACTAAAAACAGCAACGCAATAGTGTTTTGTGTAGCGCCTACGACCGCTGCAGCGACTGCTATGGCCGCTATTGATTATGTGGACATGGCCTTACTGAAAACTAAGGTTTAACATGATGCATCATTTGATCCAGGTAAAAAATTAATCAAGAGGAAGATGTCATAGCTACTTTAACATTTTCTTAATGAGAATGTTTAGTACAACCACACAATTCATCTTATTCTGATATAAAAAGCATTAACTAATTGGAATAGATAAAGTATAAGGGGAGAAAATTCTACCAATGAAATCAAGCATTAAATTAATGGAAGATAAAATCTAGAGTTATGTACCAAACACCCACTATCAAATAAAAGATCGCAAAACAACACCAATGATGAAAGGGTGGAGTAAATAAACAAATTAGGAAGGTAATGCCCGCTAAATAAAGCCGTGCAATATGTAACTATACTGCAGATACTACCATTTAGTTACCTGTGAAGCGTATAAAGATTGCGGACACTCCTATCAGCATCAGGTGATAGATATTTTCCATTCTCACGATCAAGATCAAGTTGTAAAGGAAACTCATAACGGTCATTAATCTACATAGTAAGGGCATAAAGAGAAGAGAAGATTATTATCACATGAATTAAAAAGGAGTGCCATCTCTCCATCAAAAATGAAACAGAAACATAGAAACTTGTGATAACAGCGGATCCCTGTGCTCACTTTTCAAAAAATATTCCTTCTATCTAATGGTTTCAAATGATGGAAGTATATGCATAAATACAACATGACGACCCTCTCCGAACACCCGTAGCGAGCAAAAGAAAAAAATCAACAAAAGGAAGTATAAAGTAACAAACAATGCCCTTGGATTTTCATGTTGTATTTCGCTTCCATAATGTGCTATCCTTAAAATTCTAATAAAGCTGCTCAAGCACTGGGCAAACAAAAGTCTTGTAATACCACCAATACCGACCAATTTAGTACAAATTGTCTCGCAAAGACCATATACATGCCAAATCACATTCTTGGAAGTAAAATGGTATGTTAAAATACCATGAATGAGTTCATGCTAATTAACAATGATGAAGGATAACAGTAGCACGCCACATCTTCATAGGGATTTTATAGCAGCACTGGAGCACACCAGATGTATCTTACTCCTTAGTCTTTACAACGGTTATGCCAATTGAACCTCAATTTCAGTGCACTGAGTAGTGAAGATTCTAAAATAGAGAGACACTACTAACTTCCTTGGATGCTGAAAAATAAACATCAAAGGAGGGTATAAAGCAACCTATTTATTGGACTACCAACCTTAACCATAGTATCCCGCATAAAGTCATATTCAAATCTTTTCAGTTGAAGCTGAAGGACAGGAGGAAAATCAATAAATAGGACACCCTTCTTAGCATCCTGAAATAACGGTACCAGTAAAATGTACGTCAGTTTATGAGCCAAACTCAATAAAAATTAAAATACTTAGATGTTTGCATTCTGGTAAACACAACATGCGATTTAGAAAAATATCATTATATTCTATGAAGCACGGACACCTCTAGAATTAAGTGTGTCGCCGAGTCCAACACCCATATGACACTCGTATGACACCTCAAACAAGTGTTTCAAAATAAACTTATTTTCTTTGCTTTAATGCCTCTTGGAAAAATCTCTAACACATCTATGGGATTAAATTTGTGTCAAAGCAATAATGATTAATGAAGGGGTTAAAGATATTAAATTTGATTACATCATGTTTAGTTTTTCGATAGTAAATGGATGAATGAATGTGAAAAACTAGCAATTTAAATGCAAACAGACTCAATGAGCCCAGACTTTAAATGCTGGCACATCTAATCTCTGACCATAAAATATATGCGAAAACAGCATTTAATCTCTGACACATCTTGCTGATTTCACCATTGTCGAGCTTGCTGCTCATCACTTTCATTCAATAGAATTCCATTTTCATTCTGTAAATTCTGGTTTCTATCACATAGCATTGACAGACATCCAATGGCTGTTACCAGAACAAAAATACCATTAAAGTTCTTACCATACTAGATGCAACACAATTTCCTTTTTTTTACTTTTGAAATGGCAATAGTAGCTCATAGTTCATAAAAGACATTAGAATAAAAATATAAAAACACACACACAAAAGAAAACAGAAATCTTCTGTGTTACAAGGACATTAACTTCTTCTCCAAATGACACTAGAAGTTTATTATAAGCCATGTCAGCTTTTATCAATTACCACTAACCTGCAAACCATACTGTTCAGCATGATATTTGTTATCCCCCTCAAGACGTTCAACTTCAACATACTTATCAAAGGAAGCATATACATCGCGACAACCTTTGACATCAAGCTGAAGGTCTAACATGCATATATAAAATTAAATTAGTACCATGTGACAATGCACAACTAAACAAATGATTGAATTTACAACGCATGAGAAAGTACCATAAAATGACTCCTTTCTAGTTGATTTGTAGTCCACATTGATGCACTCTATGTAGTTCATATGATGTCCTTCGAACAACTTTTGTATAGTTCCCTCAACAACGGTTCCCTAACAACATATAAAATAAACCACGAACATTTGATACTTTGATTCATCATAAAGAATCATTAGCAAAAATATCAAAGGTTCTTTCTGCTACCTTCATTTTATCTTCAAGTTTTTCACAGAGGACCCTATTTAGCTCTTGGACATCATGTTGCATGAAAGAATCGTATGTATCCCATCCAAAAGATTTTGTCAGCTCCTTTGTTGCAACGCTGGTGTCACTATATTGGAGCTTGTAGAATAAACTTTGTAGAGCCAAAGGGATGCTTCCAGAGGGCATATCATTCTCAGTTGTTGGCATATGGTACACAGCCTGGAATGTAATATCCAGGAATCAACTTCCACACTATTCAATCAGACAAGTGAACTTCGGGATAAACAAAACAAGATTAACAGTTCAAACCTTTCTAAAATAAGGAATATGGTACAGAGTTTGGAGTAGAGAATTCATATAACATGTAGCTCCTTGGTTCTTAAGCCCAACATAGCCGGTCTCCTTCTTTGAGTCATAATTCCAATAGTCAACAATCTTACGAACAAGAACCTCGGCTTCAATAATAAGAGTATCATTCACGAGATACCCTCTACTAGGATCATACAATTCACCAAGAGGCATGAAGGATGTGAAACCCCAATCACTTTCCCGTGCATTAAATTGATGTTGTGTGTCTGCATAACATAAGTAAAATCAAAAATTCATGGCTTAATAAAAAAAAAATCAACATTTTTACTAACTCTTTCTTTTTTCTTAAATTTGATACAGGTAATTCAATTGGGAGAAATAGATCATAGAACTCATTATCTCATCTTCCACCTAATTTCCTAACATGGTGCAAGCAGTTGCAAAAAAAGGTTAACAAAAATGCTGCAAACCGATATTGAATTCCGAACACAAGGGCCAAGAGCAGAAAATAAATTAAGAAATGCAAAATAATTAGTGTGTAAAAGTGTCTAATGATTTATTACAATATATTATAGATTATTCATCATAAAATCATTTTCAGCATGCAATTGAGTACCAAATGATCTTGCACCCATTAATTGCAACATAAATCTTGCAAAATTCTTCATTTCAATTCCAGAAATGTTCCATCCAGCATACATTTGTAACTAATGTGTGCCATTTTGTAACAAGCGTAAAGATCAAACTGGAGAGGCTACCTTTTCTCACGGAATATTTACTATGGATTTGATTAACAATTGCCAAGCTAAACTGTGCATATCTACTCCAACCATAGGGCAAATTAGCTGAATCTGCGACATCCAAATACATGGACAAATAGTCCACATTGTTTCCTTTTGGGAAAATAAGGACACGCCTATCAAGTATAAAACAGTGTTAGGGAGAGTAAATCACTGAAATTAAGTAAACATAGCAGAGTGTATTGAAAAAAAAGAACAGCATTAACAATTTTACTAAATCTTTAAGAAACATACCATTTATAACTACCAACAACGAATACTTCTGAATAGAGCTTCTTTGTATTCAGCCTAGTAAAGTTGTCAATTCTCCATGTGAATCTTGATTGTGGAGGATCACTGACAGGCTGGCTCTCTACAGTATTGGCAGCTTCAGGTTGAGCTACAACTAATGATCATCGCAAGAAACAAAAAGAAAAACAATTACTTATCATGTTTGCAATTATCATAAAACATTAAACTATAAAAGGGGGGAGTATGGCATTACTTAACTACTACACCCTCCAATAGCTTACCATGAAAAATGACTAAAAAGACCGGCTACATAATTAATTACAAAATCAACAAAGACATTGAAATTTCACAAATTCCAAAATATAGAGCAATCAGCAACTGGACATTGGGACTTTAGATTATTGCGTATAACTTTAAGCTAAAAAGCTGATTGGTACAAAAATTGATCCAAACAGCACATTTACTGAAGAACTTTTCTTCATTCAAAATGTGATAGCATGAAACCTACAAATTGCCAATTTTTCACACACTTCTCCTCTCCATCCCCTCTGTATTTCTCAATTTTTCAATCAAGCAATAACGCATAAACAACTTTCCCCAAACTCTTCAAGCAATTCAATTAGATCACACAAAAACAAACAAAACAGTAAAACACACAGTTCCTTAACAAAAGATGAGATTTTCCACACGGATCAGTAAAACAATAACTACCTTCCATTGGCTGATGATTGTTTTCTGGCAAATCAGTGTGCGGCACGAGCACCTCCTCATCCTCTTGCTGCTGCACGACAAAAAAAACAAAAACAAAAAAACACATCACACCCTAGTTCGGATCCATCGTGATATCAAACCCCCAAACAAAGCCCTAAAATTGAAACTCGAAGTGCACCGAATACAGAAAATTGCGTCGAAACATTCAGTCTTTCAGATCAAAAACATTATAATAAAATTAAAGAAAACAAAAACCCTGTGAGTAAAGTAGAAATCAAATTGACCCAAACCGTAAAGCATAAAAGCGCAAGTAATCAATAATTAGAAGCATATAGAGTGAGTGAGTGTATGTGAGAGAGAGAGAGAACGAGGAGAAGAAGGTTAGGGAAAGACGTACGTCAATGGGAGCAGACATCATCACGGTCATGGTGAATTTGTTGAGAGGGAATTGGAACCTGCGCGGTTAATTGTTTGGAAGCGAGTGGTGAATTATGAGAGAGAAAGAGAAAGAGAGGAGTTGTAGAGAGAGAAAGAGAAAGTGTTGTGAAAAAATGAGATCACCAGAAGAAGCTGGTTCCAGAGAAGAGAGAAGCAAAGAGGTCTTCGGTTTTTATTTGGGGGTTTGGGCAATTGGGAGATTTCGTGTTCCTCTTTGGGCCTAGATTTTTTTTTTTTTTACTACGTGAAGAAGATCATTGCATTTCATTACAAACTAGAAAAATACAATCTCATCACTGTTTCTTTTGTTTCCTACATGTCTCTCTACCCAATTAATCATATTCCAGACACGTTAAACTTTAAATATTCATATTTCTTTCGATTATAATTCTAACATTCATTTCTCACGTTATACAACTATAGTCTATTTTATCATTACTGTTTTTATATCAAATGTTACGTTGTGTTCACTAATTTATATGTATCTTATTTAGTTTCTAAATAAAACTTTGTAATTTTATGCATTAGTAGTTCAAATTATGGTTTGTACGGGATATTATTATTAGTTTATCATAATTTTCCTGCTAAAAACCCCATTAACAAATTGCAGTGCTTCTATTAGAAATGACTTATTTTTATTAATACAATTGATGTCTACTAAATGATGCAATACTATTTTGTATGTATCTTTGAGTTTCCAAACAAAATTTTATCACTTTATACATCAATGACAAACATTTATCATATATTTGATATGTTTAATAAGTTATAATTAGTTTATTATAATTTTTATTTTTATTTATTTTTATATAGAATATATTCAATAGATGTATTGGTACTAATTATTCAAAAAAATAGACATCTTAATAATCAAATGCACATTCTTACGTATTAAGTAAACCAGTTTCATGGGAAACTTGTATATATGTGTTACATGTTGGTGAATGTTCAAAAGTGAAGGACAAAGACAAGTTTAAAACTAATTGACATAATCATAAATAAAAAATATGATGAAAGAATCTCACATATGACAACTAACACAAGACACTTTTGTTTGAATATATAGTTGTGGGTTTCATACTTACTCAAGCAGTTGTGAATTCTTTGTCGACTATTTGAGGATCAACAACTCAATGGATAAAATGAAATTAAGCTTGAAACTTATGGTGGGAAGTGATTGACAATGTTGGTTCATCGTCCTTTAATTCGTCGTTAGCGATAAGGCTTTGTAAGATGGTTTCTTCCTGCAACAAAAGTAAGAGCAAATAAAGTATCTAAATGAGTATTAGTTGCACCATTATAAGAGAACAATTTCGTAGAACATTATGAAATCACCTGATAATTGTTCTAGGCATAAAAAAGGGGGGAACATCACTAATACATCACTCAAAAACAATGTGAAACTTAAAACCCAATAACGTAAAGTTTGACATCATTTTGTAAAAAAAAATAATAATATATACTCTGTCCTAAAATAATTGAGTTATTTTATCATTTCACATGTATTAAAAAAATGTATAAATGAAATAGAGAGAATATTAATTTATCAAATTATTTTTCTTAAGTATTAGTGCATTATCAATGTCATAAATAAATAGTAAAAAATATTACATTGAAAATTATGTAAGTAATATTAATTAAATAGTACAGTTAGAAATAAGTGTATTGGAAATTAAAATGGTCAATTATTATTAGACAATTTTTTTTTTCAAATTGATTGATTATTTTGAGACCGAGGGATTAGTTATTTTTCTTCAATGATTTTATAATTAAAAGGTTTTCAATAATACAGAGATGGATGGCTCAAACAAATTAATCATGTTGTATCAGAATCCAAATGTTGACAAATGAACAGCATATACCTTCCATTTTTTATCTCTTCAACTAATAAAATGCACTAATGAAAATTTGATCTCTAATAAACTTCTCATGCTTCATTGTTTTTTTTAAAGAACTTCCCATGTTCTTGTCTTGGGTTGAAATTAAACTTTACATTTGTTTAACCATGTTAATTACACTCAGCTATCTATTCATCCACATAAATTTATATTTGTAATAATTAAAATAAAGAAAAACTTTTAAGCTAATTATATTTATAACAGAAAAGTCATCTATGTGATGCAAGACTTCAAGAACTTTTTTCAGGAAGTCCATATTGAGTGTGTCTAATTTTAATCCAACTTCATTTCCAAACAAGGGTAAAAATAAAAGAAAATGTTGCATCAAAATTCCCAATAAAACTAGAAGTCAAAATTTTGAGAAGCCAGATAATGAAATCAAAACAAAAAACTAGAGAAAATAAATATATCAATCTCAAACAATAGTGGGAAAGCAATAGAAAGAAAAAGAAAAAGAAACAAATACACACTATAATGATTATGTACACAACTAATAATTCCAATATCATGAAGTACTCAATAGTTATACCAAAGTATATGATACAAAATAATAACATTAAGGTAGTAAAATTTGTACAGGGTGATCATGACCACAAAACTAAATGGCATTGGAGATAACAATTTAGTTACTCATCAAGGATAAAAAAGTAATAGTATATCTACTATTGATTACATACAATAATCACGGGAGAATAAAAGTTTATTATTAGATTTGATTACGAATCAACTTTTTGTGAGACATTTGTTGCTAAATATCTTAAACAGCCGGTTCATTTCAAAACTAACTCATCCAATTATGTGTTTTTTTTTTTTTATTTCGGTTATTTTT
>JBBPBP010009777.1:54315596-54331820 GCA_037974735.1 Cicer chorassanicum | reverse complement strand
ACCTCCTGTTCAGCCCAAAAAATAGGACAGATTGAGAATTTTTTTTCAAACTGTGGCAATTTGGGAAAAGGCAAAAAAAAAAAAAAAGGATATTTACAGAAAAAATCCGCAAGATCTCATTGAGAATTTTTTTTATCTCTTCTTTTAAGATTTATTTGAATTTTCATTAATTATTTATTAATATACTCCTAACTAATTTTAATTTTATTCCACAAACAATAATAAATACTATTAATTTCTCCCTAAAAATATAAAATTGTAAAAATAATTACTAATAAATTTAATACTACTAGTAATTTATTTAATTTTCACAATTTGACCGATTACTTATTATTAGGGAAATAGGTAATTATTATTAGACTAAAATATAATTTTAGTCCTTTATATTTATTTTGATTAATTATTTTTGATTATTTTAGTGATTGTTACAATTACAACAAAATTTATAACTAAATTTGGTCATTAGAATCTTTGGTAATAATTGTCGATATAAACCAAGTATAATATTTTTTTAATGTTTTGAAATGTAAACTATTTGAAGAGAATGATATTTATGAGAGTTTATTGTATTTTTACGCATTATTTTAAAATTGAACACTAAACTTTACAACAAATCAAATATTTGATTTCAATAGTTTATAACAATAATTATATTGTTTAAAAGAGTTATGATAAAAAGACTAAAATATCTCACTTATAAAAATAAAAGACCAAAATTATATTTCATTATTATTATTATTATTATTATTATTATTATTATTATTATTATTATTATTATGACAATTTTTAAAACTGAAAAACACAAAAAAGAAAAAAACTTAGAATATCTGAGAGGTGTGTGTACGATTAGGGCTTGCAAGTGTGAACTCTTTGCGGCATAGGAAGGCAAATCGATGATGGCTAGAGATCACGAACAAGTCGCCGAAATTAACGACAATCTCGATGGCGCTTCAACTCCATCGCTTGTGTTCAGCAGCGACGATGATGACGACGAAGCGAATCAAGATCTGAGCCTCAAGATCGTGGAAAAAGCCATACGAACGCGAGAGGCGAAACTCTCCCCAAACGACGACGTTTCGGATGGACCCAGCGATTCTGCTGCTTTCCAAGTAATGGAAGAGTCCCGGAATCGAAGTGTATGTCTTATTCCGTGTTTGGTTTCTTTTATTTTTTTATAAATGATTTTGTTAATTCGAACTTCCTTAGTGTTTAAATCAATTTTGATAGATTGAATTAAACACGAAAACTATCCCTTTAGGTATCAACCAGGTTATGATTAGATTGAAAATTGAAATTGTTTTTAAAGGGGAACAAAGTTGAAACTGGAACATTGAAATGTTTATTCAAAGATTGCATTGTAATATGTACTTTGCAAAGTTTATAATTTAAATGTTTGAGGAATTTGTCGCTGAGAATCTAATTCATTAATAAAAATGAATCAAATCTTAATAACACCTATTCGATATTCAGAGAATCACATTTTCAGTAGTATATTTTTCGATTTTGTTAATGTTATTCTTTTCTATGTAGGTTATTATAGCTGCAGAACAAAAGGTGGAAGAGATAATTAAAACCACTGAGAAGGATGAATCTGTGGAAGCAAGTGCGGTTCAGATAGGTGACAATGCCGTTCTGCGAAAGCTGCTTGTGAGTTGATATATTTGATCCATAATGTGATTGATTTTCAAAATACTGTACTGAGGAATGCTTCGTTGGGTATGTCACTCGATGTTTCTTTTCTATCAGCGGGGTCCAAGGTATTTTGACCCACCAGATAGTAGTTGGGGAGCATGCTATAATTGTGGCGAGGAAGGTCATGCTGCTGTAAACTGTACAGCAGCAAAGCGCATGAAACCGTGCTATGTATGTGGTGGTTTGGGACACGGTGCTAAGCAATGTACTAAGGTATGTCTACTTGCCTATTGGATTATGAAGGTTTAAAGTTTTTGTTTAGTATACTGATGAGATCTGCTTGATGCTCATGTAGGCCCAGAGTTGCTTTATCTGTAAGAATGGTGGCCACCGTGCCAAAGACTGTCCAGAGAAGCTCATGACTGCACGTGTTTCTAAAAGCCTGACAATTTGCTTAAAGTGTGGAAATTCGGGGCATGATATGTTTTCATGCAAGAATGATTATTCACGGGATGATCTCAAGGTTGTTATGTTGCTTGTTATTTTTTCTCTTATGTATCAAGTTTGCTAAAGGTTCTTGGTTGGGTTTACATTAGAATAGTGGCTTACATTGGATGTGAAAATTTCAGTCAGTGATTCCTTATCTCTTTCTTCTGTTTAATTAGGAGATTCAATGTTATCTCTGCAAGACATTTGGACACTTGTGTTGTGTCAATGCTGTTGATGCAATACCGGGAGAAATTTCTTGTTACAAATGTGGTCAGATTGGTCATACCGGTTTGGTAAGTTTTATTTAATGAATTTTATTTAATAACTCATGTGCCTTTCCAGAGATAAGCATCTCTATTTTGCACAATGTAGTCTACTCTTCCTGTATGACTCAGTCTCTCTTTACAATAGAAATTTTATTTGTTCTTTGATCAGTGTCATTTTTCATACTACTTAGTAATTACTAGATACTTGAGACACTAAAATGTTCACAAGATCAACATTTCATTTAATATATCTAAATTATAATATAATAAAAACTCAAAAAATATCTTCCAATCAGCACCCTTAAATTTCTTTGTGACATGACATGTCAGTGTTCTTAATCGCAGAAAATAGTGATTTGTTCAAATTTTGCTATGCTACAATACTATAGTGCCTCTATAGCCGTTATTTGACAACACCGTGACATGTATCATGTATGGTAATGAATAACACTAAAAGTGACTTTGTGATGGAAACTTATTATGCCGATCATTACCTTTTTGAACTTGCTTGATTCCCTCTGAACTTTTACTCACATTGCGTTAATAGTAGTTTAATCTTGTGGTATTGGCAACCAAAGAGGACTTGAGCTAAAGCTTGATCTAACACATGAAATGCTTCCTTTTAAATAAAACTATTGGCATGTATAAATGTGAGAATCAATTGATGCAGGCATGCTCAAGGTTGCAAAGCGAGACTACTGGTGCTGCTTCACCTAGTTTGTGCTATAGGTGTGGTGAAGTAGGACATTTTGCCCGAGAATGCACAAGCTCAACCAAGGTACATTTAAAAATTATATAATAAGGATACTAAAATTAATACAGCCGTTTGCCTTTTCTTTTTGTTGTTTAATTTTCATGTTTACTCGTGTCATAAAGTAAGTAATTTCTTGGCTGCTGTGTTTTCCTTCACAGGCTGGGAAAAAAAATAGTGAATTTTCAAATACAAAAAAAAGAAGATCCTATAAAGAAAATGATTTCAGGGGACATTGGTCTGCACCTCATGATGCGGGTAAGATGCATAAAAAGAAGCGATCTCTTCCAGACGAAAGAGGCTTTACAACCCCCAAGAAATCAAAGAGTAGAGGTGGCTGGTTGAGGGAGCTTCCCACTGAAGAAAGAGGCCTTACAACCCCCACAAAATCAAGGAGAAGAGGTGGCCGGACAATGGAACATCCTGCAGAAGAAAGAAACTTTAAAAGAGGCTTTACAACTCCCAAGAAATCAAAGAGTAGAGGTGGCTGGACAATGGAGCACCCTGCAGATGAAAGAGACTTTAAATCTCCCAAGAAATTCCAGAGCAGAGGTGGCTGGACCGCTGAGTACGCCGGAGAATTCTCTTCTTCAAAGTCCAAAAGGAGCAGTTGGAGGTCTCCAGGGACACCATCCGCTAGAAGCACTAAAATTCACACGCGTAGTAGTGGAAGTCAAACTCCAGGTTGGAGTTATAAATCTTCTCAGGGGTGGCAGGGTCAACAACCTGGAGCCTCAAATTCCCAAGGATCAGCCATGGATTTCCATCATAGATATTCAGCATCAAGGTTTGGCAACTCTAGCAGTGATGGATATAGGAGAAGTAATTGGTGGTAGCTTTCGCCTTCGTGTTCTTTACAATTCCATCTGTAAACTTGTAAAATGACACCTAGTTGCATGTTTTTTATTTCTTCAAAATAATAATATTTATTTTCCTTTCAGTTATTCATTCAATTCAGCTGTCATAATTCTTTCAATTCCATCTATCCTTTGGCTTGGTTTGGCGGCATAAAATTTTCATTGTTGGTTGGTAATTTATGTTTGAAACTTTGTTGTACCGCTACTTCTGACATCTTCAAAGACGAATGAATAGTAGGGTATATTTAGAACATGAATCCGTTCTCTTTTACTCACTTTCGGCACTCTTTGGCTCGTTTACTAATGACATTCTTCATTTTATGTCGCAAAATGAAAATCCTACTACTAATACTACTATAATTTAAGTTTTACCTCCAAATTTTCTGCAGAAATTTCTTATGAATTTTGCTTGGAATGTAGTTAACATAAGAACTTTTCCAGCAGAATCCACAGGAAAATCTTCAGGAAATTTTAACTTCCTGTCATTTTTTGTGCGGATGAAAACAATTTTTCTTTAAAATTCAAAAATAAAAATAAAACATAATTAACAGTATTTTAGAAGGTCACTCTTGAGGGTTCTCTACGAACATGTTTGATTCCATTCCATTTTATTTTAAACAACTTTAACAATTTATATATTCGATTTCATGATATCTTTTTCTATCAATCTAAATAGGCAAATATAGTTCATAGTTTGTTTATTTCATGTATTATTTTGTTACATTGTATAAAAGTTTATATTATTTTTTAAGTTTTTTATGTAAACTAGAAATTAATTTTTATTTATTTAATTATTTATGACCATAAAAAATATTTTTGAATGTTTTTTGTCTCATTCACCACACTCATTATAATAAGATTATTACTAGTATTTCATAAAAGTTTTCAAGTAGTTTTTCATTATAATCATATTTCATATTTTTTTCATCAAAATTTTAAACAAATACATTGAAAGTTCTATAAAGTTTTTTCTTTTAAAAAAAATGAGATTTTTTTTTTTTACATATAAACTATGAGAAGTGTCTTTCACAGTAGGTGTTTCATTCTGTCTTGTTTTCCATGTCTAGAGTGCTCGCTAAACCAATAAAAAATAACCAAATATAACATTATCTAAACAAATTTTATCTTTTACAATATCTGTCTATCCTAATTTCCTTCCTCACACATACACTGCAAATGAATGAGCTTTGACAAACACCTTGAACCAAACCCAATTCCAAAACATTGAAACCACAAATCAGATTGAGGTTGCAACAAAACATTACAAGGTTCAATTTTTGAGTACTATATATTAAAGGGTTATTACAAAAGCAAGCATGTCTTTGTCTCTTTCATGTGCTATCACAAAGCCAATTTCAAAGTTCCATAACAGCTTCAAATATCAACAACAAAAACCAAATACTACAGTAACATGGGTGAGGTGTGAATCAAAAGAGTCATCAGAAGATAATGAGTTGTTAGAAAAACGTTCAAAGTTGGATAAAGGGTCTCCTGTTATTATCATTGAAGCACCAAAGATGATAAAAACTGCAGCTTCTGTCCCTTGCCTCAGGGTTAATTCTGGCTTAGTCAAACCTGGTGATGTTGGAAGGTATATTTCACTTCATCTCTTAAGTTTTCAACATTTCTTTTATTTCATTCTTCAAATTTGATACACACTAGCACTGATTTTTTGGAAGCATGATTAATCTCCATTGGATAATCCGAGACCTTACCAAAAAATTCGAGTTCAATTTTAAATTTATGTAAAAATAAATATTTGAAGGCCAAAATATTAATTTACTCTTTGTTTGACACTGATATATAATTTTGTGAGCATCAAATAAAATGGCAATAGTGTAATTATTATATGTTACTTTATGCAGAATTGTTTCAAGAAAGCCAAAAGATGTGTGGGCAGTGCGGCTTAGCATTGGAACTTATCTTATTGATGGGAAATATTTCAAGCCCTTAGATCTGGCTGAGTATAGCTGAATGAATAATAGCGAGTTATTAATCGCTATTAGGTGGCTTTTGGCAATATAATAATTTTGCTATGTTGTATAAATTAGTAACCAAACTATTAATCGGGTTATTATAAGCTTGTTTTGCAATTTTTAAATCTATTGAAAAAAGAGAATAGATTTTGTATTTAATACGTTGATTTTGTGTTATCCTAGATCACGAGGCTTAAACCATCAACAAGTGATTAATGTACTTGCAAAATGAAAATATAAAAATATGAATGAATTCTCATTGGCCCTCGTATAAAATACGGAATCCAGGTTAATCTCTTAATTTTTTTTGCTAAGGCTAATATTAGACTATATGACGTTTACGTTGTTTTGTAAGAAACACTGAAATTGTAACGAAAAATGGAAAGGACAATAATTTTTAGGCACAATAAGCAAAATTGAAGGGATAAGTTAGTCTCTCACAAAATAAGAAAGGATCGCTTTAGTTCACTTACATTGAAACTCAGCGATAAAAATTCAGGTGGTTTGAATGAACATCATTGATGTGAATATCAATTAATCATTTAATTTAAAATACATAATCAACATAAAAGATTACCTTAAAATAGAAAAAAAACCTGAAAATTGAGATTTTTGTGAATATTAAATATACAAACGTATTTTTTATTCAACATTTACGATAAAAAACATTACTTTTATAATCCTAATACATGAATAACTTTATCCCAACTCATAATATGTTTAGAAGATTATATAGAAATCTTCATCATGTTTAAGAATAAAATATGAGTAAATTATGTGATTATAATAATTCTATATAGGAAGAAGATAGAAAAAAGAAGAAAATGTTTAGAGATTTTAAAAATTATTTAGGACCAAATGGTTCCTAAATATTAATAGAGACCAAAATATGCATAAAATTCCTAAGACGCGGCCAACCAAATACATAGAGTCCACATAATCACTTTTACATTTAAAAAGTAAAAATAAAAATGGGTATGAATTTTTTTTTATAGACAGACTAACAAAATTCTATTTATTTATGTGAGGATTAAAAATTGATTTTTTTTTCTCATATTAATTAATCTATATTTCATAATTTTTCAGATAAAAAATTGACATTTCACTAAAAAAATTGTACTCTAATTGTGATAGATAAATTAACTTTGCATTTTGGTTCAACAATGATAAAAATTAATTTTAAATAGATTAATTTTAATTAAAAATAAATTAAATATAACGGAAACAAGTATGTTAAAAATAATAAAAAAAATTGAACAATAAATTTTAAAGTAAAAATTACTATCTAGCAGCTATAAATTGTAACTTTTTGTTTTTTGAATGTTACAAAATTAATTCAACTCCACCGCACCCAAAAAATACCAAAAACAATTTCTCACTCCAGAATTGATTTTGACCCTACAAAATTATGGACTCCAATATAGTTGCCAAAGACTCCAAAGTGCATATGCAAGGGACAAAGGAAACGCGTTCATTGAACATTCCAACCAAATAATTTTCAGATTTTAATTTCTGCTCTATACAAAGCATTACGAGAAACGCACATCCACGATTTCAACTGCTACCAAATTCATCCAGTTTGTTTCTTAATACTAATAATAACATTCTTTTGTCATCAGATTCAGCCTCAAATTCAATGCCTGATTAATTTCCCTTATTTTTCTGCTGCATCACATTCAACAGGTAATTTGCTTTACCTTTTTTGCTAGCAATAGCATAGTATTCTTCACTTTTATTATTATAATTAGTGTTTGTTGCAGTGAAGAATCTGTGTGTCGAGTATTTTTCTCATCTCATCTTTTACAACTTACAAGAAAGCTGGATTGATTAATTGGAACTGTCTTTGGTACTGGTATGATCTTTTCACTTCTTATTTTTCATTCTCTTTTGTTTTTACTGAAGACAAATGATTCACAAAATACTCTGTTTTCTTCCTGAAAAAACAGCCCTAGAAGAGAAATCAATGCATGCATTTAACTTCAAAATGTGGTTCATAGTTTCAAACTATTATGGTCCGCATTATTATTAATCTGTGATATATTTGGGTTTGTGTGAGAAACCTATTCAACTTGAAGCATGTTCCGAATAAAATAAAGAGTTTAATTGTTTAAAAAGTGTTACATAGTAAATAAATCATTTTGCTTCCAATAATTTAGAATGAAGTTGCTTGATTGTTTAGTTTGTCTTAACTGGTTGCGATTAGAAAATATAATGATGTCTTCAAAGTGAGATGTATATATGTGCACAATCGGATTACATTAAACTGTTTGATTTCATATCTGAAGTCCATCATTTAATATTGAGAACTAAGTATCCATAATACATCTATCTTCTATTTATTTTAAGAAAAATCTTCCTCGAATGAGAGGTGATGTAATTTCATAACTGTATTTCTAGACATCTATTAAATTAGAGCACCGAATTTTATTAGCGACAACTCATCTTTATCTATGTCATATACTCCAATATTTTCATCTTCTACCTTCATTCTATTTTGTTTTACCAATAACACAAACCTTTTCACTTGCTCATCCAATTAAGTATAATGATTCCATACACTTTGCAATTTCAACTCCAATCTATCATTCAATGACTAATCAATACACTTAAACGCTCTGATTACTCATCAAACTTTTCATTTCTATAACTCATACAAAAAAGAACAAACCATCCAATATCTTCAAAGCACACTATAAGTCTTTCTTTTGGTTCAAGTCACTTACCAATAATAAAGTTATTATGAAATGTAACCAAATCACCCTCATTTGTGTGATATATTCTCAGTTCACGTATACTTCAATAATATTGTTCGTCCGTTGTCAATTATTGTTGAAGATTATATATAACTATCATTACATAGGAGGTGAATTTCTTTTCCTATGATGTTAAATGCGTCTCTCGTAATTTTTTTATAATTAAAAAATAAAAATCATAATTGAAACAAGATAAAGATGAATAATATTAAATATTTAGAAATGAACAACTTCTAATCATTTCACTAACTTTCAATATTTCACCGCTCGAAACTTTCTATGTCTTAAACATCCACAACCTCTTTTTTCCTATAATTTTTTGTAATCTATTCTAGAAGTTTCTTGACCGTCAAATAATTATTTGAAAATTTCATTTCACAATCTAATTATTTAGATAAAACCAATATCTTAATACACCACATGACACACAATATCATTGACAGAATTACGATGAACATATAAAATAAAAAATGTCAAAAAGTACATAAATTTACAAAATCTAATGTTTCAAAACTAGGATAAATCATATAAAATGAATAACATATTATAGTAAATGTACAACTTTAAGAATAAAGAAATGTATAACTATTTAACAAATATATCGTTGGAAGAAACACTTCAATGAAAACAAAAACCTTGAATAAACCAATTCCACATTTAGAAAAATTAAAGACACGAATTGCATCTCTAAAGTTGCTAAATCTTATAAATAGTCTCATATTTCAATATATTTTACATGAATTGTATTAGTCAATAAGATTTTACATTTTCCTTTATCCTAAAACAAACTTAGCCTATATATAGTTTTTTTTATTTATTTACAAGTTTAAACGTAAAACATTTTTTGAGTGTCAGTTATGATTAGTGCAGTGCAGCATTTGGAAATTATATAATTGCTATGGAGCAAATGATGGGTGCTTCTTCTTCTTCTTCAGCGATATCTTTGAAAAAATTTGATGTTTTTATTAGCTTTCGGGGTGAGGATACTCGTAAAAAATTCACAAGCCATCTTTATAATGCTATAAGCAAGAAAGTTATAACCTTTATAGACGACAGTGAGCTTGTAAAAGGAGATGATACCTCCTTATCATTAATTAAATCAATTGAGGAGTCACATGCATCTATAGTCGTCTTCTCAGAAGACTATGCTTCTTCAAAATGGTGCTTGAATGAACTCATCAAGATTCTACAATGCAAGAAAGATCATGGACAAATTGTGATACCTGTTTTCTACGAAGTAGATCCATCACATGTGAGGAATCAGATTGGGACTTATGGGCAAGCCTTTGCAAAACATGAGCGAGATTTGAAGCACAACAAAGACAAGTTGCAGAAATGGAAAGCTGCTCTCACTGAAGCAGCCAATTTAGCTGGGTGGCACTCTCAAAATTACAGGTAAATAAAATGAACTATCCACCTTTGTTCAGGTCATGACTTGTCTGTTTATTTCTAATATACTACTTCAGTGTGCATCTTTTGTTTTCTATTTTGTATTTTTGATCATGGATAATATATTATATATTTTGTTCAACTCAAAACATAACAAACATAATTGAAGAAAGAGAAGGCATTGGGTTCTCCATAGTCTTCTTGACATCATCTATTAGTGGTTAATGCATCATTAGGTTGTCGATGGAGAAAAAGAAGGCATAACAATAGCAATGATTAGTAATGGACTGTGAGAATCTTTGTTTAATAAATATTGGGTTGCTCAAGGGAAAAAAAAGATCAGAGAGGATGGGGAGTGCAAGGGATGAGAAGTTAAGGGAGAACTGACATGCTTGGCTCAAGCAATATTTGTTGCTTTGCAGTGTGAAAATGTGTGTTTTAACTATAGTTGTATTAATTGAAAAATAAATAAATATGCAAAGGAAAAGATTTACCGAAGTCACAATGATTTTCTCTGTATCGTTCTCTCTTATTGTATCTTATCTCATCTCTCAAAAAATACACTAAAGTCACAGTGACTTTCCCACTTTAGCGGATCCATTTCAGGGGTCTGAGAAATCCGTGTTGATCCAAACATGGTCTTACTAGGTTTCCATTGTCAGTCTAAATAACATTAATAATATGCTATGCATATTGAAGTAATATATATGGGAAAATAAGTAGTGATTTCTGTGTACTCATTTGGAAGTTTATGTTTTAGAGAGACTTAATTTATTTTGAACCCAAGTTCAAGTAAGCACATTTAAACATTGATATCTTTGTTGTATCATCAATCATGCATAGTCATATCTCACAATTTAAAGAATATGTACTAACCACTATTAGACTATATTTGTACTTCCAAACTTTTAATCTATGCACGTGGGTAGTATTAAACCTTCTTTGGTAATTTGCTTTGGAAATTCATTATAGAAAAAAAATAGAACATTCATTATATTCTGTCTTTGGATTTTCATTTCATGAAATCTATTTTTTGTTTCTTTCTTGCTCTACCATGGTGACCATAAATTTTATGTTATTATTATTATTTGCACAAAAAGAATGTTGACCTTTTGCTCCCTCCTTGATATGGTAGGATTGAATCCAACTTCATTGAAGATATTGTTGAAGATGTTTTAAAAAAATTGAATCGGAAGCACCCATTTAAAGTTAATAAGGAACTTGTTGGGATTGAGAAAAAGTATGAAGAGACTAAATCGTTATTGAAAATTGGGTCAAATGATGTTAGAACCCTTGCATTATGGGCATGGGTGGCATAGGAAAGACAACTCTAGCTAAAGATTTATATGCTAAATTGTGTTCTCAATTTGAACGTCATTGCTTCCTCGAAAATGTAAGGGAAGAATCAACCAGATGTGGACTCAATGCTGTACGCAACAAACTTTTTTCCACATTGTTGGAGCTTCGTATTGATGCAACTTATGTAGAAACTCCAATTTTCACGAGAAGACTTGCATGTGAAAAAAGCTTCATTGTGTTGGATGATGTGGCAACCTTAGAGCAAGCAGAAAATCTTAACATAGATAATCAATGCTTTGGACCGGGTAGTAGAGTCATTGTAACAACTAGAGATAAGCAGATATGTAGTCAATTTGATGAATGTGAAATATATGAGGTCAAGGAATTGGACCATGATGAATCTCTTTAGCTATTCTGTTTGAATGCTTTTGGAGAAAAACGTCCTAAAGTTGGATATGAATATCTATCAAAACGAGCAATTGGATATTGCAGAGGCAATCCTTTGGCTTTAAAAGTTTTAGGTGCACATTTTCGAACAAAAAGCAAAGAAGCCTGGGAAAGTGAATTGGAAAAGCTAAAAAAGATTCCCAATGGGAGAATTCATGAGATGTTAAAATTGAGTTTCGATGACTTAGATCGTACTCAGCAAGACATATTCCTGGATATTGCATGCTTCTTCTCCATGATAGGTGAGTTGTATGGGGATCGTGAGACTTGTCGAGATTACCTAGTATGTCTATTGGATGCTTGTAATTTCTTTGCTACAAGTGGGATTGAAGTCCTTTTGAATAAATCACTCATAACTTGTCTAGATCCTAATTTCATAGACATGCATGATTTGTTAATAGAAATGGGACTAGAGATTGTTAAGCAATAATCTCCAAAAGACCCCGGAAAAAGAAGTCGATTGTCGGATCCCGAGGAAGTGTATGATGTACTAAAATATAACAAGGTAAGTGGTCAATTCAATGCATTTATATATTTGATTATGAAATGTAAGCAAGATAAATATGTATGACAACCTTTTCTAATTATTATTCTAAATTTTGTTTGTCAGGGAACTGAAGTAGTTGAAGTTATAATATTAGATATTTCTGCAGTTGGGGATCTATACTTGAGCTCCGATTCCTTTAAATGTATGACCAACTTAAGATATCTGAAAATCACAAATATAGCTTTTGGAAAACCCTACTTTGTGTACCTCCCTGACGGGCTTGGGTGGTTGTCTGATAAATTGAGGTACCTTCATTGGGATGCATTTCCACTTGAGTCTTTGTCATCAACCTTTTGTTTTAGAAGGCTTGTAATACTTAACATGTGCAATAGCAAGCTTAAAAAGCTTTGTGATGGAATTCAGGTACGGATTTATTATTGTGTTTAGATAATACTTGTTATTGGTAGTTTGTAGTGGTGCATTCGTATTATCTTATTCATAGAGTTGTGCCATTTGCGTGGTTAAATGGCGGTCATGGTGCTGCCATGTCATGCAGATTTTTGGACAACTGCCATAGGCAATTTGTGAAGAAATGCCTGCCATGGCGGCACCGTAGGCCACAATGGCGTCTTTATATGGAAGATGTTTGGCCCTCTGCTATCTGCCATCGACAACACTGGCCACAACTAGGCTGATGCCCCTCTGTTCTATTTATGCTTATTTATGTTTAGATTCTCTTTTAGTTAAGACTCATGCATGAATATGAATGAGTTTATGATTTCTAAACAATGTGATGTTTATTTCTTCCTCCAGAAGCTTGACAATTTAAAGATAATTAAGCTTGATGACTCCATAGACCTGATTGAGATCCCAGACTTATCAAGGGCACCAAATATTGAAGTAGTGTCACTTTCTAATTGTGTGAGCTTGTGTCGGCTCCATCCATCCATTTTCGCTTCCCCCAAGCTTACAACTCTTTATTTAGAAGGTTGCAAAAACATTGAAAGCTTGAAAACAAACATTCATTCAAAATCTCTCCAATCACTTGATCTGAGTGGTTGTTCATCTCTCGTGGAGTTTTCGGGGACATCAGACGAAATGATTTGGTTGTCCTTAAGTGGAACCGCTATACATGAATTGGCATCATCAATTTGGCATAATAGCAAACTTGTTCATCTCGTTCTAACAAAATGTAAGAAGCTTAACATTGTTGGGAAGAAGTTATCAAATGATCCAGGAGTGGGGCCTCTTAAAATACTGGACCTTTCAGGATGCACACAAATCAATACGTCGAATCTGCGGTACATCTTTGATGGCCTGCGATCTTTAAAAGAACTCGATTTGAGAAAGTGTTGCAATTTAGAAGCTCTCCCTGACAACATCCTAAACAATTCAATGTTGGAAATGCTTTATTTAGATGAATGCAGGAAACTTAAGTCCCTACCAAAGCTTCCTGCATCCTTGCGAAAATTGACAGCCGTTAACTGCACTTATCTGAACACCGACTCCATTCAACGATCAATGCTTGAAAACATGTTACATAGACAACACACCAACTCTGGGTATATATCAAATTATGTTCATGAATTATCTGTCCTTCCAGGAGCCCATGTTCCGGGCAAGTTTGATTTTCATAAAACAGAAGCTTCAATAGTTATTCCTCATATTCCAAAATTTGGCCTGTCGGCTTTCATTTTTTGCGTCATTCTTTCTGAGGGCTTAAATGTTAATTACGAAAATGTTCGTTGTACTATCTCTGAACATGGAAAAGAAGTCCACCAATGTAATGTACGTTGTGGGAGTGGGACATTAATTTCAGACCATGTATTATTAAACTGCTGGTGTGATAATTCCAAATCGGTGGAATTGGGGAGTGAAAGTGGAGGTGATCATTACAACCTTTCATTTGAATTCAAACATTATGTTTATAAGGAGAAACTGTGGTCAACTAAGGGGATAAAGGGTTGTGGGGTCATCAGTGTTTATGGCTTCGAACTTAAGTTGGGGCTGGATGGTAAAAACAGTAGCAGAGATGATATCATTGAATTACAATCCATTGGTCAAGTATCTGATGAGTCTGATCAACATTTGAAATTTGATATTGATGAGTTACAACACCGGGCGATTGGAGCAGAAGTTAGAGGCTCAAACGATAAAAATGAAGATGACCAACCACAACTTCTTATTCCCCCAAAGAAGAGGAGGATAACTTGAATGATAAATCTTCTCGTGAATGTTCAAATTGGTATGAATCTTCATCCGTTCTTAATTTTAAATTCCTTACTTATATAACTTTAAAAAAAAAAATGAATTTTTAATCTTCGAGTGAAGAAATTAATTCATTGAAACATAATCATGATGATATCGAATTCTAAAAAAAAATTCCAGATACATTGCAATAGCATTGTGTCGAAACAATACATTGGACATGTCTTTTGTTGAAGCACCTACTAAACGTCGATTTCTCTTGTTTTTCAAGCAAAAAGACAAGACAACATGGTAACTTTTATTTAATATTCCTTGTTGCCATGGATTAGTAATATAAAGTTGTATGCTTTTAATAAATTCACCATTTCAATGTGAAAGTGATTGGACAAAGAATAAGGATAATTGGAGTAGTTAAGAGTTAGTAAGTTTATGAATTAGTTAGATGATCGTTAAGAATTGTTATTTTGATTATTATTAGAAAGTCTTTATATAGCCCTCAATTGGTAGACGGGAGGGAGAGTAGAGAAAGGAGAGTGCTCCTTTAGTGTGTCTTGAGTGCAATGTTATGTCTTCATTATTAATCTTTGTATATCCTCTTTCAATCTAATTTTCTAAATAAAAATCATTTTTGTTTAAAGTCAAACAAACCCACCTCATATCTATTATTATATATATTTAAAACAAACTCTCCGCTACCACCTCATTCTATTTCTTCCAGGTATGCGAACATTTGCTACCTCAGATAAAAAGTTGACGTGAACATTTTCATAGAGAGTTTCCCCATTCACTTTCTAAATACCTTTTTTCTATATTCAAATCTATTTTTTCTTATTATACCATTAGACTTAGAGAAAAATTTATATATTTTTTGAAATATTGATATTTTTTTTTGGTACAACCCAACACATTTTTTCTAAACACTATATTTTTTGTACAACCCAACACATTTATGAAATCTTACTATTTTGATAAAATAATACGTTGAAGTGTATAAAAAGTAGAAATCGTGAAATCCGGTGTAAACCAAATTAATCTATTATATATATTTAAAACAAACTCCGCTGCCACCTCATCCTATTTCTTCCAACATTTGTCACCTCAGCTAAAAAGCTAACGTGTACATCTTCATAGAGAGTTTCCATATTCACTTTCTAAATACCTTTTCCCATATTCAAATCTATTTTTTTTCTTATTATACCGTTAGACTTAGAGAAAAATTTATATATTTTCTGAAATATTGATATTTTTTTTTACAACCCAACACATTTTTTCTAAACACTATTTTTTTTGTACAACCCAACACATTTATGAAATCTTACTATTTTGATAAAATAATAAGTTATAAAAAGTAGAAATCGTGAAATCATTGATACGTTTTCCCCATATTTTGTGGAACTATTCATGTGTCATAAGTTACCAATTACAATACAATAAATATCAATTATTTGTCCTCCATTATTATTGATAACAGTTATTCCTCCATAAATATTTTCAAATTGAATATTACATAATATCATTACTGAAGAAAAAAAAATCTTTTAATAAAATTTATAATATCTACGAAATCTATCACATGTCACTTATTAGATAACTAAAATTAATATTTAAATCAAATAGAGAGATATAATTTAGAATTAGGCCAACAATTTGTTTTTTTTATTTTTTCTTAT
>JBBPBP010009777.1:54290197-54315131 GCA_037974735.1 Cicer chorassanicum | reverse complement strand
CTTATATACTTTAATAAAAATAGAGTTTACGATTATCAATTATATAATTTATCTTTTAAATCATGGTTAATATTTTATGTCTATAGACCATCAAAAACCAGTTAAATGGTACAAATTTGATATTGTAAATAAAGTTCAAATCTAACTTGAAAGGGTTGTAAAATTGTTAATTTTTTTTATGATTAAACTTTTACAAGACATTGTTCTTTTATCTTATTTTAGCAGTAAAAATACTTATTTAATTACAAACTATACAATATCTTTTATCGCATTTTTTTTATAACTTTAAAAATTTACAAGATTAATATTATATATATATATATATATATATATATATATATATATATATATCACCTTATAAAAAATTTAAAATTATTATGGTTATATTATGGTTCTAACAAAAATTATTTCCGTGGAACTTCTCTTATTGATGGGAAATATTTCAAGCCCTTAGGTTTGGCCGAGTACAGCTGAATGAATAATAACGACACAAAAATTACTCTATGTGGACTTTGTTTACCAACTAGTAGGTGACTTTTGGCATATAATATTTTGGGCATTTCTTTTTCCATCTAGATTGGTTCTTTCGAACGTGAAAAATATATATTATGATTAATTAATCCAGACAAAATTTTTGATTTTTGAGATGATTTGGGGTGAGAAAAGAAGTTTTTTTAATATTTTTATTGGGTTGTGTAAATTAGTTAAGCAAACTATTACTCATTATTTTGTTTTGGTTTTAGAAGAGATGATAAATTTCACCATAATTAACTCACACAACTGTGAGGTCCCGAGTTCAATATCGACATTTGTCAGTTAAATTATAACTTCAGAACTATTACTCAGTATTTTATCATAAGTTTCTTTTGCAATTTTTAAATATATTGAAAAAAGATAAAATACGTTGATTTTGTATTATCTCGGATGTTGAGACACTTTGACACTGCATCTCCATCTAAAATTTTAAGTTATTAAATATATGAGTCATTTCATTTATATATACAATATTTGACTATTTTATAGTCGATGTAAGATTTAATCACTTACACTTAAATCTAATATTGAAATCTAATACTAATAAAAAATGAAACTAATAAAAAACATGAGCAATTCTCACTTGGTACGTTCACATAAAATATAGAACCTGAGTTAATCCTTTAAAAAAATGACACATTAGTCTATGGACCAAAGTCAATTACTAAACTATTTTTAAGTGATTATATAGACTCTTAAATGAAAGAATTAAGTGACATTTATGTTGTTCGGTGAGATACACCGAAATTATAAAAAAAAATAAGTTAAAGGAACACCTATTTTTTTTATGCAAGATAAACAAAATTGAAAGCACCAGGCGAATGTTTGAAATACTTTTATATTTTAGTTTTTTAGAAAATTGTTTTAAAGAATAGAATTAATGAAAAATTTATTTGAAAGACTTGTTTCTAAAAACAGATTTAGAGATGAAAAAAAAAATTTATTTGATAATTTAATTTTTTAAAACAGTTTTTGATTAGATAATTAAAAAAGTTTAAAAATAAAAAGTAAAACACCATTTACTTATTTGTTTTTTAAAATTTAAAAAATATAATATTAAAAATAGTTTTACAAAACAGTTTTTAAAAACAGGTAATTCAAATAAGTTTTTTAATTTTTAAATTATTAAAAAAAACTAAAATAGAATATTTTGGGATGAGATTCAAAAAATTCATTTTAGTTAACTCTTTAGGAAAAATTGAAGGGACAAGTTAATCCCTCGTAAAATAAAAAAGCTCATTTTAGTCCGCCCGCATCAAATTTTAACAATAAAAACTGAGTTGTTTGGGTGAACATCATTGACATGAACAATAATCTTTTAATTTAAAAAACAAGTCATATAAAAGATTACGATAAAATAAGAACACCCTTAAAAAGGTAGGTATGGTTATTTAGAATACACCAATGTATTTTATATCCCGCATTTGCACTCAAGGAAAACACTTCTCATAGGACCAATAAATGAATAACTTTCACTCCAACTCATGACATGTTTGGAAAGTGATGAAGAAGTCCTCTATGAGCATATTGTGTGATTTTAATCATTCAATATAAGAAGATAAAATCTTCTAATTTAGAGATTTTAAAAATTATTTAAAGACTAAATTGTCTTCGAATATTACTTTTACGGAGAGACTTAAATATTAATGACATTTCTCTTAATTACACGTGGTACACAAGAGCACATATAATCACTTTCACATTTCAACAAAAAAAAATCAAAGGTATGAAAAACATTGATAGAAAGACTTTCAAAATTCGATTTATCTATGGATTAAAACATTGATACAGTTAAACTAAAAAAATTGATACAATTAAACTAAAAAAATTGAATGCAATACAGTTGTGACATGTAAATTAAATATGGTGGCACATTGGAAACGCGTTGTTTGGTGAATGAGAAGAGGAGACTACTGTGTGTACGCGTCAAAAAGCAAGTCATTTAATAATCGAAAAGCAAGTCATTTAATTGCACTTGATAATATATCACTTCATATTTTAACGTCAATTTTATCTGCTATATATAAACTACTTGCTAATTGATTTAGTTTGTTTGTTAATTAACATAATAATAACATCAGTTTCTTGTCCATTTTGGCGAAATGAGTAATTTCTTCTCATCACCATCAATGCCTCACTAACTTCCCTTATTTTCTGCCGCATCATCAACAGGTAAATAATTAATTAGCTTTACCTTTTTTCCGCTAGTATTCATTTCTTCACTTTTATTAATTTATTTTATTATTATTATTATTATTATTATTATTATTATTGCTGCTGCGAATGAAGAATCTGTGTGTTGAGTACTACTATTTTTCTCATCTAATTGGACTGTTTGTGTGTTTGGTATGATCTTTTTACTTCTTATTTTTCATCCTCTTTTGTTTTTATTTATAAAGTACCGATGACACCAGTAACCATTTGAAAAAATAAATAAATTGAATTTTGAAACACCATGTCCCTGCCCTGCAACATCTGAAGGCTCTTAAAATTCAAGTTACCAAACCTTTGATGCCATAGTCAGTTTTCACTTCTGACTTCAGCAGCCAAACACTAGTTTTTGATCTGGATTTCAATTTTGAAAGTTCTGTTCTTGGAGAGTGGTGCCTTCAAGATAAGCCTCTTCAAACTATCAAACATCTTCATTTTCTCAGTTTCCATCTTCATTGAGTATCCTTTTTCCAGCAATTGTCCAAGACTCAACAGGTTATGTTTCATGTTTGACACATACAACACATATGAAAGATTGTTTGCCATCTCTTCTCTGAATCAGTACCTTGCCAACTCCTTTAGCAGTCACTGTGCTATTGTCTGCAAACCTGATCTCTCTCTCTTCACCTTCTCATCAATGCTTACAAAAACCACTCCTTATGACATGTCATGTGATTGGAGCAACCTTTGTCAGATACTATAATTCTGGACAATCATCATCTGTGCTTGTGGCAGCCATCAGCAATACTTCATCAGAATCAGAATCATCTTCCTGTGCCTGCTGAGCTTCATCCTCCTTTCTCTTCACCTTTGATTTACATTCATCAGCAAAGTGACCCCAATTGTATCAAGGTCATTTGATTCCTCTATTTCCACCACTATGTGATCATATCTTTGTGTTAATTTCCTCAGAATTTTTTCAATAATCACCACCTCAATCATCACTTCTCCATTGGTTTTTGTCTGGTTGGTGATTGCCTGCACTCGGTTGAAATAATCCACCACACTTTCATCCTCCTCCATCTACAGCAACTCATACTGCCTCCTCAACATTTGGAGTTTTATTTTCTTGGTCTTCCCTCCACCCGTATAGTACTTTACCAAGATGTCCCATGCTTCCTTTGATGTAGATGCCTTTGAGATTCTTTCAAAATTATTTGAGTCAACACTCTGCTGAATGTAAAACAATGCCTTGCAGTCCCTTTTCTTTGAATCCTTGAAGCTGGATTGTTGCCTCTCTGTTGGATTCGAACACAGCTGTTCATAACCATCTTGTAACACTTCATACACTTCTTGAGCTCCCAGCAATGATTTCATTGATGCACACCATCTTTCCCAGTTCTTTCCATCAAGGATTGGTAGGTTTGATGGAAAACTCCCTGATCCATTCATGATTCTTTTCTCTTTTTGCACTCACACTCGTGTTTCTCAATTCTTGATGAACCAAAACTCTCTACCACTCGTGTTATTCCCTTGAATTAAACCCAGCTCTAATACCAATTTGTTAGAACACCTCTATTTGTGATTGTTAAGATAATAGGATTAAGAATTGAGAGGAAATAAATTGAAAGGATCAAGATTGTATTATTACTTGCTGCTCAAGCAACAGAGCTAACACTTGGTTTTATATCAAACAGTTTGCATAGTTCAATTAAAACTAACTTCTTAACTGCTTCTAACCTCCATAACTGCTTTTCTAACTTCCTCTAACTAACATTTATGAATTACACATTTAATAATATACACCTTTAATCAGAAGTGTTGGTACAACAAAAATTTTTACTCAGAGACAAATGATTAAGAAAATACTCTGTTTCTTCGTGAAAAAACAGCCCTAGAAGAAAAATCATGCATGCATTGAACTTCAAAATGTGAGCTTCAAAATGTGAGGTGATAGTTTCAAAATATTAAGGTCTGCATAATTACTATTAATTTGTGTTGGGTTTGTGTATTCAACTTGAAGCATGTTTTGGATAATATAAAGAGTTTAATTGTCTAAAATATTTTATTGACAGATTTTACACTATCAATAAATCACAACTAATTACTTGTTTGATTTTTGAAATATTATGATTAAAGTAAATACTGTTGATGATCTAAATGAAGTTGCTCGACTGTTTTTAGGTTGTCTTAATTGGTCGCGATAAGAAAATATAATGATGTCTTCAAAGTGAAATGTGTGCGCGCGTGCGCATCCGCGAGTGTACAATCGAATTACATTAAATTTGTTTGATCTAATATCTGAAGTCCAACATATATTATTGAGAACAAGTATCAAGAACACATTATCTTCAATCTATTTTAAGAAGAATCTTCCTCGAATGACAGTGACACATGATATAATTTCATAACTCCATTTTCCAACATTTTTTTCCTTTTCTAATTTAAACTTAAAATGTTTTACTTTTTAGAGTGTAACATTGTGATTAAGCAGTGCAGCAATTGGAATATTATAATGGCTATGCAACAAATGATGGGTGCTTCTTCTTCCGCGATGCCTTTGAAGAAATTTGACATTTTTATTAGCTTTCGAGGTGAGGATACTCGTAGGAACTTCACCAGCCAATTTAGCTGGGTGGCACTCTCAAAATTACAGGTAAATAAAATGAAAGTTTAAATATATTTTTGGTCCATATAAATATGACTTTTTTTGATTTTGGTTCTCGTAATATTTTTTTTTTGATTTACATCTCTGTAATATCAAAATAGATTTATTTTTTGTCCTTACCGTTAAGTGGACGTTACAAAAATGTTTATTGGTCCCTGTAAATATTAATATAATTAATATAATTAAAATATATTAGGTGATAGATTTATTTTAGTATAAAATAATAATTAAAATAAATCTATCACCTAGTATATATTTTATTTATTTTAAGTTACAATGAAAAAAATCTAAAGCGTAAAAGGAGATTTTAATTAAAATTATAAAACTTAAATCTAAAGTTATTTTAATAATTATTTTATACTAATTTAATTAATTTAATAATAATAATAATTAAATAAAACAGAAGATTTTAGTGATTTTTTTGAAACAAGAAGTGAAAATTAATTTAATAATAATAAATAAATAAAACAGAAAATTAATAAATTTTAAATTATTGAAGTAAAAATATTTTAAACATCACTTGGCATAAGTTTATTATTAATAAAGATCAATTTGTATGTTATTTTATATTTAAAAAGATATTTTAATATTGCAGGGATGAAATTCAAAAAAATATTTTTCAGGGACTAAAACTGAAAAGTGTTATATTTACAGGGACCAAAAACTGTTTTCAGTTAACTTTTTTGTAACGTCCACTTAACGGTAAGGACAAAAAATAAATCTATTTTGATATTACAGGGATGTAAACCAAAAAAAAATATTACGAGGACCAAAATTAAAAAATGTCATATTTACATGGATCAAAAACATATTTAAACCTAAAATGAACTATCCACCTACCTTTTCTCTCTCAGAAAATACTCTAAAATCACTGTGACCTTCCCACCGTAGAGGATTCATTTGCACTCAAGTTGAAATCTATTTTTTGTTTCTTTCTTTGGCCATAAATTTTATACAATTATTATCTGCACAACAAGAATGTTGACCTTTTTCCTCATCCTTCATATGGTAGGATTGAATCGGACTTCATTAAAGACATCGTGGAAGATGTTTTTAAAAAACTGAATCATAGACACCCATTTGAAGTTAATAAGGAACTTGTTGGAATTGAGGAAAAGTATGAAGAGACTAAATCCTTACTGAAAATTGGGTCAAATGATGTTAGAACCCTTGCATTATGGGGCATGGGTGGCATAGGAAAGACAACTCTAGCTAAACATTTATATGCTAAATTATGTTCTCAATTTGAACGTCATTGCTTCCTCGAAAATGTAAGGGAAGAATCATCCAGGTATGGACTCAATGTTGTACGTAACAAACTTTTTTCGACATTGTTGGAGCTTCGTCTTGATGCAACTTATGTGGAAACCCCAATTTTCATGAGAAGACTTGCATGTGAAAAAAGCTTCATTGTGTTGGATGATGTGGCAACCTTAGAGCAAGCAGAAAATCTTAACATAGACAATAATTGCTTGGGACCGGGAAGTAGAGTCATTGTCACAACTAGAGATAAGCAGGTATGCAGTCAATTTGATGAATGTGAAATATATGAGGTCAAGGAATTGGACGAATATGAATCTCTTCAGCTATTCTGTTTGAATGCTTTTGGAGAAAAACGTCCTAAAGTTGGATATGAAAATCTCTCAGAAAGTGCAATTGGCTATTGCAGAGGCAATCCACTGGCATTAAAAGTTTTAGGTACAAATTTCCGTACAAAAAGCAAACAAGCTTGGGAAAGTGAATTGGAAAAGCTAAAAAAGATTCCCAATAGGAGAATTCACGATGTGTTAAAATTGAGTTTTGATGACTTAGATCATACACAACAGGACATTTTCCTAGACATTGTATGTTTCTTCTCCATGATGCATCGGTGGTACGAGGATCGTGATACTTGTCGAGATGACCTAATCTGTCTACTAGATGCTTGCAATTTCTTTGCAGCAAGTGGGATTGAAGTCCTTATAGATAAAGCACTCATAACGTGTAAAGATTTTAATCACATAGACATACATAATTTGTTACAAGAAATGGGACAAGAGATTGTTAAGCAAGAATCTCCCAAAAACCCCGGAAGAAGAAGTCGATTGTGCGATCCTGAGGAAATTTATGATTTACTGAAATATAACAAGGTAAAGGGATGATCCAGTGTGTGTGTGTTTGTATATATATATATATGAAATATGTATGACAATATTTGTTAATTTTTATTCTAAATTTTGTTTGATAGGGTACTGAAGTTGTTGAAGCTATGGTATTTAATAGTTATAAAGTTGAGGATCTACACTTGAGCTCTGATTCCTTTAAAGGGATGACTAACTTAAGATATCTTCAAATAAGAGATGCATCCAATGTGTACCTCCCTGACGGTCTTGGGTGGTTGTCTGATAAATTGAGGTACCTTTGTTGGGATGAATTCCCACTTGAGTCTTTGCCATCAACCTCTTGCTTTGAAAGGCTTGTACAACTTGTCATGTGCAATAGCAAGCTTAAAAAGCTTTGGGATGGAATTCAGGTACAAATTAATTAATGTGTTTAGATATACTTGTTATTGTTAGTTTGTTGTGGTGCATTCATATTATCTCATTCACAGAGCCGCACCACAACTATGTTTAGATTCTCTTTTAATTAAGACTCATACATGTTATGAATGAACTTAATGATTACTATACACTGTGATGTTTCTTTCTTTCTACAGAAACTTGACAATTTAAGGTTGATTATGCTAACTGGCTCCAAAGACCTGGTTGAGGTCCCAGACTTATCTGGGGCACCAAATATTGAAGTATTATCTTTTTCTTATTGTGAGAGCTTGCGTCAGCTCCATCCATCCATTCTAACTGCCCCCAAGCTTGGAGTATTATATTTAAATGGCTGCATAAACCTTGAAAGCTTGAAAACAACCACTCACTCAAAATCTCTCTATAAAATCGATCTCAATGGTTGTTCATCTCTCATTGAATTTTCGGTGACATCAGACAAAATGGTTTGGTTGTCCTTAAGTAGAACTGCTATACATGAATTGGCGTCATCAATTTGGCATAATAGCAAACTGGCTCATTTATTTCTAAGTAAATGTCAGAAACTTAACATTGTTGGGAAGAAGTTATCAAATGATCCAGGAGTGATGCCTCTTAAAACACTGGATCTTTCAGGATGCACACAAATCGATACATTGAATTTATGGCACATCCTTGATGGCTTACAATATTTAAAACATCTATCTTTGGACGAGTGTTGCAACGTAGAAGCGCTCCCTGACAACATCCAAGAAAAATCAATGATGGAAATTCTTATTTTACATGAATGCAAGAAACTTAAGTCCCTACCAAAGCTTCCCGCGTCCTTGCAAAAATTGACAGCCGTTAACTCAACTTATCTGAACACATACTCCACTCAACAGACAATGCTTGAGAACATGTTACACAAACTCCACACCAACTCCATTCAAGACAGATCAAATGATTTTTATGAAATCTCTTTCCTTCCCGGAGGCCAAGTTCCAAGCGAGTTTGATTTTCATACAACAGAAACTTCCATAGTTATTCCTCCTATTCCAAAATTTGGTTTGTCTGCTTTCATTTTTTGTATCATTCTCACTGAGGGCTTAGATGTGTCTTGCTATGACTTTTCTTGTACTATTTACGAATGCGGAAAACAAGTCCAGGAATGTGATGTAGGTGTTGGTGGGAGAGGGACATTAATTTCAGATCATGTTATGTTAAGTTGCCGGTATGTTAATGACAAATTGGTGAAGTTGGGGAGTGAAAGTGGAGATGATCATTACAACCTTTCATTTGAATTCAAATATTATATTGCTGAGGACGAGGAAGAATTTTGGTCTACTAAGGGGATAAAGGGTTGTGGGATCTTCCCTGTATATGACCTCAATCTTAGGTTTGAGTTGGATGGTAGAATCATTGGTAGAGATGAAATTGTTGAATTACAATCTAGTGCTCAAGTTTTTTATGAGTTTGATCAACATCTAGAACTTGATATTGAAGAGTTACAATACCGATAAGTTGAAGTCGAAATTAGAGGCTCTGATGATGAAAATGAAGATGACCAACAACAAAGAAAATGAGGATGACAAATCTTCTTTTGAATGTTCAATCGGTACTAATCTTCCCCTACTTTCTTATTATTTGTTTTTTAAATCTAAAAATATAATTTAATACTTCAAATGTAGAAATCAGTGCTTTGAAAAATATGATATATTGTAAAAAATTATGCCAGATAAATTGCAATAACATTGTCTTGAAACAACACATTTGACAGGTCTTTTGTTGAACGACATCCTAGAAGAGTCAAAACTCTATTTCTCAAGCAAAATGACAACATACCGTAACTTTCATTCAACAGTATCCCTTGATGCAGTGGACTAGTAGCATAAAAGTTGTATGTTTGTATCTTTCAAAAAAAAAAAAACAGTTGCAGGGCTTGTAATAAAGTCACCATTTCAATGTGAAAGTGCAGCGATAAAATTGTTAGGGCCTTTTACCATTGCAGAAATCTTCCCAATCATTTTAGTTATGTCTTGATTTTGTTGGTATTAATCAATAATGATTGTGTTTTCTTATTCATATTATGCATTATGATGTTGCAAAAATTTGTGACATTGGCCATTTATTTCCGTTTAATTAACTATCAAGCAAATTAGTGTGAGAAGTTACAATAATGAACGATATCATATTATTATAGGTTAGGCTCTTGAGCCATCTATGCATGAATAACATCCAAGTGAAGATGAATATATATATATAAAAATAAAATAAAAACGGATAAACAATCATTTTAGTCTTTGAAAGTATAGGACATTGTCATTTTGAAGAAAAAACTCAAATTAATTCTCAAATCTTCAAAATAGTTCTTGAAATATATAATTTACTATTATAAAAGTTTATGAAAGATACAAGTTACTATCAAAATAGTTCATGATCGTTATAATAGAGTAACTAAACTGACTAACATTTTGATGATTCAACGACTAATTTGGATTTTTTTACTGTGCCAAAGACCAAAATGAAAGTCCCATATACTTTTAAGGACTAAAATAATAATTTACCAAAAAAAAAAAAAAATTCTTTTCTGTTCAAACAAAAACTACTAGTAGTTTATATAGGTATGTTTTTATCATACACATGCAATGAAGCATAACATCATTTTCATTTCAGTAACGACTCTTGCTATAAAATATAAATTAGATGCTAACCCTCGCGTTGCGCGGTATAATTTTATATATTAGTAAATATAAAATAACAATGATATTTTATTTAAAAGTAATGTTATTTTTGTTTTAGAGTAGAATATACTCAAGCGTATATGTGTCTAACGATAAATATTTTTGAATAATTATATATATGCAAGGTTTGCTTTAGTACAAAGGAAAAGGTAAACTATTGTCGATTAATACAATTCTTGCAAAGTATATTAAAATATGAAACTATTTATAAGATTTTACAACTTTAGAGATCCAATTATTGTCTTTAATAATTTTTAAATGTGGAATTGGTTTATTCAAGTTTTTTGATTTCATTGAAGTATTCCTTCTAATAATATATTTGTTAAATAGTTATGCATTTCTTTATTGTTAAAGTTGTACATCTAACTATAACATGTTATTCATTTTATATAATTTATATTAATTTTGAAATATTAAATTTATATACTTTTTGAAATTTACAATTTTATATGTTCATCGTAATTATGTCAATCTCACCGTCAATCTAAGTATGCATTAAATGATATTGTGTACTTTGTGGTTTATTATAACATTCATTGATAGTTACACAATTCTTCACGTGTGCAAATATAGGTAATATATATGGAAAGAACACTACAAAGCAAAATATAAATGTCTTAAGGTTCAAAAATCTTAAATAATAATAATAATAATAATTTTTAAATAATAAAAATGTTAGTTACACAAAATTGTAAAGGCAAATAAAAATTCAATACATAATGTAACCAAATTCTAAGTTATGGTATTTTGGATGGAGAACCGTTTCAACTACTTTAACTATTGTTTTGTCTAAATAATTAGAATGTGAAATAAAATTTTCAAATAATTATTTGACATGGTCAAGAAACTTTAAGAATGGGTTGCAAAAAATTATAGGCAAGAAAAGTTTATGGATATTTAAAACATAGAAAGTTTCAAGTGAATAGTGAAATAGTCAGAAGTTATTAATTTCCAAATTTTTTTTTGCTTCAATTATGATTTGTATTTTTTTTAATTATAAAAAGAAAAAATGCTATGAGAGATGCATTCAACATCATAGGAAAAAAAACTCACCTCCTATGCAATAATTGTTATATATGATATTGAATAATAATTGACAATAGATGAACAATATTATTGTCTATCGAAGTATTTGTGAATTGAGAATGTGTAACACAAATAGAGGTAGCTTGGTTGCATTTCATAATGTTGTTATCATTGCTTGAACTGAGAATGTGCAAGAGAGTAGTTGATAAGCAGAAGATAGATTTTGATGTGTGTATGTAGTCCAACTTGCATTGTGATTCTCTGAAGATATTGAATATTTTGTTTTTTTGTATGAGTTATTGAAATGAAAGTTTTGATGGGTAAGTAAATCTTTTAAGTACATTGATGAGTCATTGAATGATAAATTAAAGCTGAAATTGCATAATGTATGGAATAATTGTACTTGAATGAGCAAATGAAAAAGTTTATATTACATAATGGAGAAACAAAATAGAATGGAAGTAGAAGATGGAAAAAATAGTGTGTTTTGGAAGGTGCCACATCAGATTTTTTGTGAGTTGACAAATATTAAAGGATGTGGCATAAACGAAGATGAGTTATCGCAAATAGAATTTATGGTTCTGTTTTAATATATTATAATAGACTATAGTATAAGCTGAACAAACGCGCGAGTGTAATTTGGAAGAAAAAAAAGTAATGGTAATTTTTTAAAATATTTGAAGGAAATATTTATGATGTATCAATTTAATTGGAAAAAAGTTTTAATATTTGTAAGTTGGCTTTATAAAAAAAAGAATAAATGAAATGGAAAAAATGATAAAGTTTGTTCTAAAAAAGATGGCGATTATTTATATACATTTTGTTTTGTTTTAAACATTCAATCATTATAGAATACTTTCTTCCTATAAAAAAATAGAATGTACGTGTTTGTTAGCATTGATATATATATATATATATATATATTTGTAAGCATTGATTTTTATATGATAATAATTTTTATTTTTATTTTGAATGTATTATTGTTTCTTTTTTGACCAATTGAATGTACAATTATTTATTATGTCTTATATTTTGTGTCTCATTTTCACTTAAGCTTTGAATAGCTAATACTTAATTAAAGGTGTTATGTCATGTGTTTATTTCAAGGTTATTTTAATTGTATCTTTTTTTGAGAGTGTTTATAATGAACAAATTCAAAGTACTATTTTTTACTGAAAAATATAAAATAATGTTGGGAACAAAAAGTACTTTTTGTTCTAATTTATCTTTCGTCCAACATATAAGTCTAACGAGTGTCTTTGTTTTCATGAACAATTTATATAGATAAATTTTTTTGTATTGAAGGAATATAATATGTACTCGAGTACTAATAAGGGAAAAATGTACACTAATTGTATATTATACTTTGATAATATTCAATGTATAACTTAACATTTTTATTTAAAAAAAATACTTTATTGTTATTTTTTTCAAAGGCTTGCTAATTTAAATAGGTTTGTTTATTTTAGGCTAAATACCACATGTGGTCCTTTAACTTAATTTCAGTTAGTTAACGATTTAGTCATTTATCTTTTTTTTTTTCTTTCCGATTTGGTCCTTTATGTTTTTAAATAATTTCAGCGTTACTCTTTAAGTGGGGTTTCGTTAAGAAAAAGTTAAAAAAAATCTATCCTCCATGTTCAGAAAAAGTTATCCTTTATGTTTTGAAAATATTCAGAAAAATGTTCAAAGTTTGTTCTAAGTTTGATAGTATGATTGATTCGTTAAAACTGAGGCTATGGGTATTTATACTCCATAGAAATCACTTCAGATTAGTGACAATTGTTCCTAGAGGTTTGATGAACATATACAATGATCTAGATAAGAGATTTTTTAACTTTTTCTTAACGGAATTCCACTTAAAGGGTAACGCTGAAATTATTTAAAAATATAAAGGATCAAATCGGGAAAAAAAAATACAAATGACCAAATCGTTAACCGAAATTAAGTCAAGAGACCACGAGTGGTATTTAACCTTTATTTTAATACTTTTTATTTTATTTTAATTTAAACTTCATTGGATTGTTTGTGCGTCAGTTTTAGTATTATTTTTGAAGATGTGATAATTATATTTTTATATATTGTGGTAATTTATGGTTGTTACATTTTAATTATTAAAATATTATTATATATTTATATGCAATGAATTAAAAAAGTAACTTACAATTAAATAAAATTTGTAATAGAAGTTATATTTTTTATTGTTGATTTTTTAATCATAGAGATATAGACAAAGAAATGTAAAATTAAAAAAAATGAATAATAAATTCTAAAGGTGTCACGTTATATTATGGAACTGTGTGACATAATTAGTGTTAGAATTTAAATGATATATAAGAATGTGGTGTGTTGACATAAAAATTTAAAATTGTTTTACTATATTATTGAATGTTAACCATGCGCAAGTAAACTTAATATATTAGCGAGTTTAAATATGTGAAAAAAAATTAAAAATAACTGTATTTTTTTATTATTAGAGTAAAATTTACATAAGCATCTACATGTTTTGTGCAGCTTGGTGCAACAATTTGTACATCTAAGAGTAATATGACATATTGGTTTTATTGTCGGAAGACTTGATAAAAAGCAACAAACTCATGCTTGATGAGACATTGTACTGTGTCATGTTCTGTATCAACAAATCACATATACATTATCAGGAAATGTATACATGTGGTACTCGAGGAATCAAGATGAAAAATGTTGAACTCTAAATAAATATTTTTATTAAAAAAAACATTAGTAATGTATGAAGACAAATCATTGAATATATAAAGCTTAATTTAAGTTTATTAGTATTTTGCAAATCCAAGATGACCAGACAAAAGAACAATCAATTATAATGTTGTTACAAAATCACATAAAAAGGTACCTACACTACGTTCGTAAAAAAAAAAAGTACCTACTCTACTGAAACTAAATATTCATCTCAACTCTGTTGATTTGGTTACTATAAATAATGATGTAGTGCATTCAAATTCAACAAATAGACAATTATTTTTTATAGAAAAATGTTAATAGAATTAATTTATTAAATTGAGAAGAAAATATTAGTTGCAGATATTAAACTCCAGACCTTCTCCATATAACTTATTTGGTGTCAATCTATACAATAAATTATTGTTTCAGAAACAATTGAACTGCTTTGAAAGTTAAAATCGTTGTTAGAAAATAAGTTGAGAAAACTAAAAAGTCTAGGCAATTACAGCAGGATATCATATATTAGTACAAATCTTAAAATGAGTGCAAAGTTTCAATTCCTTTAAACACAGAACAAATTTACAATAGTGAAAGAAAATTAAACAAATCAGCAATGATAAATGAACTCTAATTTTCTATACTCGTTCAATACTTCATTTTCTTTCTATCTATCTCTTTCTACCACATCACCAATATATCATATTTATCGCATCACTCTCTCTATTTCTATTTTGTCGGGTGTAAAAGAGATATATGGGTGTCTATTGACGATTTTTCTAAACCAAACAAAACAGGCAATGTTAAAGATGTGATTGTGGAGAGGTAACCTTGAAAAAGGAAATCCTAGGTGGACACAACAGCGTCGCCTCCATTGTCAATGTAGAACCCCTTGAACTTATCTCATCAATAGTAAGAACAAAAGATACAACATAGGGTTTAATCGTCTTACGTTATGCGTTTTCTAAAATAAAGCCAACTAATTGGTCACTGAGCTATTGTTGTTAAACCAAACGTTTGATTATTTCCCACTGAAAACCTCAATATTGACCAAAAAGGGTTTTGTTTTTGTGGAAGGAAATGGTGTTGAGATTCTATTTTAATAAATGATAATATTGATTGAACTAACGTCAATTTTCAAAAAGTTCCTTAAGAGTCGTTTTCATTAAAAGATCCAAAAAAACAAAGAAAATTACATGTTTAAACTACTGAAAATTGTCAAGGCACCACTAGCTAACAAACATTTCTATTCTAGTGTTGAATCTCATAATTGCATTAGAAAGGTAAACATCGGCTAATAACTCACCATTTAAAAGTTTCAAAGTTCCTCCTAGAGAAAAAGTTGTGCTCTTGATTATATGAGGTTTCAATACTTGGTAAGGTTTGTAGTCAAACCAAATCCAAATGGAAATAGAGGATCATAATGTTTATCACCAACATTCATTGGGAGTTGGTCAACTGTCTTGAACCATGTCCTTGCAAGCTTTCCAGTGAAATCATAGTCACCATAGAGAACATCAGCAACACCTTGGCCTTCGGTGCCGGGAAGCCATGCAGCTACAAGTGCATCAATTTTCGATAGATATGGCTGAATCACAACCGGTCGCCCAGTGATGAGAACAACTACACATTTAATAGAGCCACATACATTGGTGATGGTGGTTGGACCTGGCTCAGGTATTGTTAGATTCAAACTGTCACCAAATGTTTCAGCATAAGGGGGTTCTCCCACAATAACTATGGCATAGGAAAATTTGTTTGAGTTGAGAAAACTTCCATCCGGGTTTTCATTGTAGACAACTTCAGTGGCAGGATCAACTGTTTTTTTTATAGCATCAAGGATGGTAGTACCTGTCAGCAAAAATTAATTCCATCAGATGTTCAGTAGTTCTTCCACAAAATGATGCTTTGATAAAAAAATATATCACAAGGGTACACTTTATGAATGTTTTTCATGTTACCACTTGCAATATTGAGTGAGAATTCTAGAATTGTAGCTTTTCGACGATGTTTTAAAATCGGACTAGAGATCGAACCAGTGTGACCTCCGAATCATGGTTCAATTGGTTGAACCGAAAGACAAATAAAATATGTACTTTTTAAAACGAACAGGTTGAACTGTAGATCAATCTGGTTCAACCCGGTTAGATTTGGTTCTGACAAACTTAGAAGCAACTGGGGTTGAACAAACCACCGGCAAATGTGATTTTTCAATGGTTCATGGTTCAACCAGCCGGTCCGGTTCCGAAAACACTGTTTTTCAATGTAATTTTTCATAGACACGGTAAATGTGTTGACTTACCAGCTGTAAGATCATTACCCTCAAGCCCTTGCCAAGTAGCTGTCCATCCTCCACATTGACTACCCAAATTGTCAGCATGACTACCTGCAACCAGGATTTTTGAAGCTTTCTTCGGAAGGGGAAGCAATGGCTTTGCAGATTTACCATTCTTTAGCAACACTAGGGATTTCCGAACAGCTTCTCTTGCTAACTCCCTATGTTCCTGTTTAAAACATGATATATATGCTCAAGAAAATAACTCTTTCCATTTGAAAGAAATGCATAAAGTATCAACCACATGTTCAAATGACATTCATAAGAAAAAATGTACCTTGCTACCCAATTGGTTTGCGAGGCTTAGATCAGCAAGTGGATTTTCAAAAAGGCCCATGGTAAATTTTACTCTTAAGATTCTTGCAACAGCATCATCAATCCTGCTCATTGGGATAATATTGTTCTTTACTTGATAAGTTAGGTCATCAATGAACTCAGTAAAGTTATAGGGAACCATAATCTGCAAACAATGTGAATGTTCAATAGATAGTAATTTCATTATATTGAAATCTTGAGACGAAAAAAACATTTATGTTTCTTTCATTCGCTCCATGAAGTGAAAATAATATTTACCATATCAATTCCAGCACTAACACCAGCTTGAACTGAGTATGAATAGTTAGCATGAGGAGGAGAGGTAATCCGGTCAATACCCTGCCAATCTGATATTACAAAACCCTGAAAGATGGAAGAAAAATTACATAACATGAAGCTATTTACATCTGTATTTTTTTGACTTCATCAGTTCACTTTTTGCATTCAAGAACTATTTAGATAAATGTTAATTACCCTGAATCGCAATTTGTTCTTGAGGTAACCGGTGACAAGATCCCGGTTAGCATGCATCTTTTTCCCATTCCAGCTAGAGTAGGAGATCATTACTGTTGAAACACCCTTGATAATAGAATCATAGTATGCTGGCATGTGAATTCCAAGCAATCCTTTGTAGCTTATCAAAGTATTGTTTTCATTGATACCCTTGTTTGTGCCACCGTCTCCCAGAAAATGCTTGGCACAAGCTGCAACCTTGTTCCTGGGTCAAAGTAATAAAAATGAAGGGGCACTTTTTATTTTAGGTCTATACATTCATACAATAAAAGTAGCATAGCCTAAGAGTGTGTCTTGTGCAGATGGATTAAGTATGTTTGTTATCATGGTGGGTTTGTCAACATCACAATGAACCACTGTGATACCAAACATGCACTAAAACAAATTTGGGCTGATACTTATCATTTAATTTCCATATGGAAATAGAAAACTTTGTCATTCGAATATTAGACACGGAGAAACATCAAGTTTTGTGTATTATGTGTGATAAGGACACGGCATGCATGCTTTATGGTCAAGGCTTTGTGGTTCCTATATTATAAATTAACAGTTCATATCTTTGTCAGTGTGAGTACACGTATTTACATTATACGACTTGACATTTAGATGGTCCATCCATTTGGATGCAAAAGGTGGTGAGCCCAACCATCTAAGTGATCAGAAAAATCCAAATATGTAGGACCATCATAATGGTATAGGACCATCCAAAAGAAGCTCTTGGGTTCACCATCTTTTCTATTTCTTTTTCTTCTCCCTTTTATTTTATGAATGCAAAAGCCGGTGGAACATAACCTTTATGAACTGTAAATAATTGATGGGGAACTCATGCCTACAGTAAGGTCTACCCCATTAAACAATCATGTTTGTCCAAAATGAAAGCTGAAGAAAAGCCAAACTCATAAAACTTAAATTTCAAGTACTGATAAATGATAACTGCTGGAAGGATTAAATATCAAACTTATACCAAGAAACCAGCAAAATAATATCAACGGTAATTAAGAAAATGTATAAATACAATAAAATGTTGTTACCAAGAAACTGTAGTTATGGATGTTCAAAAAAATTTACAAATGCATTTCATGTTCTGAAATATTCTCTAGCAATTAAACAAGTCCTTCATAGAATATCACGAACCATACAATAACAAGACTAATGATCATATAATGATATAACCCATTTATGTATTAAATAATTTGTATTCAGTTGGTTTGCTCAATAAAATTTTCTTTTCAAAACAAAGCTTGAAACAAAATCCTTACTTTCCAGCAACAAAGGGAACTCCCTTCCTGGAATCGCCAGGAATATCTCCTTGCAGACCAGGTATAATTTCTGTCATAGTTCGAACAATCTGAGGATCCTCACTGTAACTTTCATAGCAACGTCCCCACCTTGGATCTCTGCAAACCTGTGGATGAATAGTCAATCATCATATCAGCAGATTTGATTAATGTTATATGTGATTCAAACACAACAGAATATCGAAACATTGCTTCATTACCGCAATACATGGGGCAAAGGCATATGGAATTCCTGTAGCTCTAACTTCAAGGGCAGTTGCATCTCCAATCTTTTTTATGAGCACAGGATCCCTATTAAACAGTGAAATAAAATGTTTACACTTTACATGTTCAAATATATCTTCCAACAGCACTACTTTATTAGGATTTGGAAAAATCAGATCATTTCAGTCACAAATTATCAAATCTGATTTCAATGACACCACTCATTCTCTTTTTTTCTTTAATCATTTCATGACAACTTAAATTTCTCCATATACACCACCGTGGCCTAGCACAAGCGGTTGGTTCACGGTGTGTTTGAGTGTTATAACCCCATGGTACCGAGTTCAATTCCTAATCATAAAAAATAAAAATAAAAATCCTGCATATACATAAACTTGCCTGGTAACTCCCAGTCCAACATTGTGAGGAAAAATAGTAGCATTGTAGACATTATTGTGACCATGAACAGCATCTATCCCATAAATCATCGGAATCCCAAGGCGAGTAGATAAAGCTGCCTTTTGAATCTGATTCACCATTTTCACCCATGTCTCAGCAGATGCCTTTGGAGCTGGAACACTCCCTCCCCCACTCAGCACACTCCCTGTCCATCAATGATAAGTTAAACACTCAGATCAGTGTTATCAATCGCAAATCACACAAATTAACAGTTTGTTCAAATTAAGCTATGCAACAATGCTACATCGCCGCTGCAGCTGATATTTGAAACATTTTATACTAAATAGCATATTGCAAAACAATAATGATTTGTTCAAATTCTGGTTCGCTATAGCACAGCTGTAGCCTTTATTCAACAACACCAACTCAAATACAGAAAATATGACATCATGAAACAATATAAAGAGCTAGATTTGAGTAACAAAGTGAAGAGTGGTTTTACCAATGAAGTACTTGTTTATGGCATCAGGAGTAGCAACACTCCTTTCAACCTGAGTCATTTGGCCTATCTTTTCCTCAAGAGTCATTCTGTTCATCAAGTCACGGATTCTTCTATTTAGTTTAACCTTAGGGTCTTTATACTTGATGTATTCTGCTTCTGAAAATGAAATCAGAAAGCACAAAAGCAGAACACACACAATAGCCTTTGAAGATTTCCCCATTTCAAAGGCTCAACAACCCAAATGTATAAACAGTCTGCAGATATATATAGCAAACAGAATCAGATAACTAAAAAAAAGGATCAAATAGTAAAAACAAACAATAGGTCAATAAAGAAAAAAAAGAAACCAACATGAGCAAAACAAACATGCACTTTAAAAACTAAACAAAGTTAAAAGAAAAAAGAAAAAAAAAAACTAAAATGCTAAAATGGTATAAGAAAAAGGGAACATTTGTACCTGAGAAAAAAAGCTAGGCTAAATGAAGGAGAAGAGAAAGAAATAAATAAATAAAAATCAATGGATTTGAGATAGTGGAGGATGAGTAAGGTAGTACTAAATATATAGTGAGAGAGAGAGAAGTAGTCACTGGTCCCACACCACACTCCGTAGTTAAAAGGACAAAATTAAATCAACTTTTTGTATTTAAAATTAAGTGATGATCATGATACTTCATAGTTTTCAACTTTTATATAAAAAATAAATAAATTTTGGAACAGAATTTGTATTTTTAAATAGATTATGAGACATTCGGCAGTTGTATGTGACTTCCTTTTTTTAAAGGAAAGTATTAATAATTTATTAAGAAATTAAATGTAGATTTTTTTTAAAGTTGTATAATTTAAATTTTAGAATTATGAAAAGTGAAATTTTTTATTTTCTTTATTTGTTTTCTTTAATAAAAGTTGTTGTGAAACTTGTTAGCATGAGTTTTTAACAAAGTTTATTATTATTTTCATCAATACCTTTTGACAAGTTGGAAGAGGGTTGGATGGACTAGAAAACGCTTAATCGGCGCCGGTGGAAGAGGAGTTCTCATTTATTCGATCACTTCTGTTAGATTTGGTATTTATTGCATATATAAATATCCTTGATAGAGAAAATAAGTATTGCATATATCATATGATTTTAACATAGATATAAGTATCGCATATTTCATCTGGATTTAGCAGAGATTCAGGCTCAATATACTGAATATTATCATATTATGGCTGTTTTTCAATTTGCATCGTATTTTTAAAATGAATTTAATTTAATTGAAAGATATTTGATAGGCAAGGAATTCAAATTGATTTTATATTTGGATTAAGATTCATGTACAGTCAAATAGAACTCTATATATTTATGTAAACTTTAACACAATAAATATACGAGTGATTTAACTTATATATTTACTTAACATTCATTTTCTCAATCATATGACACAATTTCTTTTTTTGATAGATGAAGTATCTATTATTTTATTATTTTATTTACCTTTTGATAATTCTTCTCATATGTGACAAAAATTAATTTTAAATGAATTTTTTTTAAAAAAGTCAAAAATAATTAATGGAAGATTATTCAAAGTAAAAGGTGCATCGAGAATAATCTAAAATAATATATTGAAATTAAAGTTCAAAATTCCACTCAAACAACGATCAAATTCAAGTGAAATGAATATAAAATGAGTTATATTATATTACATAAAGTGAATAAAATTACATAAAATTCACGTTTAAATTCAAAAATTATAAATAATAAATTCTAAATTAGAATCAATTGTAGAACAAAATTAAACATGTCAAAATTGATGTTACATTTTTATAATTAATTTTGATAACTTTAAATCTGGAAGAAAACATAGACTTAATACATGGTTCAAACTACATCGGGGTTAAGCAAAACCACAACGTAAAATGACGTCAATGTAGAAATTATGTTTTATTACTTCTGATTTTAGAGTAAAAACTGTGTCACACGCATGCAAGGCATGCATGTTTTGGATTGAAAAAGGTTGTTGTATTTTTTTTTAATTGTAAGCTCTTTGTTATGGAAAGAATTGTAAATAAATACTTCATTTAATTAATCAATCATTATATTCAGATATCTCTAATTTATATATATCTATTAAATATTTCATAATTATCTCTACTTCTCTTAACGTGTAAAATTGGTACAACAAATATTTAATTAATAGTAGTACCCATTAACAAGCTACGGAAGCATCTGGCCAACGTGCCTTTCTGTTTAATTTTATTGTGTTAAGTGGGGCCTGGGGTATGCAATTTGAAAGACCAGTCAGGGTTTTTCTATCTTTGAAATAATATTATTCTTTTTGTCATAAATTCTCACTCTATATCCAAAATAATTTTATAAGTAAAAAGTGGATTAAAATAAAAGAAACCACAAATATTTGGAAAGACGTACACTTGACAATAAAAAAGAAAAAAATAATTAAAGAATGTTACAAGACTCAACATATAACAATTATTACAAAATTTTGTGCATTCTAGCTTTTTTTTTTTTTCTTCATGGACTCAAGATAACTTCAATGAAATTTTGATCTTGATTAAGATCAATCTCGTCACCATCATTGCTCCAAATACTTTCTAAGAGATACATATCTCGAGCAACATTTGAGTTACGATTTTTTCTAATAAAAATTTGATGAATTTTGACATATTCATCTTCTACTACTATCTCACTCTAAAGACCAACAATACAATATCATGAATTTCATTTATCTAATGTTCCTTTCTTTGGATTCTATTAGTTTGGTTGACAAATATTTGATTACAACAATAGATCATTCGGACTCCGCCTCTAGTGCCGACAAGCAGAAGGATAAAACTAGAAGACAATTTGGATTTATTAAGAACGAAGATGAATCTCATTAGTTATGGATATGATATATCAATTCTTAACATACGTATAAATATTAAGAATAATATTTGTACTAGATTGATTCGCTATGAAAATGTTACAACATAATAATTTTACAAGTGTAATTAGTAATTTTCATACATTCATTGTGAGTAGTCATTTGACTTGAAGTCATTGCAATCTATTATAAAATATTAACAGAATTACAACTCTATTGAATGACACATTATACACTTATGTGCCACATCATAGCATTTGCGTCACGTTGTTTATATTCTTATGTGGCATCCTTCGTATGTCTCTACTATTCATCTCACATCATTTATTCCTCAATTTAGCTTTTGCATCTCACAGATCATATACATAAGTTAAAAACCCTTTCAAAAAAGCTCATCATAAAAATAATTCTACCATCTTGTCACTCCAATCAACATTTACGACTCCTCCAATTCTAACTTTACATACCTTGTAGATTAATTGACAACAAAGTACACATTATCTCATCCCAATAGTTCCGGTAATCATTTGTAAGTATGGATCTGATCTCACAAAGCCATATCTGAATCCGATCTCCCAAAGCAATCCTTGTTCATTTATTGGAAAATTTGTGTCATCGATATACTTATCTTCGTCTGTGTAACTAACTATAAATTGTCTACACAACTAGACAAAACATTTTTATAAATATATATTTATATGTTGTTTTGTGTTCTAAGTTATTTTATCGGTATCAAAAGACAAAAAATTGGAACTGGAACATCTCGACACATTTCATAGGTACATACTTTGAATTTGAAAAATTGAATAAAAAAACTATTTTCATCTACAAAATTGATGCGATATTCAAACATAACCTCTTTCATGTTTAATCGATTTGATTTAATATTAGAGGATTCAAATTCATCTTGCATTTCACTCAACCACGATAAAATAAACTTTTAAAATAACGTGATCTTAATTTTTTTAATTTTAATAATAAAATTTAATCAATGACATTTTACTCTTTAATACAAAATATTGCAATTTTGTTTTTTTTTTAATAGTTAATAAACAATTTTTTGATAAAATTATTTAAAACTAATTGAAATTTACTTTAAACAAAACATTTGAAGTTTCAACAAATAAATACATATTAATACTAAATTTAATTTGAATATTGAGGTATCTTGTAAGTTATTATTTTATTTTTAATCTTCTTTCACAAAGCCTTATTTTTAAGTGAAAACATATTTCTTTTATAAATAAATGTTAGTAAATTAGTAGTTATATTAGTTTTATCTGATTTTGCACCCAAAACCTCCTAGAAACTCTTGAGTGTTCCTCAAGAACAAAACTATAACTTAATTCAAATATGTATTCATGGTAATTTATTACATATAAATACATATGTTTTCATTGTAATTCATTATATATAAATACAAATAAAGTATCGCTTAAATTGCAACAACAAAAAATTAATAAACTTTCAACAAAAAATTAATAAACTTTCAACAAAAATGTTATATCTCTAAAGTTATCAGAAAATTCTGCAAAACAAAAAAAACAAATTGGAATTGAAGTATGTCAACACATTTCAAAGGTATGTATTTTGAGTTTGAAAAAATTAGATGTTTGAAAAATTGAATTTATATATAGGAAAGAATTCAAGTATTTACCGTTCTCTTTCATTCTATTAGAATTTCATCACACATTTAGTATTCTCTATATCAATTTGTAGTTTATGTCGTGTTAAAAATTGTAGCTTATGTCCTCAAATATTTTTTAAACAAATAATTTCAGCTACAAATTTCATATGACCTTCAAACATGACCTCTTTCATATTTAATCAATTTAATATTAAATGATCCAAATTCATCACGCATCTCACTCAACCATGATAAAATATAAACTTTTAAAATAATTTGAACTTATTATATTTTTAATTTTAATAAATTTTTTTGATCAACTACATTTTACTCTTTAATACAAAAGATTGCAATTTTATTTTATTTTAATAGTTTGATAAAGTTATGTGATAAATAATTGTAATTGAAGTTTACCTTAAACAAAATGTTTCAAGTTTCAACAAATAAATACACACTAATACTAAAATTAATAGGAAAATTCAGTTATCCAAAAAGCTACTATTTTACTTTTAATTTTCATTCGCAAAAAAATAATGACATATTCAATATCATTATTAATAGTTGA
>JBBPBP010009777.1:54269005-54289881 GCA_037974735.1 Cicer chorassanicum | reverse complement strand
TGAATTCGAGAAGTTTACTTAAACAAAATATTTCAAGTTTCAACAAATAAATACACACTAATACTAAAGTTAATTGAAAAAATCAATTATCTTTAAAGCTATTAATTTACTTTTAATCTTCCTTCACAAAAATAATAATAATGACATATTCAATATCATTATTAATAGTTGAAACATATTTTTTTATAAGTAAATGTTAGTAAATTAGTAGTTATATTAGTTTTATGAGATTTTAGACTTGAAACCTCCTTCTTAAAACTCTTCAGTGTCCCTCACTTAAATTGCACTAATAAAAAGTAAATGAAATGTTACATCTCTAAAAAAAGAACTCTAAAAGTCATTATAAATCTTTGGAGCATCCTTGTATGAAGATCTTAATGTAAAATATTATGATTGGTTTATCTTTGCTACACAAAATGATAACGTACAAGTCAGATTTTTAAAATGATTGTGTAGGATACATTTAAAAAATCATACACCTATCCTTCAAAAGCAATATCTTTTATTATGTGAATATGATATTCTCTGCGCACAATTGCAAAGATTAATCTCTCAAACCAAGTTGGACCACAATAGACGACAAAATTCCCCCTTAAAATATTTAACATTATTGTATTCCCATAACAAGAAATATATACTATAACACATCTCCATATTTACGATTTAAATAAATTAGATAATCGATTTTAGTTTTTTGATGGGTTAATGCTAACATATGTTGGCAAAGAAAAGCTTACAACTTAATTAATTATATTTAAAAAAGTGTTATTATAATGATTTAATCTTTTACTATTTAAAAATTAACTTCATTTTAACAATATAAACAAATAGATTATTCGATCTCAGATGATTTTAGTTATTTTCTCCCTCTATTTTGTTGTTATCGGTCTTTTCATTTTATTAATAATATTTTTAGGGTGCCTAAATATTTATAGGTAAATGGAAGTGTCAATTTAGTGAAGATATCAATTAATCACAATGGTATCTTTACACTTTCATATTTGCTTTAAAAAATATTATTCGATCTAGACTCTCTAATTTTAAGTTTACAATACATTTGACTATATCATATTAAGAAACAATATAACATTATTAATTACAAATGTTCAACAAAAACAATTATGGTTAATTCTTCAACTAAAATCGTTGAGGAGTAACAGTTGTGCAAGTAAACCAAAATTTAAAGTGCGTAAATAAATAAATAAATGATGTTTATGAAAAATGTCATTTTTATTTCACGTTGACATATTTTAAAATTTTAACATTCTCCTAAATTTTTAAGATTACAAATAATTGTATCGTTAGTTATACAAAACTTTTATATGTTTATTTTATTTATTTTGTAGTGAAAAATAATTATATATTTTAATAAAAAATTTATATATACACATATAAAAATATATCAACACCTACCGCGCGCTGGTCACAATCTAATTTCTATATAAAGAACCATAAACTTTAAGGTCATTGAACATTGTGTATAACAAAATAATCATAATGAGAGTTATTGAATTTGCAATAAAGATAATAAACATGTGTAACACATAAGTGATATAGATTTGATTTATAGTACCAAAACTCATCAATGAGGTTTTCGAAAAACTAAATTAAAATATTTTTTTCACTTCATATAATTTAACCTATATCTGCAATTTCTAAACAAATGCACAAATCTAAATAAATGTGTCAAAGGGTTCCAAAACATCTCAACAAAATAAAATGGCAAAGATATAATTAGTTTGTATCTAATCCATTCTAATCATTGAATTGGATAAACACAACAATTGAGCAGACCGCTTATTTTGAATTGTCAACAACATATTTCGAGAGGCCAGGCAGCTGCGTCTAACCAAAGTAAAAGAAAAAAAAAAACTTACGAGGTTTTTTGCGATATCATCTGCCCATGAGATTTTACAACACATATTTTAAAATATATTTCATCATGTTTTATTGGTTAAAAAATACCAGAGAGCAACTAAAATCGAAATATTTTAAAATAGATAAACCGTCAACAAATAAAAGTAAAAGGACCAAAATTATAATTAAAACACTAAAATAAACTACTAATTTTAGCCGTTGCTTTTTAGCTTAAGGTTGAAAGTATATTGTTCTCATTTCTCATAATAATGAAATATTCTCATGTTATTGGAGATTAAATGGTCCATGTGAACTTAAATATATGATATATAGATTAATTGGATAAATTGTAATTAGATATTGGATATCTAAACCATTGACGTATGCATTAATTCCAATTGTCTAACACCAACTATTGTTGCTGGGATTTGTAAATAGAAAAAAAGACCATTGCTACTGGGAGAAAACATCATATAACTAGAAGACAAATCACGTAGAACTAAAGATCATATTTTAGCAGACATTAATGTCACAAATACTTGAAACATCATGTCTATAAATTAACATCAAGGTTTCTAATACTTAAAAGCAAAGTCATATATGAAACTTGCCACATGAATCAAAGGTCTTTGTCATTTAGAAATTTGCTGCAACCCATTTGTTGTCATCAATAGGAAGAACTGTAATCCCCTCATGGAACACAATATTTGGGAAGCTTGTATGCACCTTTATCTTGTTACAAAGCATTGTATTGAGAGTCTTTCTGTTGGAGAGTCCAAGGGAACAGGAGCAACAGCGGATCCGAGACTCAGAAATTGATGCACAGGGAAAATCAGTATGTGAAAGTGGATATGATTTGGGTGAAGATAAATAGTTCATGTTGCACATATTCATTTTTTTCTTAGGTGGCTCAGATTCATTTGACATGCCATTGTTAACCTTGACATCACTAGATATTATCACCTCATCCAAAACTTCATCTGTTTGAATATAACATAATGCAATAAACATGCCCAATGGTTATAATATTACGCATTTGTCAAAAAGTAAAATAGTTTCATGATGTTTTAAAAGAGTGATTGATAAAATATGTTTTTGGTTGAAGATGAAGAAACATACCTTGAGGCTTGATATTTTGCTTTGATTTAATGATATCTGGTTCATGAATTGATTGTACTGCTTGATTTTCTTTGATTGAGGAAGAAAAAGCAGCATACATTCGAAGTCCACCTGCATGACATCAATATTATCAAATCATAATCATATTCATGGATATTCTGATAAAACTATGTAGCACAGACACTTCAAATACAAGGCGTATACAGTGTTCGACACCAATTTGACACTGGCACATATAGTTATATGTTTCATTATCTCAAATTATTATCAGTGTCAACGTAATAGTAGAAGCGAAACTTATGGTGTTATATCGAAGTTCTCCTTTGAACGAGGAAAATCGAGTGAATCAAATCAACTTACACTCTTTTAAGGCAATGTAAGCAATCTTTGCAGCATCTTGTTCTGCCTGTTTCTTGGATTTAGATGCCTTTCCATGAAATTCCACACCTTCTACTTCCACAGTTGAGAAAAAAGTTGGCATATGAGAAGAACCAAGCTCTGTAGTTTTATATGTTGGTTTGGAAAAACCTTCTCTCCGTGTTAACTCCAGTAGTAAACTTTTGGATGGGCAAGATTCACCCTGAATAAGCAGGATACAAATCAAACATAAACTTGAATAAGTTCACTTTAATTCTTACTGTCTCAACTATATTAAAGTAAACTTGAATAGGTTTGTTTGTTTGGTTACACTTTAAAATCAATGTCTCTACTATATATTCATGCACCCTTGTTTATATATTCTAACATTTTGTGCTACAAGTTTAAAATAATGTCTCAACTATATATTCATGCTATCTAACATCCAACATTGTGTTATCAATTTAATGATCATAAAATATCCAAAATAAAATGTCAATTTGGAATCATATCAGAAACTACAAGTGGACACTTGCCTTTTGAAAGATGTCGACTGAAATTGGCAATTCCATCAAAGCAATTTTTGCAGCAGACTGTTCTGCCTCTTTTACAGTGTTAAAAAATGTTGAACTTTCAAATGATTTTCCACCAATAACAACTGTGGCCTTAAATTGAATAGGTGGTCCCTTAGTTTTAACTGTAAAAACAGGTGGATCAAGATTGTTCTTTTGAGTGTAGTTTCGCAGCTGGATTTTGCTTAATCGAACCGTATCTGGAAAAATGAGTTGATTAATCAGTTGAAGAATAGTTACAAAAATATCAAATATGTGCAAACACATTAGCGAATAAAGTGAAAGAAAGTTAACAACTTTTTCTAAAAAAACTCCACCAAAATGCAGTGTTATTCAAGAAAAGCCAATAGGAAAAGTAAGAAAAAAGGAAAGAAATTGTTAACCATTTAAAATAACTGGAGGAGATTGTGCTTGAACTGGACTCTCTTGAGATTTGGCATCTTTAACTTCCTCTTTTGAACCATTTTTATGATATGTTGGTGTTGAAGAGCCTAGATGGACATCATGAACATAAACATTAGAGTAAAAATTTATGTAACCTGTGAAATTGTCTTGATGTAACATACTATACTAGTTCCTATCATCATCTTTCGGTCATTTCAAGGCACAATAATAAAAGGGAAAATATACAAGAAAACTCTATAGCAAAAGTGATTTAAAAAAATGGTGATTCTAAAACACAAAAAGTTATGCGTAAAAATATTATGATTATTAATAATGCTAACAAACTCCTCCAGTCACCTATGTTTGTATGATATGAAGCTCATAACTGATTAGTAAAAAATCCAATAACTCATAAAAAAATATTAAAAATCAAATAACTCAAAACAGAAAAGTCATTGCAAAATACCAAAAGAATCAACTACAAGACCATCATATAATCTCAAAGGTAAGATTAAAAAAGTAAACTTTTTAAGGAAACAAAGCAAACCCAAAAAGAGAAAGAAGTGGGGTACCCGATGGAGCAGAGGAAAAGTTGAAGAAAGCTTTCATAGCAGCTTGGTTGTGAGCTTCTTTAGAGGAAGTGAAGGTATCAGAAGAAGTAAAGATGACACCATTGACAAAAACAGAGGCTTTATAGCTTGGTTTGTGTTGTGGACCGCCGTTCATGGCGGAGTATTTTGGTAAACCCCACCGTCTCCGGTGACACAGCTCCTGAAGCTTCGTCTTGTACATTTTCACTTTTACAGCTACAATACAACGTGAAAATGAAATTAATTTGGAGAAGAATTAACATGAACCATTTATGCAAATGAAAAGTAAAATCAATGTCTACAACTATATATTCATGCACCCTTTTTTGGTTAAAATCAGAGTGATACTTACTTCAAACCAACAATCCTTCAAAAATTCTAGTATATAATTTAAATAATGAGCAATGTATCACATATTTATATGATGAAGTGTTTTTTTTTTTTGTCCTCTTTATACATATATATTTTTAGTGTTACATGGTTAAAATTACATTAAGATTAATAATATTAACCTTATATAAATCACTGTATTCAAAATTAGTAGTACATGATATACGATTGCATGCAGAGAAATGGGTTCCTTATGAAGGAGAGAAGGGTCATGAAAAAGTGTTGGTACTTAATTTGTGCAAGCCACGTGGTCTGTTTTGAAGCCAATTTTGGTGTTTTCTTTATTTTTGTCTTCTTGTGATTAGCATTTTGAAAAAATAATATGATATATTTTGACTTGTTATAGGAGTATAGTAGTTTTTGTTTTGTCTTTCTGTTTTTGCTCAATTTTGTCTCTTTTTTATTATTGTAAGTTGTGCTGCTTCTCTTTTGTTTCCTTGTTGTACAAATATGTGGTATCTTGTTTCTCCAATACCCTCTCACTCACGCATAATGTTTGTGAGAATCAGCGACTATTTATTTGATTCTCAAAACTGAATGTTTTTCTCACTTTATTATTTACTTGTTGGTTGTGGAATTAAGTGTTGGAGTTGCAATGCCAATTGCCAACTAATTGTTGAGGAATCAAATAGTACGAAAAAGAGAGAGAGAGGAGGAAGATTGTGTGGGAGACAAGTAGTACGCTGTAGCAGGCAATGCTGTCTGCAAAACTCTCTCTGTCGTTGCCTGCATGAAATTTTGTTCATTTCATACTCCTCTCCCCTCATTTGTTTTTATTTTGGTTGAATTGATAAGAAAAAAAAAATGAAATTTTGTTGTGTTTTGATTCTGTTTTTTATTTTCTATTTTTTCAACCAATTGCTGCCTACCTTCTCTGCTGTTGAAAAAAATTCAAACGAGACCAAAAAGGATCCTTTCTCTGATTTTTTTTTTCTGTTCAAACTTATTTATTTATACTGCTACAAATTTAAGTTAAGTAATTTTCTAGTGCCTTGAATGTGTTTAATTTTTTGATGAATATTTTTATCTCCCCAATTGTGGTTGCTATTTTCTGCCTCTTGTTGATAGCTTTTTTCCCTCTTGCAGATTAAAATTGTCTCATTGGACTGGCTGTTGTTTTTTACTTCTTTTGTGCAAACATAGCCTCAGCAAAAGGTATAGACTATGCTAAACAAAGGAACAGTAGAAATGCAAAATGTAAGATGGACTCTCCAATCTTCACACTTTTATTTTATATTTGTTTTTCTCTAACAAAATCAAAATCAAAATAAAATAAATAAGTGAAGAATATTTTTGTGGAATTTTTCTTAAATCTTTTTAAAACTCCGATCAAAATTAGGTGCCAACTAAGCTGTAAGTACATGTGGTGTCACGATGGCAAGTGGCGTGGTTTTTAAGAGTTGAGGGGTTATCGACAATTCAGTAGGCAAGGAGGAGGGTGATTCAAGTGTTTTAGTCGAATTATGGAATTTGTCTCATTGTAAGTCTAATGTAAATCCATTCCAAATAATTAATTATGGCAGATTTTATGCTAAAATTAAGTATAATACATGGAAATTAAGCAATTTATTTAAATGCTCCTCTGCTTGAAGTAACTCACACCACCAATCCCCACAAAAATGGACAAGTCCTTGATTATAAGCTGCATAGGTTGTATCTTTTTTGAGATTTTGAGCAACAGAATAATAGCGTTACTCCAACCACCCTACTCTCCAACAAAACCTACTAGAAAAACTGATAAATAAAATAGACAATAGAACAACTTATTCATATGCAAAAACCTACAATGAAAATAGCATCATGTACAAAATCTCATTAAAACGTTATTATAAATTATAAATATAAAGCATTCAGTTTCCCAACCGGAGCACGTCCTCTAACATGGATGAATCTGTTGTCTCATTATCAACTCACTTGGAACTAACTAGCTGGTTGCGGATGAGTTTGGCAGCAGCAACCACGTTGGTGAGAGCAGGCTTAACCTCGGTGTATTTTCGCGTTTTAAGGCCACAATCTGGGTTTACCCAGAGGATGTTGCTTTCAAGAACTGCAAGCATCTTGTTGATTCTGTCGGCGATTTCTTCTGTGGGTGGAATCCTTGGTGAGTGAATATCATAAACACCAGGACCAATGCCAGCACCATATTTAACTCCCTCACGGAAGACAGATAACAACTTCTCATCCGATCTGGAGTTCTCAATGGTGATCACATCAGCATCCATATCTATGATCGAGTGAATGATGTCGTTGAAGTTTGAGTAACACATGTGAGTGTGAATCTGCCAAACATCAGTATATAGTAAAATTAATATAAGCTCGGTAAATAAAAATACTTATTCATTAGTAAAAAAATATTAGAGTCAGTGAGAAGTGAAGCTGAACCTGGGTAGTGTCTTGCACACCGCAGTTTGTAATCCTAAATGAGTGAACTGCCCAGTTTAGGTAGAAAGCCTCCTCAGACTTCCTTAGAGGCAAACCTTCTCTTAAAGCAGCCTCATCGATCTGGATGACCGTAATACCAGCTTTCTCGAGATCCTCAACCTCATCCTTTATAGCCAAAGCAATCTGGTAGCAAGTCTCAAATCTAATAACAAATAGACAATGTTAAATTATACTATAAAATGATCATTATTTAAACTTGCATAGCAGCAATAAAGGTGCTTGTGCATACCTAGGCTGGTCATCTCTAACAAAGGACCAGTTTAGAATAGTAACAGGGCCGGTAAGCATTCCCTTCATAGGCCGTTTGGTCAAACTTTGAGCTGTTGAAGACCAGAAAACAGTCATTGGCTTGGGACGGCTCACATCACCATAGATAATGGGTGGTTTGACACAGCGAGAACCATAGGATTGCACCCACCCATTGGCAGTGAAAGCAAAGCCTGATAATTGTTCTCCGAAGTACTCAACCATGTCATTCCTCTGAATTGGCAAAAAAAAAGTTTCAGACTGTATTTTCACAAAAGAAGCCCCCATGAAACCAATGAATAAATAACAAATATAAGCTCCATACCTCAGGCTCTCCATGCACCAAAACATCAATGTCGAGCTCTTCCTGAATCTTCACGACATTGTTAATTTCTTCCTTAATGAAATGGATATAATCCTCCTCAGAGATCCTATTCATATAATGACATATAGCAGGTTAAGTGTTAAAGTGTGATAATCAAGGAATGTGGTAGATAGCTTAAGAAGAAGACTTATGCTTACTTGTTGGCCTTGAACTCGCGGCGAACCCTTCTAAGATCTGCAGTCTGAGGGAAAGATCCGATTGTAGTGGTTGGAAGAATAGGAAGATTCAGTTTCTTCTGTTGTGCATCCAATCTGGAACTGACATTAGTGGCCCTCCGATGATCAGAGCCCTTAAGAGCAGCAGCCTGAGAAAAAAAAGCAATAATTTAAGAAATCTACTAGCTTAAAACTTATCAAATATGGAAATAACAGAATTGAAACCATGAAGAGCACTAACAGCCTTTTGGACGGCCTCATTCGTCACCCTTGGAGAAGACTTCCTTGAAGCCAAGGCAGCAGCATTAGAAGAAAAGAAAACCTGCAAAATGACAGGTATTAAGAAGCTGAAAAACTATAAAGTATGAGTGGAAACATCAAACATCCTTATAGAGGGTATGATATACCTCATCCTTTTGTCCAGACAATGCCTTGGCCAAGGCATTTACTTCAACTACTTTTTGTGCTGCAAATGCAAGCCAGGACTTAATCTCTTGGTCCAGCTTGGTCTCATTCACCAGATCAACTGCAGTGTGAAGAAGAGAACAGGAAATGGAAACAACAACTTTCTCTGCAGAAGAAAATGATAATTCACATTTAGATTGTGGCGTGCTAGATTTATATCAGCAGAAAAAAAAGACAGTAAATAATAAGTACCCTTTCCAACAATATCCCCAAGTGCCTGCAAGGTGTTCAGCGAAGATGCAAGATTATTGGCCCAAATATTTCTTCCATCAACAACACCAGCAAAAAGAAATTTTCCAGATGGAAATCCTTGCTTGATCAAATCAAGGGTCTTTGTTCCGCGAACAAGGTCAAACCCATATGCAGTAACAGCCTTCAAAGAGGTTAGTGTTTTGTATGCTTCAGCAGGGACATCAGCAAAGTATGTCTCAATCAGAACATTCAAACCAGATAAAGTTGATTCTAGCTCTTCATAGGCATAATTAAAAGCTTGTAATTGGTGAGCATCAAGATCCTTGACAAGGGTAGGTTCATCAAACTGGACCCAAGTAGCACCAGCTGCCTTCAGTTCAGTCACCACTTCCCTATAATAAATTACAAAGTATGACTAAAATTTAAAACAACTTATATACATGTTTAAGAACATATCATTACATTAAGGCCTTACTTGTAGACAGGAAGGATTTTGTCAATTAAGGAAAGAAGGGAAAATGATTTGTCAACACCCTTAGCTGGTTTTGACAGCAACAAGTAGGATACTGGTCCCACAAGTACAGGTACGGTATTAACTCCTAGCTGCATAGTACAAAAATACAGTATTTTATAAGCATCAGTCGATGAAAATAAATAATTCAAAACAAAATTCTCTTGTAATAGACATTCTTCCCAGGTCTCAATCTTCTTTAGTATATCCCTGGTAAGGTAGTGAAGATTCTTCCAAAAGCAGAGTATTCAGTAGTTCATTAAAAAAATTCAAATCAAATTTTAGATACTTATGCTAAAGCAATTTTTAAACTTACAGCTTTGGCCTCATTGTATTCATCCACTGCCTTGTGTGATGCATAGGAGAACTTAACATCTGGACCCAGTTCAGGAACAATGAAATGGCTGTACCATAATAGATTATGATTTTGTTACAGCAATGATAAATATCAAACCAAATTGCCAAATTCAACTTGTATTTAATGAAATACAGTGATGAATGTATGTCAAATATATATACATTCTTTCAGTTATTTCAAATTACTACAATATTATGTATAGTTGTACATCAAAATCTACATTCATACACTAACCTACAACTTTCTTCAATTTTATTTAAAAAAAAATCTATGTATAACTTAAAAATTAAGGAAAACTTTTCAAGGAGGGTTACTTACTAGTTGGTGTCAAACCATTTGGTCATCTCCATAGCTGGTACAGACGCATTTCCTCTCGCCATGGAGAAGTAAACATCAAAACCGATCTCCCCACCATTCCAGTTATATCTGTCAGGAACTGCCCCGAGCATGGCTGTTGTGTCCAACACTTGATCGTAGTATGAGAAGGTGTTGCTTGGAATATGCTGAATTCCAGCTTCGGCCATCTGCTTCCAGACGGCTGACCTAAGGTCAGCAGCAACCTTCTTCAATTCATCGGCACTACTCTTTCCATCCCAAAAGGATTCCAAGGCAAACTTAAGCTCTCTCTTGGGCCCCACCCGGGGATAACCAACAATATGGGATGTCATCGCACTATTATTGCAAATACACAATTAGAATATTTCACACAACCAACTCAATTCAGTTAAAAAATGTTTCTTGCAATTGCAAATCTACTACACATTTGTTAAATGATGATAAAATCAATGAGAATATGGAATTCATGGTTCATAGAAGTCTGTGGGTTCAACACAGCCAAAAATAAATCCATGAAATACCACCAGACATTTTGCATGTGTGTTGCCTATGTAGGAACCAAATTTAACAATGTCTTCTTTTATGAACCAGCTCTACCAAAAGCTTAAGCTATTAGGTAAAGACAAACATGATAGTTTTAATATTATATATTATATCTTTAACATGTCCTTTCATATGAGAGTCTTATGGGCTTGAAGCATCGACCGTGCACAAGCCCACCAACCTTGTGCTAAAATTCAGCTTTTTATTAGAAGAATGGTAGAAAAAAACAATCAAACTTTAGATAACTTGGTCATAAAGACTTTGATAGAATGTAAACTGAATAGATTTTATATCATAATTTTAACATCTTCAACACTAAGAAACATATGATTCAAAGACCTCAAATAATCTTGACCATCTAATATAGGCCTTCAGATTCTAACTAATAGTGCAGGGGATATTAAAGACATTTGTAATAAAAATGTCTCGTGCTTGGTGTTTATGTTGGTTAATAAAATTGTTTTGTTTTCCAAAAAGAAGAACAACTAAATGTAAATTGAGAAAACTACAATGGAAAAACTTTTTTTATAAACTTCCAATTATGGAACCTGAAGGTAGAAGACAGTCAGTGAGACAGTTTGTTCATTTCCCTCATAAAGGTGGAGGAATTTGACATTGAAATCAAAGTCAACACCTCACCCCAAATCTCAAAAAGTTCAATTATGACTAAACTAAACAACAATTTTTACCATCCCCATATCAAAGTTCATCAATGATTAAAAATATCTTTTTTTTTCTTCTAAATTTTAATTCAGATATATCAACTTTTTAATTATCCTTTTTGCTTATATTTCATTCTGGAGGAAGTATAAATTTAAATATCAAAAGGTTTACTTTTCCTCTAAAGTGAGTAGATCACTCTAGAAGAAAAAATAAAATATTTCAATCATTGATGAAAAATCATCCATTAATCTGGTAAACACATAGTACATGCAATAGATATTATAGTTTTGGTCAAATCCACACCCTTAATGGTTAAAATATCTCACTTTTCTTTCCAAAGTGAATTACTTATTTTAGGGTAGCCAAATACAAATCAAAAGAAATGGATACAAAGCATTTCGTCATTTTTTACTTATCTTTTATGAATACACACTTCAAACTTAAATCTTTCTATTGTGTTCAATTCAAGTTCCCCAACCTACAACCTCAAAGTCTCACAGACACAAACACGGACACCTGATATAACATGACACTTACACGGATAATAACTACATATGTTAGTGTCTTGTCAAATATTAGACACAAGAAATGACGTGTGAGTGTTACATAGCAAAAGAGTTCTCAATTCAAATTTAAACTCCATCATAACATATTAAGAACTAGAAATCATAAAGAAAAACTACTCGTAGAATTCTCAATAAACCCAAATTAAAAAATATGAACTTTATAGTGAAATAGAGATACAGACAAAAAGGGTACTCGTCCATGTTATTAAAATAACATAACAGAACAAAAATGAAGTGACCAACTTCAAAATACAACAAACTACAAAAAAGTGAGAAGATAGAAAGGTAAAGAAAACAAACCGAGAAGAAGTAGCACGAACAGAGAAGCGAAGAAAGGAACGTGAGTGGTGTTGAGAGAAAGAGAGAGAACGGAGTGAGAACGTGAACGGCGTCAGAGTCTGAAATGATACTTTGTTCATTTATACGCACCGCCCTCAACTCTTCTATCTACGCATCTATTTTTCTACTCTTTTCTTCTTCTTCTTCTTATTAGCGTCGTACTTCTAATCCTCAATAATTAAATTTTAATTATGTGGGCTTTTATTTTTAAGTTTTTTAGTGAATCAATTCTGTATTATCATAATTATTAAGTAAATCTATTTTTTTAACGATTTGATTTTAGATAATTCTTTTTCACTGAACTTTTTATGTGCAACTATTGAATCTTCATTATTTAATATTTTTCTAATATTTGGGGTTTTATAGTGATTTTAGAATATGTAATAATTTAAAAATTTAGAAGTGGATAATTAATTCATATTGATTTTTTTTTACTAAGCTTTAGATTTGGTTTAAACTGCAAGTCTGCATATTCTCAATACAATTGTAAAGACCAATTTCTCATGATCACAATAAAGAATAAAACTTTTTTTTAAGAATTTTAACATTATTATATTCTCATGACTAACCTCATACCCTCTAGATAAACTATAAAAGACCTGAATTAGTAGATTGCTATTGGGTATCTAAGATTTAGATTTGAAGAGGAACACTTTATTTATTTTTGTGAATAATGTTTTGGTTGGTATTTTTTAACCTAAAATATATTTAGAAAATTGTTAATTATACCTCAAAAAGTGGTATTACACCTCTATAATTTTGCATTATCATGTAAATATTCTCCTACAATTTTTTTATGAAATTTTTTTTCCTAGCTATACTTGGAATTTAAGATGTGTTGGAAATTAAATGTGTCAGAAATTTGAACTTAGTCTATTATATTGTGAAAAACCATTTTACCAATTTCAAAACAATATGTCTGCAATTTAACCTTGAACAATACATCAAAGATTAAATGTTTAAATACAAATAGTTGGACAATTTACTTTGCACAATATTGTAATAAATGCTTTGTATATCCTTATAGTAAACAATTTTCTACCATAAAACTAAGAGTAACCTGTTGATGCACATTTTTATGGAACACATAAAATGATGAAATACACTTTTTCAAAACAAAAAAAAATGATGAAGAATCCTCTAAACTATAAATTTATGGTACAATTTACAAAAAAAAAAAATAGAGTATTGCAGATTGTGAAAGTGTGGGGAAACAAATAGGATCATATGATAATACTATTAATTTGTAGAAGTGAGAAAATCTGTTTGTGCCATTAGTAGAGTAGCATAGAGAAGTTGATTCCAAGAGTCTGGAATTCCAGGAAGACACCAATGACTACAATCCTGAACCATTTTATGACCTCTATTGTCATTGAAACCTGCTTCTCTATATATTGAAGGATGTCCATCTTTTCTATAATCAGTCATTTTGGTAATATTGAGATAAAACACTGGTGTCTTCATCTCTGCTATAACCTCTTCAACAATCCCCATTGTCCATGGATATGCTCCAAGATAGCTTTCATTTGTAATAGGTTGTCTTTCTCCATCACATTTACCTCCAGAGTTCCATTGTCCTCCTTTGTAATGAGAAGCTGAAAAGCCAGTGAAAAAAACTCTTGTTTTTGTGCTATCAACTTTGGAATCAACCCACTTAGCCCATGTTTTAAGTGCTTTTCTTAGTGCTTCAGAAACTTGTAATTTTTCATATACATGATTACCTTCTTGAAAATAGTTTCTACCATTTTTGGTTTTGTCATGATTCCACCAATGTCCTGTGTTGAAAATGATTATATCAGCATTATGATATAAAGACTTAGAAGCTTGAATCATGTCAAGTCTAAGTGTTTCTCTTTGAAGAGAAACCGATTCCCCGTCTTTACGTAAGACCTTCCATTCCTGAACGAGGAAAGGTGATTTCACAAAGTCTATAGAGCATCCATAATCTTTGAATTTGAAAGAAAAGAAACCTTGAATCCTGAATTCACGGCGACCGGAAACTTCGTAGATTCTGCTTCTGCTCTTATCTTTGAGAGATGATCTCAAAGCACAAACTAGTGACTGCCACATGTTCCTGTTCAATGAGTCTCCAACAAAAACCACTCTTTTACCTCTTAACATGTTCAACATTTTCAATCCATCAAACCTTGGAATTTGACATCCATGTGGCTTCCAACGATATTTAAGAAACTCGAAATCGGAACGTCTGTTTTTGAAGCAGTTAAAAGCGTCGTCGAGAAACGGACACGACCCGTGTTGGTAAATCGGTTCGAAAGAATCGTCTTGAATCCAAGAACCATCGAAGATATCACAGGAGTTGTTGGTTGAATTTTCGCGTGTTCTTTCGGCTGCTGTAACGGTAGAGAATGTGTTGCTTTGTGATTGTGATGAAAGGGTAATGTGGGAAGAAGAAGTAAGAGTGGTGGCAGTGTTGGTTGAGTTGGTAGTGTATGAAGCTGAGAGAAGAAAGAGGGAGAGAAGGAAAAAAGGGACTGTTAAAATGTGAGTTCTTGGACGTAACAGAGGGTGTTGAAGAGTTCTTTGAAGTTCCGATGATGTCAGTAATGGTTTCTTTAGGCAAGCCATGAGAATGTTCAAAGAAGAATATAGCAAATGATTCTTCTTCTTCTTTTTCTTCTTCGCTGAATGAGTTATTATTATCGGTGGTTTTTTGTTTGGTTGCAGTGCAGAGAGGAGTTTATCAAAACTTCCTCCTCAAGCTTCTCTTATTATGCACGTATTCAATGTGGTTTATTGTTATGCCATGCTGGCACCATTGGATAAAATTTGTTATTTCATGCTGGCACAGTTAGTTAAGCTATTACTTCTAAAAAGTCTCTTTGTTGGAATTTTTTATGGTTTTTTTTATTAGTCTAGGATGGACTATTTATAAAGTGGTTCACCTGGAACTTACCTATGATATTAACTATTGATAAAAAATAATCCAAGTAATTCTACGAGGGTCTTGAAGGAGTATGAAACGGTGAAAATCAGGACAAAGGGGTAAAAGAGGGAAGCCTGAAACACAAATTCTTGGAAAAAAGAGCTCAAGAAAAAAAAACTGCAACTTATTACATGTATGTATGTGTTGAAACTTGAAGGTTTCTAGTTGATTATATGTTTGTTTAAATGTTTTGAATATATTTTTGAATTTGTTTTTTTTTATTTAAGTGACAAAAATTGATTTTATTAAGTGAGTTGATAGTAAAAGAGTTTATTTTAGAATACTTTTATGTAAAAGTGGGACGAATAATTTATTTTGAATCTAAAAATTACGTTTTGAGTAAAAACAACAAATTTTAGTTTCAAATTAGAATTAAGTATAAAGAAAAAATTAATTTCAACTAATATCACCCAAACATGTCAAAAAATTTATTGGGGTGCGTTTGACTTCACAATGACAAAAATTGATTTTCAAATGAATTGATTTTGTTAAATTGATTTCAATTAAAAGTAAATTGAAAGTAAACTAACGCATCCATGTAAAAGTGAGAATTGATAAATTTCAAACTAAAAATCAATTCTAGAAGCAAAAGATATAAATTCTAGTTAAATTCTAGTTACAAGTTAAAATTAATTTCAGAAAAAAAAAAAATCTTTTTAAGAACAACCAAACATATTACAATCCATTATATGCCTCTTAGATTAAAAAAAAAAAATTGTTACAAAAATCAATTTTAACACCTTCAAAAAATTTGAAAAATTAAACATACACTTAAGAGTTGTTGGTTCTTCTTACCGCAAAAGCTCGAGCTCAATTGAAGCTTTTAACTCGACAATTAATTTATAATCTCAAATTTATAGTTGAATTCATTTTTATATAGAATATATCTAAAAATAAATTTTATTAAAAAAAATTAAAATACAATAAACTTTCTTTTAAAAGTTTTTCTAAATGCAACCACAATGAATTGGTCCAAATGATAAGAGACTTGGACGACTTAAGCAAGTGGTTAGAGATTTGATTTCTAACTCTTGCGTATAGAAAAAATTTGATTGAGATGAGAGAACCCACTTTATGTGACTCATATTCTTCAACATAAATTAGTCATCACTATACGACAACGAAAACTTTATACCTATAACATTTAAATAAAAATAAAATATTTTTTTTTTCTATATGCAACTTTAAATAAATTTATTGAATCTTAACTGACTTCTGCCGCACAAAAATAATATTTTATTTTATTAAAAACACTACTATTATGAAGATACAGTACAAATGCATCAACCAGAACAATAAGTTAGAAGAACAAATATATCCCATTAAGTTTCAAAGATAATCACTATGTGCTAAACTGTTAAATAACTTCATATGATTCTAGAAAAAGGGTAACAAGACCAAGCCATTAGACCAGCCGGCTGATCTATGCATGGTGAATACAAATAATAATGCCATCACTCTCTTGTTTCTTTAACATGCTTCCAACCACAAGAAAACAAGTCCTGCAAGATTAATGCCACTGTTTTAAGTCTATAAATAGCTACCAAACTTATGATATAGAAACCAAGTAAAAAAACAAGATGAATAAGCTTTCTGTTTATGCTTGTTTACTCAACTTGAGTCTTTTGGTTATTTTTCCTTATAGCAAAGCTAGTCAGGCTGATAAACTTGATGAGTTTATTATGTCAAGAAGCTCACAGAATGCTCCTATGACTTTTTCTTGGGAAGAAAAAGATGAAGTGAAAACATATTCATCTGCTTATGTTGCACCTCAAGAGGGGCTAAGGCTAGCTGATAAAATTGACACATTGCCTGGTCAACCTTATGGAGTTGATTTTGACCATTACTCTGGCTATGTCACTGTTGATCCTAAGGCTGGAAGAGAACTTTTCTATTATTTTGCTGAGTCTCCATATTTCCCTTCAACTAAACCTTTAATATTGTGGCTCAATGGAGGTAATAATAGCCTCGTCAACTTTGTTATGCTTATAACTTTTGTTCTTTTGTATGCATTTTCTTTTTTGTTATGTTCTTTTAATGTGTTTTTCTATTTACATTATGATCCTTGAATTTGTGAAAATTACGGATGATTACTGTACGATTACCATGCAATTAGAGAGACCTCTAAAACCTTAATATCACGACCATAAATCTTAATATTGTGACCATAATTACAGTAGTTATAACTAGTAAGGCAACTTATAAACACCACACAAAATAAGAAGATCTGATACAGACAAGAACAAACATAATAGTTATGAAGCACTGATACAGACAAGAACAAATATAACACTGACACGTTTGACAACAACGATAATAATGAAAAGTGAAAGAATTAAATGTAACTACATCGGTGTCGTTAGACAGACGTGTATTCAACATGAAGTGTCGGTAATAGACAACATGATACTACATTTTACCTAATATCAAGTATTATTTGATATTATTTTCCTATTGAATTATAAAAGAACAAGGTTATTATGAGCATTTTGAGATCTAGCTATTACCTTAGAAATCAATGGTAAAAATAAGAGTGAGGCATCTGCCAGCTAGCCCAACCAGCCCAACCAGTTTCACAAACTCCAGTCAACAGTTTGTTATTTTATTATAACTTAATGTAACTGAACAGTTAGTTATAACCAATAGTTAGTTTATCACATGTGGATAAAAGAGTTGTATATAAAAGGACAAGACTTAACAATTCAATGTAACTATTCTTTTGAAATTAATAAGATGTATATTCAGTAACTTCTTTGTTTAGATTTCTGATAATTACCTCTTGATCCAATGACTGTGACAACATAATGTTTGAAATTCACAGGACCTGGTTGTTCCTCACTGGGATATGGAGCCTTTGAGGAGCTAGGACCCTTCAGAGTAAACTCTGATGGAAAAACACTATACCGTAACAAATATGCTTGGAATGAAGGTGAGATCATAGTCATCAATATAATCAAATTGTTTCTTTTTAATTTACATACATGAATATCTTATCTTATTATCATTATGAAATATGTGCAGTAGCAAATGTGCTTTTCTTGGAGTCCCCAGCAGGAGTAGGATTTTCCTACTCAGACACTACTTCTGACTATGACAAATCAGGAGATAAAATAACTGCCAATGATGCCTATGTCTTCCTTATCAACTGGCTGGAGAGGTTTCCACAGTACAAAACCAGAGATTTTTACATAACTGGAGAGAGTTATGCTGGCCACTATGTTCCTCAGCTAGCATACACTATTCTTTCCAACAATAAACTCTATAACAAAACCATTATTAACCTCAAAGGCATTTCAGTATGTTCAAACTATGATGTCTATGTCATATTACATTATTACTCACAATTTGATCTCTCTAACTTCATTATTTTGGACTTCAAAATTTTCAGATAGGAAATGCATGGATTGATGATGCAACAGGTTTGAAGGGGTTATATGATTACTTTTGGACTCATGCTTTGAACTCAGATCAAACTCATGAGCTGATTGAGAAGTACTGTGACTTCACTTCCGAAAAATTTTCAGCAATTTGTGTCAATGCAACAGAAAAGGCCTTAATTGAGAAAGGAAACATAGACTTCTATAACATCTATGCTCCACAGTGTCATGACTCTTCTCTCAAAAGTGGTTCCACTGGTTCTGTAAGTTACCTTAAGATATGCTATGTAAAAAATTTACAAATTAACTATTAAACAAAAAGTTACCAAAATATTTCATTAATTCCAATATTCTTTGACACCTAATTTCAGGTATATGAATTTGACCCTTGTTCTGATAACTATGGTATTGCCTATCTAAATAGACCAGAGGTCCAAAAGGCTCTTCATGCAAAACCTACAAATTGGACCCATTGCAGGTAACCTATAATAATAACTTTAAGAAATTGCAAAACAGTAAGTATTTTTTGACACTTCTATTACTATATCTCTCTATGCTAAGTTGCTAACCAAGAATGTTTTCCTTTTTATTCATAGCGATTTGATTTTGAAATGGAACGACAGCCCAGTTACCATCCTACCCACCATCAAGTATCTCATTGATAGTGGCATTAAATTATGGATATACAGGTAAGCTCAATTTCATTATAGTAAAGTATTAATTAATCCACAAGAACATTAATAATATACAATTTTATCTATCATAACTACTAATATATTTAGATGATGTTTTCTCCTAAACAGTGGTGATACAGATGCAAGGGTTCCAGTCACATCTTCAAGATATTCAATTAACACCCTCAAGCTCCCTATCATCGCCGCTTGGCGTCCATGGTATTCTGGAAAAGAGGTATTGAAATTAGCATAATTTATATTATGTCACACATTTTCATATGCACTTGGATTTCCTACGGTCAAATAAACGACAAAAAACTATAAAAAAAAATATATATGAATTGTAAAGCATTAGTACATTATAAAAATTGTTAACATTCTTAGTCCAATTGTAGAATCAAATTTATAAAATATGGCTGATTTATGACCTTTCTTGTAGACCAAGTAATAATATTTTTGAAAGGTGACTAAATTGTAATAATGACAGATTGGAGGATATGTGGAGGGATACAAAGGATTGACATTGGTTACGGTGAGAGGAGCGGGACATCTTGTTCCAAGTTGGCAACCAGCACGGGCTTTGACCTTGATCTCATCATTCATCTATGGAATCCTGCCTCCTTTTTCACCATCAAATTAATTAGTTATTAGTGTGATTCATGTCTCAAATTTTACTTTCTTGAAAAAATGCACTTTGTGCGTAATTATTGTAATAAAAATTTCAGTTTTAAATTTTAATTACAAGTTTGGTCGCATGTGATGTGCATTCACCAAAACAAAATCATTCTAACCGACAATTGACGATATTTATTGAGTAAAGATTGTTTACACGATATTTAATTTAATTTAATTATCATAAATTATAGATTCAATCAGATTAGTTACTCGGTGAAAAGGGTAACAATAACATTTATGTGACAAAGAAAAAACAAAATTAAAATAAAGTAAATAATGCTATGATTGAAATGTGATTGATTAGAATGGAGGGACTTTGAAATGCGTAAGTTAATTTTCGAGATGCTGCAGTACCTAAGACAAAACATAACATAATGCGTTTAAGAGTTGCCTAAATAGGATGGTATTAAAATTCCCTTTCTAATTCTCACTTTATCGTTCTAAGCTTCCTGCCTAAATACTTTGGTTAATTTAATGTACCAATTAACTAGCGGCTTGAAATTAATTCATTAAACTCTTACAATATTTAATGAATTTATATTTAATAAACTAAGGGTCTATTTTACAAAACAAGAGAAAACAAGTTTATAGCTTATTATTTATAAGTGATAAAACATGTTTAGTATGAGTCATTTATGAACTTCTAATGCATAGCTTACAACATTTTTTATAAGCTAATTCAAAGTAGCTCAAAAACATATAACTTATGTTTTTCTTTTAATTTTACCTTTATTAT
>JBBPBP010009777.1:54205116-54216360 GCA_037974735.1 Cicer chorassanicum | reverse complement strand
ATATATATTTCAGTTAGACCCTCACCCCACCCCGCAACCGTGCAGAAACACTAAAATAATTTTTTAGCTAATAGTAATTAAAATAGTTAGTTTATAATTAAAAAAAAAAAGTAAATATAGTAGTCAGTGACCGGGGCGGTGACGATGGCCCCACAATGAAATATTAATTAGGAATTAAAAGTATATATAACCCTTTTAATTAAAAATCAAAATACATATTAGCTTTAATTTGTTTTTTCGTATTGTGAAACTTTATTCAAAGTAACTCAATATGTCAAATTTTTAGATGAAAATTTTATTGTGGATGGCACCTTGGAGACAAATTTAGATTGGATCATAGGAATGAAAGATATGAGACTAAAAGATCTTCCAAGCCTCATGAGAGTCACAGATCTAAATGATATTATGTTTGATTTCTTGCGTTATGAGGCAAAAAACTGTCTGCATTCATCAACAATCATAATCAACACATTTGAAGAATTGGAAGGTGAAGCCCTTGAAACACTTAGGGCCCAAAACCCAAACATATATAGCATTGGCCCACTTCACATGCTTGGTAGACATTTTCCTGAGAAAGAAAATGGTTTTAAGGCAAGTGGTTCAAGTTTTTGGAAAAATGACCCTGAATGCTTAAAATGGTTGGATAAATGGGAAGCTTGTTCAGTCCTATATATTAATTATGGAAGTATTACTGTCATGACTGATCATCACTTGAACGAATTTGCTTTTGGAATAGCAAATACTAAAGTACCATTTTTATGGATAATGAGACCAGATGTTGTAATGGGTGAATCTTTCAATTTGCCACAAGAGTTTTTAGATGAGGTTAAGGATAGAAGTTACATAACTACTTGGTGCTTTCAAGAACAAGTGCTTGCTCATCCATCAATTGGGGTTTTCCTAACTCATTGTGGATGGAACTCTACAATTGAAGCTATTTCTTTTGGTGTGCCTACTATTTGTTGGCCTTTCTTTGCTGAGCAACAAACCAATTGTAGATATTTATGCAACTCTTGGAAAATGGGGATGGAAATTAATCATGATGTCAAAAGGGATGAGATAACAGAGCTTGTGATGGAAATGATGAAAGGAGAAAAAGGAAAAGAGATGAGACAAAAAAGCTTAGAGTGGAAGAAAAAAGCTAAAAAAGCTACTGAATTGGGAGGATCATCATATAATAATTTTAACAATTTAATCAAGAAGGTTATTCATCACAATGCTATTTGAGTCTTAATATTATTGGTGTGATATGAAATGTATCTTCTTCTTGTACTTTTAGTTAGTTTACTCATTCTTGGACTTTCAGTTAAATCATTTCCATTTAATATTTGTGGTTTCAACAATGTTAGCTTTTACTACTGATGTTAAGAATACAATTGTTAAGAAAATCGTAACTTTTTTATTGTATTAAAATATAAATGCAATGGATATTTGTACTTTTCTCAGGAAATAATTTTATTGTATATACATATCAGATCAATCTTTAGGACTAATGCTAATAAAATTTAGATTTAATTTAAATATTTCCACAGCAATGCATCTACGATGTCGGGTGTTATCTTTGTTAAGTATGAGTGGTCAAAAATTACATTGACTAAGAAATAATTAAATATTTGATATATAAGATAGGTGATCTATATCTTTAATGTTTTAAAGTTTTTGGTAGAGATGTAGTGTCAAAGTTTTTTGTGGTTCTGAAACATTTGACGGGTCCCACAATCTTGAACACAATCGGGAACCATGATTCAGCTTGATGGGGGAGTGATAGTGGATCCTTGTGTTGAATCCTTCCTGATGGTGTAGTCTAGAGACGGGTCTCGATGGTAGTAACAATAATGCAAATATAGGATGTGAGAGACTCACTTGAGAGGAATATTATTAGGTTCAAGTGTGAGTGATCAAGTACCACATTGGTTAATAATAAGTTAAATGTTAGATATATAAGAGTGATGATTCATATATCTAATATCTTAAAATTTTGGGTGTAAATGTGATGTCCAAGTCTTTTGCGGTTCTTAAACATCTAACCTGATTATTGCTCCTACTACCTCGAAACCAAATCGGCTATGGTATTGATGTCGCTTATTATGTACAAATACTGACTAGGGCTGTGCAAAAAATCCGGTTATGTGAACGGATCCAAATCCATTTTAAATAACCGGTTAAAATAATATGGTTATAATCCAATTCATTTACCAACCGGTTGGATATCTATCATGTTTTATTTTTGGATTTGGATTTAATCCAGTTATTATCCACTCATATTTTATTTTTGGATTTAAATCTTAAATCCTTTCTTGGAATCCTAATTTATTTATCTAAATTGTAATTTACATACAATTTAAATTGAATTAGCAAGATGTTCTCTTTCTCTCATTAACACAATAAAAAAAAATTGATGCTTCTTCTCCGATTTCGACGACAACGAGGTAGCCATTCTTGAACTCCACTCCATTCTTCCATTTATCTCTTCTTTTTCATATCTATTCTTTTTCTACATTTCAATCTCTTTCTAACTTAACCGTAGTTCGTTTTTTCTCCCATTTCTACGGGTATTAAGTTTTGTATTATTCTTCCCATAACACTGATTTTTAGTAGAAATTTCACTATTTTCATGACCTTAGTAAACTCTTATCTTTTCACAACAAAAAACCTATTTCCTAAAAACATATTTGCCTTTTTTTATAAACTAAAGTTCATACCTTCAATTTTAAAACAATGCATAAAAACATTCCTCATTTTTAGTTACTTCATTTTGTATAAATTAGTCTTTTTCTTCATCTTAGACTTTTCTTTTCTGTTTTACTTTTGACATCTTATATAAGTTTAACCATTTTTTTTCTTTCATATTTATATAAATGTTATATATTGTGTATTTTTTTTTTGAATATTTCATCATGTTGTAAATCATTTATTGATTACTCATCTTTTTTTGTCTTCCATTTTATTTGAGCATGAATGTCAAATTTGGAAAGTGCCGTTGATTGTGGTATAATACGGTGTACAAATTGTAATTTACATACACATTATTGATTGGATTATATAGTGATGATTTGTTTAAGGTAATGAAGAAAAAAATATGCTCAAGTTTGCTCGTAGATTTGTCATCATAGTTTCATAATGCATTAGAAATTAACAAGTTATATCAAGTTTTCCGTATATAATGTCAAATTTTCAAATTAATTAAAAGTACACAAATCAATTAAAAATTACCAAATTTTAACCGATTTTGGAAAAAAAGTCGGTTTTAAAATTGAATTTATCAAAATCGGTTGCATAATTAAAAACCAATTATTTTACCATAACCAATTTTATAACCGGTTTTATAACCAATTTTAAACCAAAAAATAGATTTAGTTATAAATCTTAATCCATATAACGGTTTTAAAATAGATATGGTTTTGTTTTATAAAAAAACCAACCATGCACAACCCTAAATGTAACTGTTTAACAATTAAAATTGTAAGGGTACATATCGTTTCTTGAAGTGACTTTTATGGTTCGTTTGGACTTCAGATGATAAAAGTAAGTGAAAGAAAAAATTAAAATGATAGAATATTAAAAGGAACAAAAGTGAGCGAAAAGTAAGAGGAAAATGGGATGATTTCATGTGTATATTAATATATATATATATATATATATATATATATTTAATTAATTTTAATCAATTTGTTTATAACATATAATTTAATATTTATTAAAATATTAATTAAATAATTAACATAATTAGTTTTAGGATGTTGGAACATAAAATATGTTATTGTGTGAATTTAATTTTTTTTTTGTTGAAGCCTCACATTGGAAAGAATTTGTTTTGGTAAATTCAAGTGGAAAGACATATGTTTTTTAAAATTCAAGTCCCACATTGGAATTTTTTTTTTGAACTCCCATATTGGAAAACTCTCCTATTTTGAGTAGTTTCCAACTCTTAATATGCTAAAGTCCCACATTGCTTAGATATCATATGTGAGTTTGCTTCCATCACTATATAATGAGTTTCAATCTATTGTGAAAAGCACACCAAAGTTGGATGTTTTTCCCAACTTTCTCTTTTCTCTCTCTTTTATTATGCTCGCCTATTTTTCGAGCCACTTTTCCCCTTTCTTTCTGTCCCTTCGATTTTTAGTGCGGTTGTTATGCCGTAATTCCTTCGGTTTTTAGTGCGGTTATTATGCCGCAGTCCCTTCAGTTTTTAGAGCGGTTATTATGCCGCAGTCCTTTCGGTTTTTAGAGCGGTTGTTATGCCGCAGTCCCTTCGGTTTTAGAGCGGTTGTTATGCCGTAGTCCATTCGTTTTTAGAGCGGTTTTTGTGCCGTAATCATTTCGTTTTTAGAGCGGTTTTTGTGCCGTAATCCTTTCGTTTTTAGAGCGGTTTTTGTGCCGTAGTTCTTTTGATTTATGAGTGGTCATAGTACCATATTGCGAGTGACTTTAATGGTCATATTGAGAATGGCTTTAACCGCCATATTGAGGGTGTAATTCTAGAACGGTTTTCTACGGTGCAGTGGAACTCCGATACAGTGAATCTAGACTGTTTTATCCTGGGGACTTCGAGGTTGATAGTCTGCCTTGCACAATTTTGGGCAGTGCCTCGAAACGTCTTAAAGAGAGCGACCTAGTCCGCGACTCAACCCAGTAATATTGACACGCCCGTGTCTTATAAAAAATAAAAATTATAATAATAATAATAATATAATAAACAAATAAATAAATAAAACCAACCCCACTCTTTTCCACCTCACCTTCACTTTCTCACTCATCATTTCACTCATTCTTTTTCTCTCCCTCCCTCTCGGCCAACATCCCATTTTTTCCTCCTTCATTTTCTCCTATTTCTTCTTTCCCTCTCGGCAACCCACTCCCCCATTTCCCTTTTTGTCATTTTTTTTTCTCTTCTTCTTCTTCTTCTTCTTCCTCTTCCTATCTCTTGAAGTCACAAGCAAGCTTCCTCATTTTTCCACAAGCTCTTGGGTATAAAATCTTGGCTTAGGGTTTGGGCTCTAAGGAAGGAGAAGGGTACCAATTTATTGAGAGTTGTTGATTGAAACTCTTTGAGGTAAATACACAACTCTAATATTAATAATAAATCTCTAGGAAATGTAGTTTTGTTTCAAAATCTTATTTTGTGCTTAGAGTAGATTTAATGAAATTTTTATGGTTTCCTAGAGTTAGTTAAACTTTAGAATAATTTTCCTAAAGTCTTAAGAATATTGTTGATACTCAGATCTGTCAGCTGAGGTCCTGCCGGCTACTCTGGGAGTTGTTGGAGAACAAACGTAGCTGATTCTCCGTAATAGTGAGTTGACGACGGTTATCGTCATTTATTTTTACACTATAATTATTATTTTACTTGTTTTCGATGTTAAAATATTTATTTAAAAATTTGGGAAACACAACCTTTGAAATTTTATCTCGACTTCGTCATTTATTTATTTTAATGCTCTTTATTATATAATATGTTATTAATTCGATATACGTATGCGTTAAAAGTATTTAAATTGTGAACTGTTATGCGATTGAATATATTTTCCGTGAATTACATTGAATTGAAAGATGATTTTAAATACGTGTTTTGGGAATTTGTTGCTATGAATATTAAATCTTTAACGGCGTTAGGTGCACCTAGTTACCTCGTTTTGATTAGGGAGAGTTACCCGTTAGATGGAGCCGCCCCTATGTGAAATGTCATCCGTAGGAGGAGAGAGCTATCAACGAGATGTAATCTCCCTAATTGATGCGGGATGATGCGTTGCGGGATTGAGAGGAGAGGGCTATCCGTTAGATGGAGCCACCCCTAAGGGAAATGCCACCCTTAGGAGGAAAGGGCTATCAATGAGATGAAGCCGCCTCTTGGTTCTCAATAATTATTGTTTTACTTGTTTGATCTTCTATGATGATTTTAATGCTATTCATTTTGATTTCGCTTCACTATTAATTGTATTTTTAATATTTTTATCCGAACAGTTAAATTATAAATTTAGATGATTTTATTACGTGAATCACATAATCGTCTCAAGGTTATAAAACAGTTATTCGTGCCTTTTTGTGTTTCCCTTCTAGTTGATGATGATTGTTGTCTCCTCACTAAGTCTTTGTGACTTACTCCTTCATGTTGTTTATTTTTTTCAGATTCACAGGCAGCCGAGTAGGAAGCTGATAGTAGGCTCAAGTCTCAGTAGTGTTTTGTTTTGGTAGGCCTCTTTGATCGAGGACCATTTTTTTGAAAAATCTGTTGAGTCATATGTATTTTGCAGCTATTGGAGTTTAGATAGTCTTTGGGTAATGTACTGAATGTTTAGATGTTGCTGTTGAATTTGACTGAATTTGAAATTAAACAGGGATTTTGTAAATTTGGAAATGTTGAAATTACAGAGGATACTCTGTCGAAATTTCGTTAAAAATTATATATATATATATTTTGGAATGATTATTCAGAACATTTATTTGGTAAATTGTTAAGTAGTTGATAGGCTTGCCAGGCTAGGGGTATAGCTTGTGCGCCGGTCACGGCGTTTAGTTTTCGGGTCGTGACAAATATCTTCGGTGACATAAATTGTGATTTTTAAATGGTTTTTCGAAACTCAAAAATAACAATTTTAAGACGTTTCTTTCTGCCATGTCAACTGAAGAGATTACTGGATTTTGTTTTGTTGCCTCTGATTTCAATAAACTGTTTCAGTTTGAGGCAAACAGAAAAGGATAAGAAAGCTAGAGAATTAACCCATGGGAGAATAATGATAAGAATTATATTCTTAATGAACTTGCTGATGATCTGTATAACTACTATAGTTCCAACAATACTGTAAGCTGCTACCTCAAGTATCAGAGTATCAGATGACTGATGACAGATCCATGGAGGCTCATTCTCGTAAAGTTATGAAGACAGCTCATGAGATCATCTATTAAGGTACGCCATTTATGACATATTTAAATTAAATGTTAAAATTTAATATGTCTCTTTCTGTTTGAATGTTGAAATTTAAAATGTCTGTTTTTGCTTACATGTTGTGTGATTTTAATTTTTGACATGCTAGACTCTGTGATGTGAACACATATGATTTCAATCTTAATTAACTAAGGTTTAGTTCCAAAGTTTGTTTAAATGATTTTTGTAGTTAAGCTAAAATAAAAAGGAGTTCACATAATTTTGTAGTTATAGAATCTAAGTCTTTAGATTTATTACACTTGGATATATGTGAACTTGATGGGACGTTAACAAGAAATAAAAGTGAAATGCTTGACATGTTAAGGATATGTGTAACTGAAATTGAAAATCAATTTAGTAGAAAGATTAAGAGGTTCCAAGTATGATTTTGTTTTATTTAATGAGTTTTATAAATTGTCTAGAATTATACATGGAACAACTGCATCATAATTAGTGAATAATAATGTTGTAAGGAAGAATATAACTCATTTGAACTAGTTGTTGCTAGTATGCTTAATTCTTGTGTTGCATCTCATTGGTGTGTGAAAAAAATATATTGGTTATTTGCTATGTTTTGAATAGAGTTTCTAAATCTAAAAACAAAACATCTCCTTATGAAATAGTGAAGAAAAGACAACTGAACTTTTCTTATTTTCAAACTTGGGGTTGTCTGGCCTATGTCAGAATCCCCGATCCCAAGCGAATTAAACTCGCCAATAGAGCCTATGAATGTGTATTCATTGGGTATGTAGTAAAGAACAAAGCGTAAAGGTTTTATGACCTAAATGCGAAATTGATCATAGAGTCAAATGATGTTGACTTATATGAAAATAAATTCCCTTTCAAATCGAGAAATAGTGGGGGCAGCGAACCTAGTCAAGTTCCTGTGACAAGAAGCATTGAAAGCAACAAACAAGGCAAAACAGAAACTCGAATGAGTAAGAGAGTAAAAGTTGTTAAAGATTATTGATCTGAATATATGACCTATAATTTAGAAGAGGATCCTGCAAATCTTAAAAAAAACTTTGTCATCATTGGATGTAGATTTATGGCAAGAAGCTATAAATGATGAAATGAATTCTCTAGAGTCTAACAAGACCTGGCATTTAGTAGACTTGCTTCATGGTTGCAAATCAACAGGTTGTAAATGGACATTGAAAAAGAAACTAAAACGAGATGGATGTTAAAACAGCTTTTTTAATGGTGACCTGGAAGAAGAAATCTATATGGAACAACCTGAACGTTTTGTGATTCATGAACAAGAAGACAAAGTCTGTAAGTTAGATAAGTCTTTGTATGGTCTTAAATAAACTCCTAAGAAATGCCATGAAAAGTTTGATAACTTGATTATATTGAATGAGTTTAAAGTGAATGAAAGTGACAAATGTATTTATTATAAATCTGAAAATGACATTTGGACTATCATATGTCTCTATGTAGACGACTTACTCATATTTGGATCAAGCATTCATGCTGTAAATATTGTGAAATCATTGTTGTGTAACAACTTTGATATGAAAGACCTTGGAGAAACGAATGTAATCCTTGAAATCTAGATTACTAGGTCAAAAAAATGGAATTTCTTTGGATTAGTCTCGCTATGTTGAAACAATCCTAAAGAAATATAAATACTTTGACTGTAAACCTCCTTGCACACCATATGATCTAAGTGTGAAACTTTTCAAGAACACTGAAGAAGGTGTTAGACAAATTGAATATGCGAGCATCATTGGCAGCCTCAGATATGCCATTGATTGTACTAGACCCGATATAAGACCCTTAGTTTTAAATTCTAATTTATGCAATTTTAGTATAGTTTTGGTGTTGAATTATGAGGCTTTTAGTCAATTTTAATGGTATTTTGTGTGTTAAATGCCAATGATATTTTTATGAGACTCGTTTAAAATTATTTGGCAAGAAATAATTTAATTACGTTGCAGAAAATTTATTATCGGACTATTTTGTTAAAAATATCTATAGTTGCTAAGAATTTTACCTGTCAATTGAGTTGCAATGAGAATAGATATTTTTATCAAAATAGTTTGAGTTGTGAGTGAAGCGATGTGTGTATAAATATTTAGATATTTATTGATTTGATTTGATTATAATATATATATATATGTAAAATATATTAATTAGTTAGCATAGTATATATATATATAATATATAGAACACGTGAGGAAGACAAAAAAAATAGAAAACAGAGAGAAAGCTTTACGCCCTGCTTCTCGTTGATTCCCGCTGCTTTTCTTTCTTTCTTCCTCCAACTTTCAAAACAAAAACAAAAAAAACCAAAATCCATAAATACAAAACCTCCATTTTCTTCTAGATATAAGCTTCCATTCGAGAAGTGACAGAAGGGAAAGTTGCTCACCTCCACGTTGTGGTGCTAGTGAGCTAGTTTTCGAAGTGACGCGCGAACAAAATATTTCACCAGAATTAATCGCGGTGCCGTAATCGGTTGTTAGAGCTACCGTTGAGGTAAGGGCTCCTTCCAAATTTTTAGCTTGCATATAAGTTTTTATATGTGTATTTATGGAGTTGGAATTTGGTGAAATTGATGTGTGATTTTGTAGAAATTGAATTTAATTGATTTATGTGTGTTTTGAGGAAATTAAATTTAAGGTGTTTATGGATAAAAATTTGGAGATTTAAATTTGTGATTTATGGTTAAAAATTTAGAGATTTAAATTTGTGAGTTATGGTTAAAAATTTAGAGATTTAAATTGGTGTGTGAAAAAGATATAATTTTGGGAATTCTGTTGTGGTTGGATAAATTTTAGTTGTGAACAAATTGTTACAAATATTTATGTTTATGTAGTTAGCTCATTGAGTCTCGAAAAGGAATCGAGGCTGTTGGCACCGAGCTAGCGGTGGGAAGAACTCTGAGATATTAATGTTGTTGTGGTGATTCAGGTTTGGTGTCATTGATGTGTTCATAATTAATATTATGAATTTTTGAGATGTGATTTATGTGTGGATTATGGTTGAAAATTTTGGAGATTAAATTTGTTGATTTATGATTGAAAATTTTGGAGATTAAATTTGGTGATTTATGGTTGAAAATTTTGGAGATTAAATTTGGTGGTTTTTGTTTGAAAATGTGGAGTTGTGAATACGAGTGATTCATGATTAAATTTTGTGTAAAATTTTGGAATTCAAATTGATTGAATTTGTTGTGTTTGAGATGTGGATGTGTAGTGAATGTGCGATTGATGTATCCATAATTGATGGTGTATGCGTTATGAATTTTATAGATGAATATATGTTTGAGTATGCTCTGTGAAAAGAAAAAAAAATCATTAGTGTTAAATGAGTATTAAAAAGGGGGAATCTTTTAATAACTGCATTTACTTAATGGTTGTGGTGATAAAAGTCAGAGTATGCTTATGCATTACATAGTACATGGTGACCGCGATGGGCCATAGTGATAGTGGTAACCATGATGGGCCACGAGATGATGCTATGTGAATAGTTGGTTCATCTTATCCTTGCGGGGATTTTCGCGTCGTGCTGATCTGTGAGAGATTGCATTCTTGTAAGTCGTGATGATCTATAAGAGGCTGTACGATAGTAAATTATGCTAATCCGTGAGAGATTGCACCTTGATAATTAGTACTGGTATGTGAGAGGCTGTACAATTATGATTTACGCCCTTCGAGGAGGGTTTTGGTTTGGAATTCCAGAATCATGTGCATTGGCATATACGCATTGCATTAGGGTGATTGGCACGCTAGTCATGTTTGATATACTGTGATGGTTGTATATACATACTCGGTTGTTGTTTGTAATTGTGCCGTAATTGATGAGTGTGAATGATTGATTTTATGTTGTAAGTGTTGAATGATTGTGAAACGTTTTCGAAACTGAAATCTGCAAATTTTAGCAGTTGTATTCGGCTACAAGCAGTGTGTAGTCGAATACATATATTCAATTTTGCTACTGACTTGTGAAATAGCATTGTATTCGAATACAAGGATGCTGTATTCGAATACGACAGTGCAGTTTGTTAAAAACTTCATTTTTTTCAACTTTGATTATGCATTTGTGGCATATGAAAACCCTTTCTAGATGTATGCTAAGTTGAAAGGTTATTTTGTGCATTTAAAATTTAAATGCTATGTGATGTTTGTTAATTTCGGTTGGTGTTCTTTACAATTATTGTGGAAATATGGGCTTTGCCCTAAGATGAGAATCAGGATCGTCCTACCAGTTAGTACTCTGGAGATGGGAACAGAGTTAGACTTACCTGATCACTGCTGTGTCAGAAGGATTTATGCGGGGCGCGTGGAGATCTCTTGGGTTATAGTTTTTTTTTT
>JBBPBP010009777.1:54157436-54171475 GCA_037974735.1 Cicer chorassanicum | reverse complement strand
ATATATATATATATATATATATATATATTAACATATTACAAATTCTAACAAAATATGTTTTTGGTACTTAATTCACAAAATAAAATAAAATTGGCTAAAATGGCTCAGTAATTCAACACAAAACACATTAAAATTGCAAAAATTAGAATTTAAAATTAAGGGTCTTACAATTAGCGTATCCCATTAAAAATATATATTAATGATATCTATATTAACACATGTGTATATTAATATATATAATATTTTAAATTTTAATCAATTTGTTTATAACATATAATTTAATATTTATTAAAATATTAATTAAATAATTAACATAATTAGTTTTAAGATGAGTAGAAAACTAAAAATATCCTATATTTTAATAATATTTAATTAGACTTTACATACTTCTTAGTTAAATATTATATTACTAGAGTCATTTCTCTTGAAATAGTTTAAAATAAAATAAAAGCTAAAAACAACTTGACCAGCAAGTGTGATGCAAAATATTCATGGACGCAAACCAAAGCATGCAAGGGCATGGATGACTTTTAAAAATTTGAAATTTTTTTCTTGCTTTCTTTTCAACTTGAGAGGAAAGTATTTTTGTTGTATGGCCCACAAAAAATGATCACTCCTTTTCTTTTCTTTCGAGATTCAAACTAGGGAATTTCAATTTCTTATACACTTAAATTTTTTCTTGCTTTCTTTCGAATTTGAGAGGAAAGTATTTTTGTTGTAGGGCCCACCAAAAATGATCGTTCCTATTCCTTTATTTTGAGATCCAAACAAGGGAAGTCCAGTTCCGTATAAACTTTCCTTCCTACATACTCTCGTACTTCTATTTTCATTTATTTCAAACACAACATTAAGGTGGACAAATGGGATTATTTTCCCATAGTGGAAAAATTGTCATGTCACCTCCTATTGGAATTTCATCCGATCTCATGTTTAAATTCTCACTACAAAATTTGATACTTTCCTATTTTTTTTGTGCCGCCTTGGGGCTGTTACAATTAGCTTCAGTTGTTGGGGTCTAAAAAATCCTAGTTATCTGTTACAGATCGTGATATCGGGTCGGGTCGACGTGAGAGATCGGATTGAGCTTGAGCTAGTTCGGAACAGTTGCCCCAAGTCGTTATCGAGGAGGCGAGGTGATGACTTGAGAAGTCTGTCTAGAATGGTTCTTCGACATGGATAAGCACATTTGTTGCGAAAGATATTTCTTTTACAATTCTTATTCCTATATATCTACAAGAAAATATTCATATATCCACAAAAAATTACCCACAAATCCTAGTTCGTGAGTAAATTATTTGATATCCACAGAAAAACCGTGCGTATATTTTTTATAAAATAAAATAAAAAATAATTAGATTCCACGGTTATTCCGTGGGTAAGTTAAAACAGATGCAACTCACACTTAAGTTGTGCGAATTTTATTCTTAGTGTGTTTACCACAACTTCTTTGTAGGTGAAAGTAAAGTTTTGTTTATTACTTTCATTTTTTGTTTGAAGCTTTTTGTGTTGAGTTAAAAAAAATAAACATTTATGTGAAATATTTTATGAATTAACTCGCTCATTCTCACTTGAGTAAAAAAACTCACTCATTCTCACTTATCTTTCTACAACCCTAGACAAAAATCCCTTCTCCTTCCTCGAGCCACCTTGCTCCAACCCTGATTGTCGCTTTGGCCACAACAATTTGGACCCGAATTCGATATTTGTTCTCTCTCGCTTTCTCGTTCTGTCTCTATCGCTCTCGCTCTCTCTCGTTTGCTCTCTTTAATTTGTTATATTTTCATTATTATTTGTTGAGTAAAGGAAGGAAGAAATGGTTTATTAATTGATTTGCATACCCTTTTTTCTTTAGGCACAATTGAAATCCCTAACATTTCAAATCCCTTGTTGCATTCTCGAACACATTTTTTTTCACATGTAACAACTTGAAAATGTCTAACTCTTGTAGTTTACCATTCTTCTTGTGTGACTGAAACAAATAAGAAATGAATGATTATGAATCCTTTTTTTTCGATATCAAACATGAATAGTCTTTGACATATTGGAAATAGCTCTAAGGTTTTCTTCCTCCATCTTCTTCTTTGATTTTCAATTAGCATTGATTTCATCTTTTGCAAGTGACAGATTCCTTTTATGTGTGACTGAAATTAATAGTGATAGAATTTTCCCTCTTCAGAAATAACTAGTAGTTTTTAATTATATGGTTTAATTACCACCACAACATTATAGGCTTTTGAAAAATATCTCATGAAATGAAATAAACACTACCCATATGTCTATATATTAATTATATGGTACCTGATTTAGGATGAATGGAGGAAGATCCCCATTCTTCCATAAGAAAACCCATTAATTGTTATTTAGTTTTTTTTTTTAATAGAATCAAACTATTGAGCCGTTGTCGCTCACGAGTCAAATACAAATAATGAAAACATAGTTTAGAGCAATAACTCAAGTCGTTTCGCAAGGACTTCTGATAATATTAGTCAAATTCGTAGTTGATAAAAAAAATAAAGAGGGTGTTTTGAATTTAGGTTCGGAACAGTTTGAGGAACGACTTATCCACTGATTCGGGAATTTCAGACTTATCACATATTCTATCAACGGGTTCAATTTCTAATTGGGATTCTATTCCCATTTAACTATGAAATTGATCAAGAAAACGTAAATTAACCCTATGTGAATTCAGTTTCTTTAACTGGATAAGCGTCACAATAATCAATGTATTATAATTAATGATCAAATGTCGAAAAACTACAATTAATTAATTTAGAAACCGAATTCTCTCAAACCAAATTATCAACTCTATTGACATTCGAATTAAGTAATCAGAAAACAATATAATCGAGAAAATGAATATAATCATCAACGTGAAATTAATATTATAAAATAAATCTCAAGGTCTTGATGAAATTCTAAAATAGTGGATTAATCCTAGAAATTAGTCTATGAGTATCTATATGTCTTTGTAACAAAAACAACATTTTCCTAACCTCACTCGTTTTTTGGGCTCTAAAAACTCCAGAGCAAAAAAAAAAAAACAAAAACAAGTGAGCCAATACTAAATGTTATTACAAAGCTCATGTCACGTGATGAGCAGTATTGCCCAAGTAAAGATCTGTGATGACTTATTTTTAGTGCCATAGCTCCAGCTTCTATTCTAACTCTCATAATTCTTTTCTTATTGTAATGTAGTCTACAAATAGAGCTTGAATTTTGAATGGATAATACCACGAGTTTCCCAAATATTTTCACATGGGATAACATCTCTTGGTTTATTCATGGTCTTTGTTTCAACCTCTGTTAAATAAAGACAAGAAAATATTGGATATCAGACCTTATCACCCCAAACAAAAATAAATACCCTGTTTAACTAATAAGTGCACTCTTATAATATTGATTTAGTTATTTGTCATTTTAGAATTAGTATATAATAAAAAAATTAGTAATTACTTCTTTTCAATAATATCCCTATATAGTCAATAGCGCTAAGATAGCACGCAATTGCAGATATGCAGTTTAGATCTTTTGTTCTTTGTGACGGCTTTGCGGTGGGAGCCGCCTTCAACCGGTGTGGTGTTCGTGTATGCAAATTGCGCCATCGTTAGTATGGAACTATTTTATTTCAAACTTGTGCTTCATACATGTAATCAATCAATCATATGGAATTACTGTGATTCTTAGCTCTTTTTGTTTGAGAAATACCTTAGTTCTTTCTTTTGGAATAGACTTACCTTGGTTCTTATTAGATACAAGGGTTGAGAAGTAAATGAGTGGGGTTGTGGAGTTTTAAAGTATTAGTCACAATTTTGATGTATTACAAATGTCTCCTATTCTTTTTAATAAAAGAGTATTTTTCATGTAGTCAAATCTCAAAGTTTTTAACTTCTTAATTTATTTCATTTTAAGAATGTTAAAAAAAATATTAAAAACTTAGAAGATGATGATGTGTTGTTAACTATTGTAGTTGTTGATTATTGTGCATTACATGGTCATGAGTAATAATATCTTTGAAAAATCCATAAAAAATTATCTTGTTGTATCTACACCATTACCTACAAAAATATAACGAGTAAGTTTTTTTTTGTGAAAAATTCATGAGTTATTTTATCCACGGATTTATTATGAGTAAATGTATCGCAACTCTTTTTCGTAAATAGATATTTATCTACAAATCAATTAAGTGATTTTTCGGATTTATTATGAGTATATGTATCTCAACTCTTTTCCGTAGATAAATATTTATCTACGAGTCAATTAAGTCATTTTTTTTAATTATAAATAATAACAAATTTTAGTGATATTAGATATATTTTATTACAAATATGTTGGTTTGAACTTTTATTTCTATTTTTTTTCTTCTCAATTCTTATTCTTACATGAACACAATAATTTAAGAAAAAATACAATCTACGGTCGTTTATATTTTTTTTAGATAAACGATCATTTAAATTATTTAATTGTATCAAATTTAAGGAAAAATACAATGTATCTTCGTTTATCTTAATATATAATAAAATTCTATTTAAAATTAAAATCATCATAGTGATAATAACTAGATCAAAAATAAGTTTTATATAATTAAATTCTTTAAATATACTTTATTATTTTTTATCATGTTGCAATAATATATCCCTCGTACTAATCATTTAAAAAATATTCATAAAATCTTATAAATAGTATGAATTTCTTAATTTTTTTTACAACTATTTAAACACGTGAATAATCTTAAAAACTTATAATAAAGATCTATCAATATAAATAATTTCATTAACTTCCACCGTTTACAAAGTAGCTTAAACAATTAAATTATTTTAATATTATAATTAAATGTTAACATTTTACTGTAATAATATAACAATAATATAAAAATTAATGATACAAATTAAATATAACATATAGAGTCAAATTAAGAGAAAACAAACTTAAAACATATAAATGAAAACTAAACTAAACTTAAATTATTATAGATATATTTCTGTCTAATTTATTCGTGTGATTAAATCTAAACTATATAAAAAAAAAGCCTTGTTTTATATTTAAATAATTTTATCTAAATTTTGATAATACTTTATAATAAATTTTAAATATTATAATACTATATTATATAGTCTAGTACGGTAACCGACGTGTAACCCGTGCATTCTAATTTAGATTTTTTTTATTTTATTAAAGATTTAACCACATAATAGAGTAGTGATAGTAGATATAAATGAACGATTGAGATGAGATCTACACCACCCCCATTGTATGAAATCTAGAATTAATATTTGAACCCACAAAAATATAATTCTCACACTACTACAACTCTCAAGAAAATCAAATTAAAATGGATTCCAGAGCTACAATTTTGGACAGCTTCAACTTGTGGCTTTCTCGGATATTTGCAATACGGTGAACTTGTCAAAAGAGCCATTCTTCCATTCAAAGGTGCTGATTTTTTTTTTTTTTGTCTTTTAAACTCTGTTCTATATTACTTTTGTCTCTTAAATTATTTTTATATTTTATGCGTGATTCTCAAAATACTTATATTTCATTGCTCTAAAGCAGCACACTACTATTGATAATAGTAAATTATATATAATTTTATAGATATGCAGAAAAATAAAAAAAATTTATACATGTTTATATTGAATAATGAATACACACTATAGACTACAAAAAATTGCAAAGAAATGAAAAATTAGACTTCTTCCATTTCACAGTAATTGATATATTTATAAACAAAATTGTTCTATAAAATAATAGCATTTTGAATTTTCAACGCAATTTTAATTTATTTTTTTCAATTATATTATTTAATTAATATTATATACATTACTATCAATTTATTATTTTTTACTATACATTTATTATAATTGAAATGCTTCCTATGACCATCTATTAATTTTAATATAGTTTCATATCATTTAAAATTGACCATTGATATTTGAATGATACCTTTATATTTTATTTCATACTATAAATATAGTGCTATCTTAAAATATGTATTGTATTATGTCCTTTTTGATCATTTACATATCATTTTTCTTATTATAGTTAGGTACTCTTGTCATAAAAAGAAAGTATATAATTGTTTTAATAGTATAAAAAATACAGTCTTTGAAAAATATTTAAGATTTTTAAAAATAAGTGTTTTAATTTTTTAAAATATTAATCCAATTGAACATTAACCTAAGCAACATGTTCTACATCGATTTGATTCAAATTTTGTGATAAATATCGTAAAATTTTAATCAAATCAGCTATTTTTTTTTGTTCAGATTTATTTTTACAAAAAAAAAATACAAATACAAATCAAATCAATATATTATACTCATAGTTTCATCTCTTCCAAACTTGTGCCGCTGCTCAATCTAACTCTCCCATCCCTTTGGTAGTGTGTCTGCAAATTTTTGTGTGTATATATATTATAAATTTTGTAATTTAAAATTATAAAATACGATAAAATATTATATCTAACTTATCAATTAAAATTTAAAAAATATGACCCTTACAAAATTCTAATTCAAGTTTCGCCACTAAAGATGACATATAGCGAGGTGCTATAAACATATATTTTTGACTTAAATATAATTTTGGTCATTTATCTTTTACTTAATATTTGTTTTGGTTATTTATTTTTATTTTTATTTTGATTCATTTTTGTTGTTTATCTTTTATAATTGTGTATTTTAGTTTTTGTCATAATCACAACAAAAATTATAATATTCGGTCATTGAAATTCCTTCTGACAATTGTAAATATGTATCTAGTATAATATTTTTTTAAAAACAAAAACATCCATTTAATCTAATAATAGACTTGCAATTGAAAAAAATCTTTTGGCATGCTTTGAAACATATGTAAACTTTTTGAAATTGATGATATTTATCAGAGTTTATTGTATTTTCACTTCATCCATATCAAGATTGCGCACTTAACTTTACGACTAATCTAAAATTTAATCTCAATAGTTTATATGACAATAACTATACAATTGTTTGAAAGAGTCACGATGAATAAGACTAAAATACAACCCTTATAAAAGATAAAAAATTAAAATAAATAAAAATAAAAAACCAAAATAGATGGTAATTAAAAGATACATGACCAAAATTATATTTAAATCTATATTTTTCATGGATCTGATATATATTTCAGTTAGACCCTCACCCCACCCCGCAACCGTGCAGAAACACTAAAATAATTTTTTAGCTAATAGTAATTAAAATAGTTAGTTTATAATTAAAAAAAAAAAGTAAATATAGTAGTCAGTGACCGGGGCGGTGACGATGGCCCCACAATGAAATATTAATTAGGAATTAAAAGTATATATAACCCTTTTAATTAAAAATCAAAATACATATTAGCTTTAATTTGTTTTTTCGTATTGTGAAACTTTATTCAAAGTAACTCAATATGTCAAATTTTTAGATGAAAATTTTATTGTGGATGGCACCTTGGAGACAAATTTAGATTGGATCATAGGAATGAAAGATATGAGACTAAAAGATCTTCCAAGCCTCATGAGAGTCACAGATCTAAATGATATTATGTTTGATTTCTTGCGTTATGAGGCAAAAAACTGTCTGCATTCATCAACAATCATAATCAACACATTTGAAGAATTGGAAGGTGAAGCCCTTGAAACACTTAGGGCCCAAAACCCAAACATATATAGCATTGGCCCACTTCACATGCTTGGTAGACATTTTCCTGAGAAAGAAAATGGTTTTAAGGCAAGTGGTTCAAGTTTTTGGAAAAATGACCCTGAATGCTTAAAATGGTTGGATAAATGGGAAGCTTGTTCAGTCCTATATATTAATTATGGAAGTATTACTGTCATGACTGATCATCACTTGAACGAATTTGCTTTTGGAATAGCAAATACTAAAGTACCATTTTTATGGATAATGAGACCAGATGTTGTAATGGGTGAATCTTTCAATTTGCCACAAGAGTTTTTAGATGAGGTTAAGGATAGAAGTTACATAACTACTTGGTGCTTTCAAGAACAAGTGCTTGCTCATCCATCAATTGGGGTCTTCCTAACTCATTGTGGATGGAACTCTACAATTGAAGCTATTTCTTTTGGTGTGCCTACTATTTGTTGGCCTTTCTTTGCTGAACAACAAACAAATTGTAGATATTTATGCAACTCTTGGAAAATGGGGATGGAAATTAATCATGATGTGAAAAGGGAAGAGATAACAGAGCTTGTGATGGAAATGATGAAAGGAGATGAAGGAAATGAGATGAGACAAAAAAGCTTAGAGTGGAAGAAAAAAGCTAAAAAAGCTACTGAATTGGGAGGATCATCATATAATAATTTTAACAATTTAATCAAGAAGGTTATTCAACACAATGCTATTTGAGTCTTAATATTATTGGTGTAATATGAAATGTATCTTGTTGTACTTTTAGTTAGTTTACTCATTCTTGGACTTTCAATTAAATCATTTCCATTTAATATTTGTGGTTTGAATAATGTTAGCTTTTACTAATGATGTTAAGAATACGATTGTTAAGAAAATCGTTACTTTTTTATTGTATTAAAATATAAATGCAATGGATATTTGTACTTTTCTCTGGAAATACTTTTATTGTATTTACATATCAGATCAATCTTTAGGATTAATACTAATAAAATTTAGATTTAATTTAAATACATCCACAGTAATGCATCTACGATGTTGGGTGTTATTTTTGTTAAGTGTGAGTGGTCAAAAATTACATTGACGGAGAATTAATAAAATATTTGATATATAAGATAAGTGATCTATATCCTTGATGTTTTAAAGTTTTTGGTAGAGATGTGGTATGCAAGTTTTTTGTGGTCTTGAAACATTTGACGGGTCCCACAATCTTGGACTCTATAACAAGTGGTATCAGAACCATTATTCAGCTTGATGGGGGAGTGATAGTTGATCCTTGTGTTGAATCCTTCCTTGTAAAGTCTTCCTGATGGTGTAGTATGGAGATGAGTCTCGATGGTAGTAACAATAATGCAAATATAGAATGTGGGAGACTCACACTTGAGGAGAATATTATTAGGTTCAAGTGTGAGTGATCAAGTACCACATTGATTAAGAATAAGTTAAACTAGAATATAACCCGCACGTTGCACGGGATATATAGACTTTAACATATTAGTAATATTGTGAATAAGATTTTAAATTTTCAAAAATAATATAACTTATTCATTTTGTGTGTAGAGTATTTTTTCAAGTTTATTTGAGTAATTATTATATAAGAGTTGATAAACACACATTTGAGAATATGTAAAATGTTTTGCAGAACGTAACACTGCAACTAATTCATATATTTAGTATTAAAAATCTATAGTGAAGATCATCCTACAAAAAAAAAAATTCATCAATTATATTTAGTGTTAAAAATCTTAAAAGTATTTTAATAAATATTAATATATGTAATTACCTACCGCAAAATCAGATTAGTTATGCTCTTTTTTTGTGTTGTCAAATCTAAATTTATAGTCAAAATATTGTTAGAAAAATTTAAAAATGATTTTGTCATTTGATATTCATTTCATTCTAATCCTGTCAAAGAAATGACAAATCTAAATTCCAATATTTTGAGTATGAGACTTCTATATAACATGACTTGAGAATTTTCACAAACAACTCATATGTACGGTTGAGTAGAAGTAAAACAGATGTAGAAAATTCAAATTGATAGTATTTTTAAAAAAATTGACAACAAACAAATCTCCGTAAAAAAACAACAAATAATTTTTTAATCTAAATATTAAACATTATTCTTTTATCTATAAATGGTAAATAGTTTTCTCCCGAAGACACAATAATAACACTCATATAAAGCTGAATATGGACAATATTTTTTGTCTTTTGAGGAGCCGATATATTTTCATGTCGTAGATAAGATCAAATATGTCTGCAAAAACAATACTATAACTAACAACAATCAAGGTTTTGAGAAAACTGAGCAAATAGGTATAATATGTTACAAAATACCACTTACTCAAAAGCTATTTGTGCAAAAAAAAAATAAATAATTTTCCAACTATATCTACTTCTTTGAAAATAATTGGGTTTCAAGGCAGTAATCGTATAGATTGTTTGAAGAAGTAGAATAGTATATTTGTAACACATTAATAGTTTTACATAATATTAGATGCGAAATAATAATAATAATAATAATAATAGTAATAATAATAATAATAATAATAATAAGAAGAATAATAATAATAATAATAATAATAATAATAATAATAATAATAATAATAATAATAATAATAATAATAATAGTCAAATGTGTATTAAAGCAAATTGGAAGTTGAATAATAAGGAGAATTGAAGAGGAAAAACTTTTTAGATGTGCCACATGGAATTTTTTGTTGAGGTGACAATATTTGAATGAAATGACACAATATTAGATGGTGTTTATGTGGGAGTCTATTTAAAATAAAATAAAATAAAAAGAATTTTCCAACTATATCTACTTCTTTGAAAATAATTGAGTTGCAAAACACTAACCGTAGAAATTGTTTGAAGAAATAGAATAGTATATGTAAAAAAAAATCATATATTGATTGTACTTTAATTTCTAACTCATGACACATTAATAGTTATACATAATATTAGTTGCTTAATAATAATAATAATAATAATAATAATAATAATAATAATAATAATAAAATGCGTGTTAAAGCAAATTGGATGTTGAACAATAAGGAGAATTGAAGAGGAAAAAAAAAACCTTTTAGATATGCCACATAGGTTTTTATGTTGAGGTGACAATATTTGAATGAAATGTCACAATATTAGATGATGTTTATGTGGGAGTCTATTTTAATATATATAATAATAGTTATACATAATAATAGATGCTAAATAATAATAATAATAATAATAATAATAATAATAATAGTACGCAAAATGTGTGTTAAAACAAATTGGAAGTTGAATAATAAAGAGAATTGAAGAGAAAAAACCTTTTAGATGTGCCACATGGAACTTTTTGTTGAGGTGACAATATTTGAATGAAATTACACAATATTATATGATTTTTATGTGGGAGTCTATTTTTTTTTAAAAAAAAAAAAATTCCAACTATATCTACTTTGAAAATAATTGGGTTGCAAGCCACTAATCGTAGAGATTGTTTGAAGAAGTAGAATAGTATATGTAAAATAAATTATATATTGATTGTACTTTAATTTGTTACTCATGACACATTAATAGTTATACATAATATTAGTTGCTTAATAATAATAATAATAATATGTGTGTTAAAGTAATTTCGAAATTGAATAATAAAGAGAATTGAAGAGGAAAAACCTTTTAGATATGCCACATAGGATATTTTGTTGAGGTGGCAATATTTGAATGAAATGTCACAATATTAAATGATGTTTATGTGGGAGTATATTTTAATATATATAATAGATGTTAGATATATAAGAGTGATGATTCATATACCTAATGTATTAAAATTTTGAGTGTAAATATGATGTCCAAGTTTTTTGTAGTCCTTAATTATCCTGATTATTGCTCCTACTACCTCGAAACGAAATTGGCTATTCCATAATTTATTTCTCACATTATTCTATTTTATAATTTTCACAAATAAAATTATTCAATATTTTTTGTGTAGCAATAGTTAATTTTTTTTATAGATAGATAAAATTATTCAATGACTAATACCAAACCTACATGTGCATTTGTCCTTGATGGTATCAAAGTTCACGGATCTCATTGGAGGATTGCTTTGCTAGTAGAGTAGTAGTACATCAATAAGGGTACATATCGTTTCTTGAAGTAACTTTTATGGTTCGTTTGGACTTCAGATGATAAAAGTAAGTGAAAGAGAAATATAAAATAAAAGAATATTAAAAGGAACAAAAGTGAGTGAAAAGTAAGAAGAAAATGGGATGATTTCTTTGTTGGTTGTTATAAAAACACTCTTTACTATTTTCAATAAGTGAAATTTAAGGATAGTTTTATAAATTTTATAGAATCAAACTATTGATCTGTTGTCGCTCACGAGTCAAATACGAATAATAAAACATAGTTAAGGGGAATAACTCGAGTCGTTTTGCAAGGACTTACGATAATATTAGTCGAATTCATAGTTGATAAAAAAAATAAAGAGGGTGTTTTGAATTTAGGTTCGGAACAGTTTGAGAAACGACTTATCCACTAATTCGGAAATTTCAGACTTATCATAGATTCTATCAACGGGTTCACTTTTTAATTGGGATTCTATTCCTATTTCTCTATAGAATTCATCAAGAAAGCGTAAATTAATCATATGCGAATTCAGTTTCTTTAACTGGATAAGCATCACAATAATCAATGTATTATAGTTAACGATCAAACATCAAAAAACTACAATTAATTAATTAATTTAAAAACCGAATGCTCTCAAACTAAATTATCAACTCTATTGACATTCGAATTAAGTAATCAGAAAACAATATAATCGAGAAAAGGATATAATCATCAACGCGAAATTAACATTATAAAATAAATCTAAAGGTCTTGATGAAAATCTGAAATAGTGGATTAATCTTAGAAATTAGTTTTCCATCCAAGAATCCCAAAATAGAATCCGAAAATAGAAAATTATTGATCGAAAAATAAACTCTATGAGTATCTATATGTCTTTGTAACAAAAACAACATTTCCCTAACCTCACTCGTTTTTTGGACTCTAAAAGCTTTAGGGCAAAAAAAAAAACAAGTGGGCCGATACTAAATGTTATTACAAAAGCTCAGATCATGTGATCAACAGTGTTGATCAAGTAAAGATATGTGATGACTTATTTTTAGTGGCATAGCTCCAGCTTCTATTCTAACTCTCATTAGTCTAATCTTATAGTAATGTAGTCTACAAATAGAGCTTGAATTTTTAATGGATAGAACCACGAGTTTCCCAAATATTTTCACATGGGATAACATCTTTTGGTTTATTCATGGAGATTTTGGTCTTTGTTTCAACCTCTGTTAAATAAAGACAAGAAAATGTTGGATTTCAGACCTTATCACCCCAAACAGAAATAAATACCCTATTTAACTAATAAGTGCACTCTTAAAATATTGATTTAGTTATTTATCATTTTAGAATTAGTATATAATAAAAAATTAGTAATTACTTCTTTTCAATAACATCCCTATATTGTCAATAGCGCTAAGATAGCACGCCATTGCGGATATGCAATGCAAATATTTTGTTCTTTGCGACGGCTTTGTGGTGGAAGCCGCCTTCGACCGGTGTGGTGTTTGTGTATGCAAATTGCAGCCAAATCGCACCATCGTCAGTATGGAAATATTTTATTCCAAACTTGTGCTTCCTACATGTAATCAATCAATCATATGGAATTACCTTGATTCTTGGTTCTTTTTGTTTGAGAAATACCTTAGTTCTTTCTTTTTTTTGGAATAGAATTACCTTGGTTCTTATTAGATACAAGGGTTGAGAAGTAAATGAGTGGTGGTTGTGGAGTTTTAAAGTATTAGTCACAATTTTGATGTATTACAAATGTCTCCTATTCTTTTTAATAAAAGAGTATTTTTTCATGTAGTCAAATCTCAAAGTTTTTAACTTCTCAATTTATTTCATTTTAAGAATGTTAAAAAGATATTAAAAACTTAGAAAATGATGGTGTGTTGTTAACTATTGTAGTTGTTGAGTTGTGAAGCTATATTCTTTGGTTATTGTGCATTACATGGTCATGAGTGACAATATCTTTGAAGAATCCATAAAAAGTATGTACATCATTACCCACAAAAATCTAAGGAGTAAGCATTCTTGTGGAAAATTCTATCACTCATTTTATCCACGGATGTATCATGAGTAAATGTATCTCAACTCTTTTTCAAAGATAAATTATCTACGAGTCAATTAAGTGAATTTTTTTTATTGTAGATAATAATAAATTTTCTTATAGTGATATTAGATATATTTTGTTAATGTTGATTTGAACTTTTATTTCTACTTTTCTTCTTCTCAATTCTTATTCCTATAAGAACACAATAATTTAAGAAAAAATACAATCTACGGTCGTTTATATTT
>JBBPBP010009777.1:54127267-54139894 GCA_037974735.1 Cicer chorassanicum | reverse complement strand
ATTTTATATATATATATATATATATATATATATATATACTACGAATTTCAACAACATATTGATTTTTTGAAAACAAAAAGGAACTATATTTGAAAGAATTTTTCTTATCATTTTTCTTTTAAGGCTTTGTATTGATATAAGAAATAAAAAAGAAATAAAGTGAGTAAACAATGCAATCACTTTTTGATTGTTTGATAGAAGTGTAAGAGCAAGATTTTACTTTAGTTACACTAATTCTTTTTTGTTTTTACGAATTAACCATGACAAGGTTTTTATTTTATTAATTGTTGTCATTTTCACTGTGACATATTTTAGTATATATCAATGAGATATTGGGTAGCCAGTTTAAAAAAGTTCATGATCCAGTCACTAACAGGAGTTAGTGACCTCCGTGAAGTGTGACCTTCGCAACTTGAATGATTGTTGCATTAATCAGGTACCTAGGGGTGGACAAAATAGTTCGACCCGACATAACCCGCCCGACTCATGTTGCATTGGGTGACGCGGTCGGTTTGAGGCTGGTAGTCGGGTCTGTTCGGAGGAAATATTAGATTTATAAAGAAATATACTTTTCATAAGGAAATATTAGATTTATAAAGAAATATATTTTTTATTTATCTTATTTTTCTAAATATTTTTAAGTTTACATGAATGACTAGAATCATAAATGAGTATTTATGTGAGGTTTGTGATTTTTTTACATAATTAAGATTGTTGAAAAATGTGTTTTCTCAATTCAATATTTTATTTTATATTTAGAATATGAAAATCCATTTTGTTCAAATGATAACATCAAGACACAAAACAACAAACTCGATAGTATTGTAAAATAATATTGTACAAAATCTTGCTATATGAACAAAGTTAACATGAAAATAATAAATAAAAACTAAGATATTGATTCATAAAAAATGATACATGAAAAGCAACAAAGATAATAAACAAAAGAAAATTAATATACTAGTTTGTTTTAAAGAAACAAAATTTACATACCAAATGTACAAGATTATTTTGTCTCCCTTTTATCTCGGTCTCCTTCTCCGGTTTTTTTTTTTTTGTTTTTGAAATTGGTGATTGTGGAGAAGGTTGTGTAAGAGTGGCACAACAAAGAACTTGTAATGACTTTCTGGTAGGTGGATTCAAGCACCTAGAATGGGTCTCTATTTTATAATCTCCTCTCTATTCCCTCCTCCCTTTTTCCTCCTCATCTCTATTCCTCCTCCTCTCCAAGAGTCTCGTAACATTCTTATTTATAATAATAAATTAGAGTTAAGTAACTTTTAGAAATAAATGTCTATCATTATGACTAATTAAATTGAATCTCAAGTTTTATTTTCTTTTAAAAAAACTTTCCGCAAATTCTAAAAAATACTATTAAATAGAAATCATTCATATTTAATTTACTTCAAAAAATATCATATTTATTAATTTTATATTTGATTTTGTTTTATTTTTTATTACCATGTTATTATTAGACCAAAAAAGTAGTAAATAAAAATAAATAAAAAGCCTAACATATATCTCTTTTCATTGACAAGCAAATATCATACGAAAAATTAAATAAAAAAAATAGAAAGTTAGGGTAAAAAGTTCAAAATACCTTTTATTTTTATTTTTTGTGAATATTAAGAAAAGGCGGACAAAATTAGGTGTCGACAGTTGCCCCTCCTTACTTAGAATTTACTAGAGAATCAAAGTAAATAATAAGTAAAAAATGAAGACTCTAATTTTGTCTAAAAAAGTTAGCATTGCAAAAAAGAGTGTGAGTCGTGTTTTTGACTTAAGATGTGAGTTGCTTTTTTGGCTTAAGATGCATGTCGCTTTTTTTGCTTGGGTGCAAGTCATTTTTTCGCTTAAGATGCAGGTCATTTTCTCAACTTCGGGAGTGCGAATCATTTTTCCGGCTTAAGATGCGGTTCATTTTCCCGACATAAGGGGTGCGGATCATTTTCTTGGCTTGGGGTGCGAGTCGTTTTCTCGGCTTGAGGTTTGAGTCGTTTTCTCGACGTAAGATGCGGGTCGTTTTCTAGGCTTCGAGGGTGTGGGTCGTTTTCTCGGCTTGTGGTGCGAGTCATTTTCCTAGCTTAAGATGCGAGTCATTTTCTCGACTTTGGGTGTGCGAGTCGTTTTCCCGACTTAAGATACGGGTCTTTTTCTCGGCTTCGGGGGGTGCGATTCATTTTCTCACCTTGGGGTGTAAGTCGTTTTCTCGGCTTAAGATGCAGGTCGTTTTCTCGGCCACGGAGGTGCGAGTCGTTTTCTCGGCTTTTGGTGCGAGTCGTTTTCTCGGCTTCAGGGGTGCGAGTCATTTTCTTGGCTTAGAAGGAAAAAGTAAAGGTGCGGATTAGAAATCTCGACTTCAAAGGAAAATGCAAAGTATGCGGGTCAGAAATCTTGACTTCAAAAGAAAAATAAAGGATGCGGATCACTTATCTCAGCTCTTAAATCAAAGGTTGCAGATAAGTTATCTCAACTTTTAAATCAGAGTGTGTGAGCCAATCATCCCATCTGTTAAATCAGAGGATGCGGGTTAGTGTCTCGTCTTTTAAATCATAAGGTGCGGGTCAGTGTCCCGTCTTTTAAATAATAGGGTGCAGGTTAGCGTCCACACTTTAAATTATACACTATCAAAAATATGAAATGTTATGAATCAATTTGATGAATGAACATTTTCCATGATTTTCATTTTTTTTCTTCAATTTTTTCAATCAACTTTTTTTTTTCAATTTATTTTATTTTATTTTATTTTATTTTCTATTTCTTTCACCTCTTTACAAACATGATCATTCAATAGATGAAAAACGTGCACCACTTCAAATAAATGGTGGTGATTTTCCTTTTGATCTTTAAAGAGATTATTTGTTACATCATTGACTTCATCTTTAGTTGCCCCTATCTTACGTGTAAAGACACCATACTAGTTTTGGCCTCTTGACATTCACATATTTTGTATCTCAACATATAATTATCATAAAAATGCATTTTGACAAAAAAAAATTATAACACAAGAAATTAGTGAAGGAATGTTCAGACAATGATATTTAATGAGAAAATCTATGGTACAACAAAAAGAATGATTCACAAAAAAAAAAAAATAAGGTTATCTCATATGGGTAAATGACCCAATTTTTAGTAATACTTCATAAAAGAAGTGTGTCAATAACTCATGCCACAATTTCAATCATGTTTTTAACCCACTTTAGAAAATATGATTTGCTCCAATCAATCTTCATAGCCTTTCAGAATATATTTTGTTTCGACTTTCATGTTTGTATGTAAGCCATATTCTTTGGTCATCTTTTTTAGATTGTAAAACTAGTGATCTTCTTTCATTCTTTCATTCTATAATCAATAAAGTATCGTAAAATTTTAGGCCTGTCAATATAATCAATGTTTTAGAATCAGATTAAATGAACATTAACGATCATGGGGAAACTTGATAATATTTTCATTATTGACCTTGCCCCTTGGATATACAGACGAACATAGTCAGTGTCTTCAAAATGGTGTTTAATCGAGGTTTTTCTTCAATAGTTCATACAAGATTTGTCATTTTTTAGATTGATGAATTTTTCTATGACATCAAAGTAATAAGGGGTATGGATAAAAGTTCAACATAGACGACTCAACTTCTAGAGATATGGCGAAAAGCAAAGGAAGTATGTTCATGACCCAGAAGTAGGGGTGGATCATAAGATGAATCTCATTAGTATCAGGTTCAAATATTGTGCAAAAGTGACTTGAGATAGAGTATAACAAAAAAAGGTGAAAATTGAAAATTGTTAGACTTATGAAATCAAAGGGTAACACATGAGTTCCTTGTGATATACTTTTTTCCATGAAGGATTCTCATGATTTCAAATATTGAGGGTTTGTAAGATTTCCAATCTTTTAGCCATAGGGTCTTTCGGTTGGTTTAGATCATATTTGTATGTTCCAATTCATCAATGATTTTAGCTCGGGAGCATGCCCGGTAAGGGTGTCGTGATACTTTTTTTTTGTATTTTTTTATTTTTTTCTTGAAAGAAAATATTATGAGAATGTAAAAACAATGAATGCAATGATTATGTAATTAACTAAAAAAAAATACTACCTCCTAACATGTAATGATTTTTTTATAAAGAAAAACATGTTATAAAAATGAAATAAAAAGATGAAACATGCATGATTATGCAATGCAATATAGTGGAATTGCCAGCTCTTGCGTCCGATTTATCCACGAAAAATGGGTCCCTACCAAGTAAGAACTAATTTAGTAAACTATGAGCTTAGAAAATATAAAGAAAGAAATATCAAAAAAACACATCGGCTAAAAGAATTTTAAATGCTAAAAAACATTGGTGAAAGAATATTAATTTTATGAATGAAGGTACAATTCAGAATTAAACAACGACTAAATTGAAGCTCTAATTTTATTTATAAATAGATATTCAAGACTGAAGAAAAAGATCATCAAAAAAATCAGAAAATAGTAGAAGACCTCAAGCTCAAAATTCTAAATTGATCTTAGAGTTCAGAGAGAGAAACACTTGTTCAAATGAGAAATATTTTCTAAGTGTTTTTCTTAGAGTGTGATAGTCATTATTATAATCAGCTTGTTAGAAGCAACTACTCAAGTTCCAAACCTTTGTATTCAAACCCAAAAGTAGTGTTAGTGCGCCTTCAATAATTTGGGGTTGTCAGATTGTGTAGAGAAAAACTTTGCTGGTAGAGTCAAGGTGTGTGTTCCTCCAAAGTCTGAGGTTGCAAGTTGTTTGAGAAGACTCACTTGGAGGATTTGGTGCTTTGTAATTAGTGGATTAAATCCTTCTAAGTGAAGGGACTAGATGTAGCCAAGTTAGTGGTGAACCAAGATAAATTACTTATGTCACTTTATTTTTGCCCTCCTTAGTTTTGTTATTGTTTTTGCTTCAAGTAAATCATCAAGTCTTAACCATTTTAATCAAATAATGAAAAAATTATCAACTTAGTCAAACACAATTCAACCCCCTTCTCGTATTTGCACCTTCAGTTAAATTACTATTTGTTTAATTCTCCTCATAAAAAAATCTTTATTTTAATTATTAATCTTGAAATAAATAAAAAATAAATAAAAATATAAATTAGAACTAAAAACTATAAGATCAAGGTTACAAAAAATAAATAAGTTACAATCAATACAATGGAGTCTGTGATATTACAAGAGTATAAGAAAAATGGTACATAATAAAACTAAATTAATCAAAATAATTAGATGCTTGAAACAAAAGACAAAAGACAAATTGGTTGATTATATATTGTCTATGTCCAACTAAGAACTAGAAAGAATAGACCCAAAACTACAAATAGAGGAAAAAAATGTTATTTAGCTTCCAACAAACCAGCTCTGATCCTTACACATAAATAGAAGATTGACACATAAACATAGTCAGATAAAAATAAATAAACAAAAAACGTGAATGCATTAGATGTATAGATAAAATCATATTATGAGTAAGAAAATTAAAGCATCAAAGGATGAAATTCATTGGAACTCCAAATAAAGGGGAAACAATCAAACAATTGAAGAAAAACTCTATAAATACAATTTTGTTTTTTAGAAAGAGGAGAGATTTTTGGGTGGAAATTTGATACTAACTCACTTAAAAAAAACATTTTTCAATTATTAAAAATTATTATTTGTAATAATCTCTAATTATTAAAAATTATTTGTATTTATATAATTATTTAAATTAATAATATTATTTTCGTTTAAATTAATAATGCCAGCAAACTAGGGAATTAAATTTTTAATATTTTTCAATTTGTTTCAATAATTTTTCTCTCCACTCTCATTGGCTTCTTACATTGGTATATGAAAAATTGTTTTGATCTATGCATCTATTATATTGGTTCATTTAGTTAAATTTTTGTTTCCTATACATCTTTTTACATTCTTTAGCAATGACACTTAGAAAATTGCAGCAGCAATTAGTGCTAAATATGTTCTCTTTCTCTTCATCAATTTTTTCCTTCACAATTTTAAGTGTGACTTTCCTTGTACCTTATCTTCTATGCAATAATTAATCATTCTTCTGTCAAAAATATTTATTCTTCATCTTTTTTGTTATAACCCTTCTTCTACCTCTTCTTGGAAAAAAAACTCTATTTGTAGTCTTTTTTGTTAGAACCCGTGTGCTTCCTCTTTTCGGTCAGAACATGTGTTCTTCTTCAATTTGTGCAAAACACATACACAAATATAAGCATGCTTTTAATTTTTTTATTCATTAATTTACATTTGTTTTTGGGTTTTCAAGCTTTAAGTGTTTTTAAAAGTTTCTCCATTATCTTTAGTTTGTAGAACATCTCATCTTCAATGGAGGTGAATTTTCTTCTTGTTATTCTAAGTTTTATTTATCTTTATCTTCTTTTACATGTTTTAATTTAATTCAACAATTAATATTACGTTACTCATTTAAATTAACTATTGACATGATATTATTTCTCATATTATTAGTTATTTTTGTTAGATTGTTGGTGACCTATTTTATATTAATACCATTTAAGGATACAAGATCTTCAACCCAACTAGCTTATATTAATTAATTAACTATTGACTTATAGGTTTATAGTAATTTGATAACTTAATATCCTGTTGTTTTGGCGTCCCGCTGTTGATTTTCATGCAGTCGTCGACCCACCACCATGTCTTCTTCTCAAGGCACATGACATAAAAAATTATCAATATTCAATAGGTTAAAAGAGGAGAGTCATTAAAAGGACGAAGATGAAGTCGGTGGGGGCTGTGGCGGCAGAAGGTGGCTGCGACGAGGCAGATGTTGCTTCGGTGGGGAGTCATGAAACGATGGTCAATGGAATGAAGTTGGTCTGACATTATCTTTTGAGGGTCGCATGTGTTTTTTGGAGCAATTGAAATTTTATGTTTTTTAAAAAACAATCATGGATTCATTGACACGTGGCTTAATTTTTGAGCGTGTGATTCATCATACAGACCACATTGATCCAAAGACAGAGTAACTTTTCCGCCACAAAGTCAGAAGATCCATACCCTTTTTACTTTTATATAGTAAATAATAAAAGATTTAAATAGTTATAAGCACAGAAGTTACACTATTTGATGATCGAAAAACATTATCAGAAAACATAAAAGTTGCACTATTTGATGATGGAGGAAAACAAATATTTAAATTTGTGTTGTAAAGAATGAGTCAAGTGAAATAGGGTTGGATTTCCTTTTTATAATTTTGGTATACCATATTTGACTTTGGACGCATATCAAGTATATGTTAAGACGCGTGTCTAATTATGGTTATAGATGATTTTTTTTATATGGAAGATCTTTTACATAATTTTATTAATATTATATGTAGTATATATTTCAATCATATCATATATCATGTGTGACGCACGAGGTTAACACTATTACGATTATTGATTTAAACTATTTATAAAAATAAACAGAAAAGTTAAATTAATCATATTAATGATAGAGAGAATGAATTACATCAAGAGTTATAGCTATATAGTCATTTAGACTAACTAATGTAAAATAATTAACTAACTAGAACGTGTTTAGTACACTAGAAGTTTGGAAAATATCAAAAAAGAAATATACAAAAAAACACATCAGGCAAAATAAATTTGAAACACTGAAAAATTCTTCGGCTAAAATGAATTTTAATTTTTGAATTGTCGAAAATTTATCGGCTAAAATAATTTTAAATACCAAAAAATTATTGGCGAAAAAACTATAAATTTTAATGATTGAGTAACCACATTATAAATAGAAGCTAACATAGTCAATTAAGATAAAAGGAATGCATTTAATTTTCTTAACATGATTATGATGAAGTTAACATGCCAATAAAGTAAAGTTTTTGAAACCGAATATCACAAATTTCTTTTGAAAGAATTCTTCTTTATTTGATAAAACAAAGATTTTGATGCATTCTTGTTTTTTTTTTTCTTTAGGATCTTTGTCCTTGATCTTTCGATTTCTTCGTCCAAGATAATTTCTTTTTTGAATTGATAGACTATATTTCGTACCGGTAACTTTTTTATTTATTGAATTGCTATAAATATCTATGGCTTGTTTACCAACTTTTTTACCAACTTTTTTACGGCAACTATTAACCCCAAATCCAATGGATGACTTGATTCTCTCAATTGCATCTTCCTTGTTCTCTTCTTCAATATCGCAAGTGTAACATCCCATTTTTTTTTTTTGTTACAATCCAAATTTAGAATTACCTATGTAAATTCAACAACAACAAACAATTCATAAGTAATTAAAAATTCCCCAAGAATCTCAATCAGACAACTTAATACTTCAATTGTAAGAATTCAAAAATTTCGTGCCAAAACAAATAATGCTATAGACTAGAGTTCAACAATAATAATTTTCCTAAAGCTGACCACTGCTACTCCTAGAATTCCTAGAATTAAATAGGTGCTTCATTTATTCTTCTGAAGACTCCTCCGGATGTGCAAGTAAATTGGGAGAGTCGTCTGTCCAAAAGTAAGGGTCATCTTCAACGTACTTACCAATAAATAAATAAAGATAGAAATATAACAATACAAAAATTATATAGTTAATAACACTTATTTCATCCAAATGACCAGGTAGAGATATAACAATACAATATTTATATAATTAATAACACTTATTTCACCCAACCAAACTGTCAGATAGAGATACGATAGTACAATATTTACATAATTAATAACACTGATTTTAACCAAATGAACAGGTAAAGATATAACAATACAATATTTATATAATTAATAACACTTATTTCACCCAACCAAACTGCCAGATAGAGATATGATAGTACAATATTTACATAATTAATAACACTGATTTCAACCAAATGAACAGGTAAAGATATAACAATATAATATTTATATAATTAATAACACTGATTTCAACCAAATGAGCAGGTAAAGATATAACAATACAATATTTATATAATTAATAACACTGATTTCAACCAAATGAGCAGGTAAAGATATAACAATACAATATTTATATAATTAATAACACTGATTTCAACCAAATGAGCATATTTATATAATTAGTAACACTTATTTCACCCAATGACCAAAAGGTACGATACCTCAATTATGACATTAAACACACCTTAATGTATAGCAAGACAGACTCTATTACTTAATCTATATGCCAATGTAATGATTCCGGAATATCACCTCCCCCGCAAGGGCTTCGTGGGTCCTTCCAAGCAACACCACTAACTCAAAATCCCATGTGGGCTCCAACCAATTATGGACGCACCACACAACTTATGAATGCATGCATGAATGTAGACACTTTTATAATACATCCTTGATATAATGCGAGGCTGACTCATTAAGACACCACTCAACTATTATAACAACATATCACACAATATTTATTTTCCACACTTTTAACATGTTCAACCAACCATTATACCAACATATCACACAACATTCATTTCCACACTTTTAACATGCTCAACCAACCGTTATAACAACATATCACACAACATTCATTTTCACACTCTTAAAATGCTCAACCAACCGTTATAAAAACATATCACACAACATTCATTTTCCACACTGTAAACCTGTTCAGCATAATATATATTTAATCTCACACATTTCCAGAATAAACACAACCATACATAAGTGTAATTAGAGTGATGCCCTTACCAATATGGGTGTCGTTACTAAAATTCTCACGCAGCGGTCTTTGCTCCAAATGTGTTATACCTTCACAAATTAATTTACTTATCACTTAGTGTCAAAACTTTTTAGTGTTGTTTATTATTATATTATTATTTTTTTATAGATTGACGCACAAAATCTATTACTCATGTGGCCGTTAATAAAATAATGGTGAGATAACAGAGTTACTAACAACCTATTTCCAGCGATACTAAAAATTTTCCTTCCTTTCCTTTCTTGTGTAACAATACTATCCTTATTTATTTTTTCTAAGGTCATAAGAGTTAGCATCTATATTTCTGATAATTGATTAAGAAAATAAAAATCAATAAATGAAAGGTTCTTATCTATCAGGAATAAAGATACAATTAGGGAGACATATTCATCTATCGATCTTATTCTATTTTATCTTATTTTTCATAATATCAATGAGGGGTTTTATTCTACTACCAATAAAAATGGTTATATAAAGCTAACAGGGTCATAATTAGAGAATTCTTACTTGAGGGGATAAATCAGTGACTCCTCTATTTCTTGAATTCTTCCTTTTTCTCCCTAAACCCTTTCTTTGTTTGTCGCAGATGATTTGTGAATGGGAGGCATCTGTTAATTTTTTTCCTTTTCTACCCGTAGAGGTGGGGAACGTGATGTTTTCAACCTAAGCCCATTAAGACCCTAAATGTTCCCTAGTTTAATGTAATTTTATTATTAATATTATTTATACCCAAAAGTTAAAATAACACAATACAATTAAATAAAATATAAAATAAAATAAAATGCGTGGATGTTACAGCAAGAGCCATGCTGGTTGCAATCTTCATGTGTTTGCAATATCTTTTTGTCTTTAGGAATCTTGAATTTCATTACTATATGTTCTTTTCATTTTTGTTATCATCAATCACTAATGCTATTTTATCAATGTTCTTGATATTCTTATTATTCATATTGGACGAAGTTTTAGCCACTCACAAATATAACTATAATCACAAGAAGCCTTAATGTAAGGGTTTGAATGAAGACAACATAAACCAATGCAGGTGGAGTGGAGAAGAGTTAGTGAATAAAACAATTTTTCATGTAAATTTTTTTCAAAATTGAGAAAATAATGTGGCGGAATAACTAGTCTCAGATATTGCATTACGATTTTTGATTTAAAGAAACAACTGAACTAGTGTAACTTACTAACTAGTTTAACTAATTAACCACTAAAATCTCTAATAGACATTGACAATTTACAACCTTGAGAGATTTGAACTCCTCTACATCTTGAGATGACAAGACTAAACTCTTACAATTGAGCACATATAATATTAATCAAAGCTACAATTGAAGAAAAAAAAATTAATATTTCATTGAAAATTAAAATATTAATTTATTTTATAAATAAATCAGTTATTATGGAAAGGAATGAGTACTAATTTTCCATTTATGACACTATTTGCTCTTGATCGAATGCTATTCTTAAAGACATTTTTATTTGAAAAACCAATATTTCTCTTTTTTCCATTTCTTATTCTTTTCTTTTTATATTAAACAATACTTCACATTTTCTTTATTTCTTATATTTTTCTCAGATCTCACACTCTCTTCTTTTACCTATTTATCTTCTCTCATTTGCCGTTTACAACTAATCACATCCTTATTTTTCGTATTCATGGTTACAAATTAAAGAGAAAAATTATTTCTCTCTTTTTGTGCCCCTCGTCGATTTTGGTTTGCATAACTAATTTCTCTTGCGCCACTAATAATTGTATATTTCATAGATTGATCGATCGGTCACACATAGCATCTGCAATAATAAAATCTCAATCCTTGAATGGTACTTTAACTATACTCCACTCTGTCACATCACTTTAAAATAATTCATTTATTTTTTCTTCACATTGTTACTGTTAATAAATAATGATGAGTTTCACAGTTTACTCTAGCATTAATATTTCTTTTATATTTAATTTTTATTTAATTCAAATATTATTAATTAATATGTAAGAAATTGAAAATTAAAATAAAAAGAAAATTTAACTTTTGTTTTAGTTATTTAAAATCAATAAAAAATACATCATACTATATTATTAAAAGCAATTAAAATAAATAATTATATAATTAATAAAATTTAAATTTCATTATCTATGCCGAAAGTATTCACAAAGATTTAAATAGAAGCAATAAAAAATAAAATTGTTAGAGTATAATTGAGTGTAAAATTAAGAACAACGTTAGGAGATGAAATTGTGAGATAAAATTTGTGGATAATGTTTTAAATGATCACCTTTTATAGGTAAAATAATTTTCAAATAGTAACAAAGATTTAATTTGTTTTGAATTTCAGAACGATAACAAAAATCAATTTTAATAATTTTTATTCTTGTGAAACGATTGCTTCATGACCGACTGTATTGTATGTTGTCGAATATTTTTTTCTTTCTAAATCAGATATTATGTTTCGAGTCGAATAAAATCATAATAGATAATAAAACTTTTACTTAAAAAATTTAATATTATTGCATTCTCACAGTTAGATTAAAAAAAAAAACTTTTTAACACATGATAATGACACTATATCTACAAATATTGTATGTATAAGTGGTATATTAACGGACATCCATCGTATGAATAGACCCCGTATGTACCATAATACTTCTTTTTTTTCTTTTTTTCTGCATGTGTTTAACTACGTGTAAATAATTGGTTAATTTAGTTTATTATTTGGATAATGAGTTGTTATATTATTTGGATGCGATGTGATATTAACTAAGTGTTTGTAAAAAAATTGTATGATGATGTAAAAAATTATGGTCACGTTGAATTTTAATTTAATTTTAAATTATTTAACATTATTTTAGTAATTTCTAAAGAAGAAAAATATTATTTGCTTTAAAATTTCTTTTATTTACTATTAAATTACTTAATACTATTTTAATAATTTTTTAAACTAATAAAAAT
>JBBPBP010009777.1:54095529-54106996 GCA_037974735.1 Cicer chorassanicum | reverse complement strand
TATTACAAGTTATCATACAAATTTGATAAAATATTTATAAAAATTAAGTTAAATGATTGTGGCAATTTAATTTTCTTGAACATATTCAATTATTACAAATCAATAAAATAATATTATAAGATAACTATATTTATAATAAATAAAATATTATATAAAACTCATAAAATAATTTAATTAATGTTCGCAGAATGCGCATACCATAATCTAATTTTTATTATAATCCAAATTAAATTAAGTCTCTACATGAAAATTGAGTATATAGATTGATCTTAGTTTCCATTTGGATCAATTTCATTTCAAATGGACATCTATAACACAAGATACGTTAAAACCTTATTCAAATCCAAGACATGCAGTAAAATGTGGTTTACTAACTTAGAAATTCTACCCACTTACACTACTTAGAAGGGAAATATTAATTGTTTGTGTCTACGGCACCCCGTTTTCACACACAAACACATCCTGTCAAGAAAAGAAAACGGCAATTAAGAGGAATTATACATAATCATGTAGCTAATCGAATTGTAATTACGTAACAAAAACATATGTGTTCCATTAATTGTTGACAATTACGGTGTACTACTTCCAAAATGAATTATTGGGTCAAATTTCTTCCAATAATTATAATGGACTAGAGTGTATCTACCTTCCTACTGCCGTGCCGTCGATGCTATTGCCTCACCCTGCTTCGTGGTAACCAAGTCTCAACTCTACAAAAATAGCTAATTCCTTGTCTTTTCTTTCAATAACTAATTTGAGTCTCACTTCAACCACCCTTCTTCAGCTTTTATTCAAACTACATTGCCATCTTCTAAATTTTACTGCTGATAAAGGTGTAGTTTGTACATGTTGATGTAGTCCGGTTCATTTAGGATCACGTGGACCAGAGAGTACATAAATGAGATGCAATTATTTAAAATCTCGCCTAATGTGAAATATGAGGGCTAATGTGCCAACCAATATTTAAGAACGTCTTTCTTCTAAGAAATCGTTCTCCAATTAAATATGACAATAAAGCCTCACCTAATATTTATGCTTGCTTTTCAACATTACTTTGATTACCGTTGCCAAAAACGTACATCAAAGTAATTCAAGATCGAACACTCAAAAGGTTATCACGAATAAATGCACGATCATATCACAATCACAATGAAGATCTTTCATATAAATTTGGACTTGTAAATAGAAGAAATTGAAATTACCAAACTTATACTTAAAGAGCTTTTATTTATTGATTTATTTATTTTTTGTTTATAGATGAGATAATAAAGAAATTTGCACACAAGCGTGAGATTTCAGTTCGAATCTAAAAAATGATATTCAACGTAATAATATTCACATTTGTCAGTTGAACTAAGATTTAAGTTTCTATTTAATTAATATGATAATTATTTTTGCAAAACACAAGAATATTGATGTGTCGAATTTTTAAGAATCATTATCTCTTGATTACTTTTTTTGTTTATATATCTTTTGACTCATTTGAATAACACAATAAGAAATCGGTGAATGAAGTTAGTCTCCACAAGCATACGCTTTATTTTTTTGTCGTTTTTCTCTAATATAACTTCTATGACTGTACTATTTATATTTTATAATACTTATATATGTTACTTATGGTATAAGAAATACTTAAATTAGCTAGTTCTCTCTTTCAAACGGGAGGGTTAATGTAAAGTAATACCGTACAAATTGAACTATGATGCCAAATTAGCATTATAGTAATTAATAACCTCTCTTTGAAATGGCACATTAAGATAGGTGTTCTTGCCCAATATAGATCTACAAAGAGGCCCGGTGATAGATGCAATTAATTAATATATGTGACCAAACACACACCGACCGTATATGATATAGTTAGTATTTTGGGATAAATGGAATACCAAAGTATGACGCTTTTGTTGAAGAAACCACATGTGCACCATTCATTCATCATTAATAATAGTGCATCTTCACCTTCTTTTAAATGGAGGAAAAATATTTCTCATACTTGCCACATAAATAGTTGTAATTGGTTCTTCAAATATTCTCTACCCAATAGTAAATTGAGTAAAAAGGTTCACATTGGAGTTGTAACCACCATGGCAACAAGAAGCAACACTACCAACACCAAATCTCATAATGTAAAAGGCTTAGTGACGGTTAAACAAAGTGATGGTGGACTCATAGAGAATCTTGTTAATAGTGTTGTTGGTAACAAACACTTGATTTTGGAGTTAGTCAGTGCTGACCTTGATCCAAGTAAGTTTCGTTAATTTATTAAACTCAAAATTTTCTAAAAACAAGTCAACTTTGGCACTAGAAATTCATTTGAAAAATATATACAATTATAAATACTTTTGTAAAAATGCTAAATTATTAATATTGAATTGTATTGACAATTGCCTCAAAGGAATTGAGTTTAGTAAAATTTATATAGAAATTTAATGTATGCACCAACAATATAAAAAACTTGTATATACATCAATTAATTAATCATCCACTAAACATAATTAATCACAAATTTTAAACCTTTTTAATCATATATACAATTGTAGAAATTATTGTTAAATTTGTGTACCAAAATAACATTTCTGATAATTTAAAATAGTTTCATATATAAATATGGAATGAAGAGTAAATGAAATCATTAATTAATAAAATAAAAAAATTTCATGTCAAAAAGATATATCTGATAATTATTAAATTGAAATTAACTTAATCAATAAATTGGTTAAAATAAATATTTTACAAGCCCCCGTCCATATGTCTCTCTCTTTTTATTTCCACCTAACCATTTTTCATATGTAAATAAAGAAACAAACTCGAAGAGAGAAACAATAAAAGGAAAAGCAAAAGAAAGAGAGAAAAATGAGAAGGAGGTTCAATATGAAGCAACATTCGAGATACCAACAAATTTCGGAAAAGTTGGTGCTGTTTATGTTGAGAATGAAGACGACAAAGAGATCTTTCTAAAAACCATAATCCTTGATGGGTTTCCTGATGGACCTGTCCACTTTACTTGTAATTCATGGATTCAGCCCAAACCTATTAAGAGACTCTTCTTCACTAACAAGGTAACTAATCACCATTCCAAACACCAAGTGCTTTATATATATAGTTGCATAATTTTGCATGTTATTTTTATGCATTGAATGAATAGATGTATCTGCCATCACAAACACCAAGTGGATTGAGAAAGCTGAGAGAAGATGAACTAATAGAGTTAAGAGGAGATGGAAAAGGAGAGCGTAAGAGCACAGACAGAATATATGACTATGATGTTTACAATGATCTTGGAGATCCTGACATCAATATTGCACTCAAAAGACCCGTTCTTGGTGGCACCAAACAATTTCCATATCCAAGAAGATGTCGCACCGGTCGTAAGCACTCTAATTCAGGTAATTATAATCTTTACTATGTAATATATTTCATTCTAGCTGTCAATGTTTAATTTTCTCTGTTTTTATAGATCCATCATATGAAACGAGAGATTCAGATTTCTATGTTCCTCGAGATGAGGCATTTGCTGAGATAAAACAGTTACAATTCGATACAACCACGGCATCTTCAGGTGTAAAAGCAGTTTTGGAATCCTTAGATGCAATTCTCAGTGATATAGATCTTGGATTTGTCAGCTTTGAAGACATAGACACACTTTTCAAAGAAGGATTTCAGTTGCCAAAATCTCTTGACTCCAATAGGTTAACATTGCTCCAAAAAGTCATTCCCAAGTTGATCAAGGTTACTAATGATAGCCAAAATCTTCTGCGATTTGATACACCAGAAGCACTTAAAAGTAAGCACATTTATGATTAATTCTGTGATAAGTGTTTCTTTTTAAATTTGTTTATACCAACCAAATTAGTATTTATCACATTACTTGTTTTACAAGTTATTTGAGTTGAAAACATTTTACAAAGTGCTTATCTAAAGCCTCGATATGAACTTGATATTATTGTACAAGACTATTTTCTTAAAAGCTTATGGAGTTAAGGTTAATATTGTGAGTCATATTTCAAGTGCATGGTTGACACAAAATTACACATATCTAAAAATACAAAATCACAATTTTTGTTTCTATCTCTAGCTGATTGTGAGTTTTGGAATTGCAGGAGACAAATTTTTTTGGCTATCAGATGAGGAATTTGCTAGAGAGACTTTGGCAGGGGCCAATCCATATAGCATTCAATTAGTCAAGGCAATAATTGTTACAAAGACTTTGTATTACGTTTATAATAATATCATCTAATACTCTAGGATTTTTTTTTGATGTGTTTTGCTTGGTGTATTCATTGTGTAGGAATGGCCTCTGAGAAGTAAACTAGAACCTCAAATTTATGGTCCATCAGAATCAGCTATTACCAGAGAAGTCATTGAGTCACAGATAATTGGATACACCACAGTTGAAGAGGTAGTAAGAATCAAAGATTTTATTGCAATTATATTATTATGTTGTGATTAACATTTGATTAATTTGAGTACATGCATGCAGGCCATTCAAGAGAAGAAATTGTTTATATTAGACTTCCATGATTTGTTTTTACCATATGTAAGCAAAGTGAGAGAGATGAAAGGTACTACACTGTATGGATCAAGAACATTGTTCTTCCTCACCAAACAAGGCACATTAAAGCCACTAGCTATTGAGCTCACAAGACCAATTATTGGTGACAAACCACAGTGGAAACAAGTCTTCACACCTGATTCTGATTCCACCAATCTTTGGCTTTGGAGGCTTGCCAAAGCTCATGTTCTTACTCATGATACTGGTTACCATGAACTTATAAGCCACTGGTGAGTACAATCCTATGTAGCACTGACACTTGAATTGTAGGCATGTCCAATGTCAGACACCGGTACATGTAGTTACATAAAATTACTTCTATTTTCTAATTATCACCTATGTCTATGCATCTGTATTGTGTCTGATGTTTCCATTTGCGTATGTGCTTCATACAATCATGTTATTTTTGTTTACCGTGCATTTAAGATATGACAATTCAACCCATTAGTTGCTATGAGTATGAAGTAGTGCTAACTTTTTACATGTAATTTGTTGATTTTTATAGGTTAAGAACTCACTGTGTTGTAGAGCCAATTGTGATTGCAACAAATAGGCAACTTAGCACCATGCATCCAATCTACAAGTTACTGCATCCACATCTCAGATATACCTTGGAAATCAATTCACTTGGACGTCAAGTGCTTATTAGTGCATATGGAGTCATTGAACTCTCATTCTTTACTAAAAAGTATTCAATGGAATTAACATCTGTGGCATATGATAAGCTTTGGCAGTTTGATTTGCAGGCACTACCCAATGATCTTATTCATAGGTAAATTCAACTTTTTCTAGTATATTATAAGGCTTTTTGTGTTTCCTTATTTTTGAAAAACACATTGAGTATTCACTTGTTGATGTAAATTGTTATTTGTTTTAGAGGAATGGCTGTGGAAGATCATAATGCACCACATGGCCTAAAGCTGGCAATTGAAGACTATCCTTTTGCAAATGATGGTCTTCTCATATGGGATGCAATTAAACAATGGATCACAGAATATGTCAATCATTACTATCCAAGTCCAAGTATCATAGAATCTGATCAAGAGCTTCAAGCATGGTGGACTGAAATTCGAACAAAGGGTCACGGCGACAAAGCTGAAGAACCATGGTGGCCAAAACTCAAAACACAAAAAGATTTAATTGACATCATTGCCACTATAGCTTGGATAGCATCTGCTCATCATTCAGCTACAAACTTTGCACAATATGCATATGGAGGCTATTTTCCTAATAGGCCAACAATTGTTAGAAACAAAATGCCTACAGAAGACCCTTCTAAGGAAGAATGGGAAAAATTTATCAACAAACCTGAACAGACACTTTTGGAGTGTTTTCCTTCACAAATTCAAGCAACTTTAGTGATGACTATTTTGAACTTGTTATCATATCATTCACCAGATGAAGAGTACTTGGGAGAGTTTATTGAACCAGCATGGGGTGAGGATCCAGCTATTAAAGAATCCTTTGAAAGGTTTAATGGAAGATTGAAGGAAATTGAAGGGATAATAGACTCAAGGAATGCAAACAGTGATTTGAAAAATAGGAGTGGAGCTGGAATAGTACCTTATGAGCTAATGAAACCTTTTTCAGGGCCTGGTGTCACTGGAAAGGGAGTTGCATATAGTATATCTATTTAGTAATAACAGATCACATGTTGCATTAATTCTACTACAACAACAGCTCCTATTTATCACGTTTTCTTTATCTCAATTACTATTTTTATTGTTTTTAGTGGAATTTTTTGTTTTAAGTTGTATTTTTTATTTTATTCTGGAACCTCTTAGATTATATTATTTTTATTGTTTGATGAATGATTTGTTAATAATATGTCTCTTCCATCTATTTATGTTGTTATTTATTTGGACAAATTGTATTTTCTGATTTAATTTATCATTTTATTCTATTTTGTGTAAATACTATATGGTAAACAATTCCCAAAAGTAGTTTTCTAATGTAATAGCTATTTTATGTTGTTGGGAAAAACACGTAATATTAACGAACACAATCACTACATAATATTTTAATCGGTAAAAACTCTAAACTCGGCAAAAAAGTTACAACTATTGTTTAATGATTAGCATTATGTGAAAAATTTAGACTTTTTTCTAAATCACTCTACGATCACAATACACCACACTATACAAAATAAATATTTGAACTACATCTCACAATACTCTAACACTAGTATTAGAAAAAAGAAGAAAGTCATTTACATGTATAAAGTATTTTCAACTAGTATGAAAAACTTGGGTTAATATACATAGTCATACCTTCCTCTTCCTTTGCTATCTTGGACGATGTAAAAAAAATTATTTCAATCAATCCCAACAACTTTGTGAACCATAGTTGAATTAGGTTTGGATAATTGTAATTATTATTCTAGGTTATTTGGGTTAATCAACCTATTTGGCCATCCTTCGAATTATTCTTATGCTCTAGAAATTCGCAGTGCACAGTTTTTACAGTATCCTTTTGTGATGGTTTGATAGATATTCGTAATTGCAAGCATTAGTTGATGTTAAACTTCATGTCAATGAATCATTACTGAATTAAGATAATTGCAAGTTAGTTCATATACATAATTAAGAAGAGATTCATGAAGAGAAGAACAAGGTAACTTAGTTTCTTTAGATAGCATAACGCTTTTAATCTCAAACTTTGGAACTTAGAATTGATGGACCTAGGATGAAAAAAATTGCATGTTTATTCCTTAACAAATGAACAACAAATTGATATGAATTTATTTTAGTAAAGTTCGAATCTCGCACACAGAAAATGTAGCATAGGAAGGACTCTTGTGCTATTGTTTTTTATTAAGGACCAAATAAGACACATAACATTTTATATAAATATAGATTAGAGTTCAATTGGATGCACTGTTAATGTAGAAATTTTTACACACGCATCAAATTACATCTCACCATATAGATAATTGTAAAGATATTTTATAAACTAAACGATGAGATGTGATTATATGTGTGTAATTTTTCCAAATTGAACATGCATATCAATTAAATCCTATAAATTATTCATATTAAGGCTTAAAGAACCAAACTTTAAATGGATATGCTGTATGAGACTCCTTTGCCTGTGACTCCAGGCCCTGAAAATGGCTTTAATGACTCATAAGGCACTATCCCAGCTCCATGTCTATTCTTCAAATTTCTATTTTCATTCCTTGAGTCAATAATACCTTCAATCTCCTTCAATCTCATTTGAAACCTTTCAAAAGCTGTCTTTATAGTTGGATTCTCACTCCAAGATGGCTCCACCTTTTGACCAATGTACTCTTCATCTGGTGAATGTTCTGATAATAAGCCTAAAACAATCGTAAATAGGGCTGCTTGAATTTGTGATGGAAAACACTCCAAAAGTGTTTGTTCAGGTTTGTTCAGAAACTTTTGCCATTCTTCATTAGTAGGATCCTCTGTAGGCATTTTGTTTCTAGCAATTGTTGGTCTATTAGGGAAATAGCCTCCATAAGTATATTGTGTAAAGTTCACAGCTGAATGATGAGCAGATGCCACCCAAGCTATAGTGGAGATGATGTCAATAAGATCTTTTTGTGTCTTAAGATTTGGCCACCATGGCTCTTCAGATTTGTCACTATGACCCTTTGTTCGAATTTCTGTCCACCATGCTTGGAGCTCTTCATCAGATTCTATGATACTTGGACTTGGATAGTAATGATTAACATATTCTGTGACCCATTGTTTAATTGCATCCCATATGAGAAGACCATCATTTGCAAAAGGATAGTCTTCAATTATTAGCTTTAGTCCATGTTGTGCATTAGGATCTTCCACAGCCATTCCTCTAAAACAAATAACAATTTAAATGAGCAAGTTATATTCAGTGTGTTTTTCAAATAAAGGAAACTCGAAAAAACTTAATATTCAACATCTTTATCAGTGTTGTGGATGGTAGATTGCGGCAGGCAAAAAATCTTCCATATAAATACGCCATTGAGGCATATGGTGTCGCCATGGCAGATCCCTTCACAAATTGTTTATGACAGATGTAAAAAAATAGATCATACCATTCTGTCAGGTCAGCGCCATAGCTGCCATTTAACAAACATTGTCTATATAAAATTACCTATTGATAAGATCCTTTGGCAGTGCCTGCAAATCAAATTGCCAAAGCTTATCATACGCCGCTGAGGTTAATTCCATTGAATACTTTTTTGGAGTGAATGATAATTCAAGGAGCCCATTTGCGTTAATAAGCACTTCACGAGCAATTGAATTGATATCCATGGTATATCTTAGATGTGGATGCAATAGTTTATAAATTGGATGCATGGAACTGAGTTGTCTGTATGTTGCTATTATAAAAGGTTCTGCAACACAATGAGTTCTTAACCTGCAAATAAAGTTAACATATTATTAATTAGGTAGTACTAGCTAGTTAAGCTTGACAGAACATCTCATACAACCTAATTGGTAATGCATCATATCCTTGTTGCATGGCATAAGAGAATGGCATAATGTTACTCACCAATGGCTTATAAGTTCATGATGACCAGAATCATGTGCAAGAACATGAGCTTTTGCAAGCCTCCAAAGCCAGATATTTGTGGAATCAGAAGTAGGTGTGAAGACTTGCTTCCATTGTGGTTTTTCACCAATAATTGGTCTAGTGAGCTCAATGGCTAATGGCTTCAATATACCTTCACTTGTGAGGAAGAATAGTGTTCTTGACCCATATAATGTAGTGCCCTCAATTTCTCTCACTTTGCTTACAAATGGTAAGTATAAATCATGATAGTCTAGCATGAACAATTTCTTTTCTTTAATTGCCTGTAGTATTGAAGTTAAATACTTTTTCAGCACTATACATTGTTAATTAATTTAGTAAAATTCATTGATGGTTTAGTACCTCTTCAACTGTGCTATAAGTGGTCAAGTGTGGCTCAATGATTTCTCTAGTAATTGCTGATTCTGGTGAACCATAGACTTGGGCATCTAGTTTACTCATCAAAGGCCATTCCTAATAAAAATGAATAAAAAGAAAAAGACATTAAAATTATTGCATATATATAAATATAAATATTGTGAAAAGAGTAAAATAAATATAAGAATTCATGCCTTAACCAGTTGGATACTATATGGATTGGCACCTGCCAAAGTCTCTCTGGCAAACTCCACATCTGAAAACCAAAAGAATCTATCCCCTACATTTCCAAAGCACATATTCATAAATAAATATGATTATTTTATCAAAAACATATTTGTCACTTAGATTAGTATTGTAATTTTATATAATTAAACTTACTTTTTAATGGTTCTGGAGTATCAAAGCGCACAATATTTTGGCTATCATTGCCAACCTTAAAGAACTTTGGAATTACTCTTTGGAGAAATGTTAAGTCATTGGATTTAAGAGGTGGTAAAGTATATCCTTCTTTGTAAAAAGCCTCTATATCTTCAAAGTTTGCAAATCCTAGATTTTGATCAATGAGAATTGTGTCTAAGGATTGAATAATTGCAGTCAACCCTAAGGATATGGTAGAAGTATTGAATTGTGTCTGCTTTGTTTCAGCAAATTTCTCATCACGAGGAACATAGAATGTTGAATTCCATTTTTCATATAGTGGGTCTGCAAAGAAAAATAAAAAAGTTATGCAAATTTAATTAGTCTACTACAGACAAGCATTTACATATTAGAAAATACTGACTAAAAAATATAAATAACTATTCATATTACCTTTTAAATATTACAAATAAATAAATAATATATGAGCATTCTTTGAAAAACATATGAGCATGAGAAATTAATAACCTGATTCCGAATGCTTTCGACCGGTACGACATCTTCTTGGATATGGATGTTGTTTGGTGCCACCAAGAACAGGTCTTTTGAGTGCAATGTTGATGTCAGGATCTCCAAGATCATTGTAAACATCATAGTCATATATTCTGTCTGTGCTCTTACGCTCTCCTTTTCCATCTCCTCTTAACTCTATTAGTTCATTTTCTCTCAGCTTTCTCAATCCACTTGGTGTTTGTGATGGCAGATACATCTATTCATTCAATGCATAAAAATAACATGCAAAATTATGCAACTATATAAAGCTATGTTTCAAATGTTGGAATGGTGATTAGTTACCTTGTTAGTGAAGAAGAGTCTCTTAATAGGTTTGGGTTGAATCCATGAATTACAAGTAAAGTGGACAGGTCCATCAGGAAAACCATCAATGAGTATGGTTTTTAGAAAGATCTCTTTGTCGTCTTCATTCTCAACATAAACAGCACCAACTTTTCCGAAATTTGTTGGTATCTCAAATGTTGCTTCATATTGCACCTCCTTCTCATTTTTCTCTCTTTCTTTTGCTTTTCCTTTTATTGTCTCTCTTTTCGAGTTTGTTTCTTCATTTATATATGTACAAGAAATATGAAAAATTAAATGTCTTCGAACATCTTAAAGTTTTGGACGATTTTTTAACGCTATTCTACAATATCTTATATTCGCCTAATATATAAGTGAGTAGATAATTTATAGCTGCCATTTTTCATGTAAGTTAGTAGATAAATTAAAGGCAAAATTACATCAAAAATCATTTAACTTCATTTAAAGTTTTAAACATATCATTTATTCTTTTTAGATAAAAAAAATGTCATTTAGCTTTCCAAACAAAAACAACAATGGATGTTTAGTAAATTTTCATCCGAAATTGTAGAAAAATGTCTCATTTTGATGGTCATAAAAATTAAATTTGATATTACTTTTTCTTTTGACAATGAGTATGACTCAATTGTAAAAAATTGTTGCAAAATGAATTACTCTTTTAATGCAATATTAATTACTTTATTTTCAATTGTGTCATGTAATTAATATTATTTGAATAACTCTCAAGCCAATATCATTCATTTTACATTTTATAATAATAGTGAAAACACAAGTAATGAAAGTAAT
>JBBPBP010009777.1:54073077-54092222 GCA_037974735.1 Cicer chorassanicum | reverse complement strand
AAATATGAATAAATTTTATAAAAATAAAAAATTAAGAAGCAAAAACAAAAAATTTATAAATGTAAGGATAAAAAATAAAACTACTGAAACTTAAACTAAAATAAATATATATATATATATATATATAAATAAAGATTAAAAAACATATTTAAATCATAATTATACTGTACAATTTATAAATGTTCAAAAGAAAAATAAGCAATATGTTTATGTGGATGAGGTTTGTTAGATTTATTATTCACACGTGTTAAAAGGATTGTATACACGTGTATAAAATGAAACGACTACAGTTGAGGATAGAAGATTTTGAACGCAAGCTTGTTTAAGAAGTATAACGTGGCAATTTCCCAGCCAAATCTTTATTTTCAATTTTAAAAACAAACCACCGTAAGGATAACTCATATGACAAAAAATACTAAAAGTATTTTACAGGTTAACGTGCGAGAAAAAAATCAAAAGGGCCTAAATTTTTCATCTTAAATTGTTTATTTATCTAACTACAATTTCAACCTACCAATCCCATCACCATTTACATGTAAGTGATAGTAGAATAAGTTCATGAGAAGTGGTCATGAAAAACAAAGCAAAATCTCACGATCATTAGAGGAGAAGTCAACATATGAAATAATAGTGGAGTTGTTCTTCACATCAAGCTTCGAGATCTTGTTTAACACTATAAAGAAAATTTTTCAACTTACACGTTTCCTCTTAATTATGATGCACGTTTACTCTTAATTATGAGAAATATTTGGTAGAAATATCGTATAAACTTTTTCATAAAAAACGTCATCTAAAAAGACATTTTAACATCTAATTTAGAAATATCTCATTGACAAATAAATGCGACAACAATAAAAGTACGAATAATAGTTGTCTTGTCCACAAGAGCAAATATTTTTTCATAAATAATATCATATTGTTATAAGAATCACTTAGCCACAAGACAAGTTTTGTAGTACTCAACTGACCCATTAGACTTGATTTTAATTTTGTACTCTCAGCGAGACTGATAACACATTTTATTGGTAGAAGATGTACTAAATCAAGTATCTTTCTTGCCCAAAGCAGAAAGTTCATATTTCATAACATACTACTAAAAAAGATCAAGAATAACCTCTTAATAGGAATAGAGGTTAATTTTGAATGATGAATTAGTTTACATAAGATTCTTCTTCACTTAATTTTGTTCTTTTGATCATATGTCTCTCCCAACCTCAATATCCTCCGAAACTATGCATCTATTGTCTCAAAATATTCTTTAATTAGGGATCTAAAATTTATATTTCTCAAACCTTTCAAATATTATAGACCATCGTAAGTCATAAGTGGATTGACTCTAATCGACTCAAATATTTAAATTTAGAGGACAAATTGAACCCATTGTATTAAAAATAAAACATAAAATATTTAATTGTGGAATGAGAATGTCATATGTCAAAATTTCAAGCAAATCACCTGGTAGTTGAAATTTAAGCGAATTTGCAAGATTAAATATTTATATAATGTGTTTCTTATATTTTATTTACCAATAATGAAATACAAGTTCTCTAATGTGTTTGCTTTCACTTTATTGCTTTAAAAGCACTTTAATTTAATCAAAGAAAATATGACAAAAAAATGTCATCTTAATTAACACCTCTAATATCTCTTAAATATCATGTTTTATGATCAAATGACCAATGTGTTTAGGAGAAAACTTACTTTCATACTTAATTCTCAATTTAGAAGTTTTCAATCGTGAAAGAATAAAACTTTCTCCATCCTCTAGTAGATCCACGACATTGATATCCTTCTATATCTTGAAATTAATACCTTTTAAAAAATAAAAATTAATTCAATTTAGCAGATACGTAAACTACATTAGTTTAAAGAGAACGAAAATAGAAAAATATGCCCACCAAAATACATATTGCAACATTGATATAAAATCTTTAGACAATAACATTAATTGCCAATGGTATTTAGTGGCAATGATCAAACATTAACCATTAATATTGTTAAACAATATATCCTTATAATAATCGTAAATTTATCATCACAAGTGTAGATTAAAGTTGATTAAACAATTGAAGGTTTTAATTACCCACATAATATTAGTAGAGACCTAAAAATTAATTATAAGTATTTGCACTATTTATCTCTAATTGTAAATTAAAGACCAAAATAAGATACCAAACGCACCTTTAATCTGCAATATTTTAACTACATGAAATTAACTGCAAGCAATGCTCTCAACTCAATGATCAAATATTGGTAATAAATGTCAAATAATGAGTGTATTTTGACGTCCTCATTACTCACATAAAAACCCTCCTTTATAATTATCACATGTTTACCACAAGTATATAATTATTCGGGTAGCAAAATGTTGCTTTGTGCAACTTGTTACTCCAACTGATGCAACGAAAATTACTGGACAATTTAATAAGTTACAATTATGTAACTATCCGACTAAGTTGTGCCTTGTTTCAGGCCGACGACAACTCGCATGAACAATCTTATATTATATATTTTATAATTTTAGTTGAGTTAAATCTACATATCATACGGTATTTTGTACAACTTGTTGTTTCGATCAACTCTACCAAAATTACTAGACAAATTAAATTATTAAATTAAATAGGAAATATCTTAAATTTACACAGCACTATCCACAATATAGGTTGAATCTCTTTGTGATATCGTTTAATAACCATAAAACTAATTGACATCTCTCGATCTGAATACAAACTCACAAGCAAATAAAATTAGCACGACCAAAAGAAATGATGAAAATATCACTATATAAAAATCTAAATAATAATGTTTTAAAACATTATAATCATGATAAAATTACTCACATTGGTACTGAAAGAAAAACATATAATAATGACCGTTCCACTACTCATATCTTAAAAGGCTTTTATTATTTATATGTAACATATACGGTAACCAGTTATGTTATGTCTCGTGAGATCAAAATAAGACTTTGTCCATTGGATTCATAATTTAAGGGAAAAATAAAATAAATAAAAAATTGTTTCAAATTTAAAAGAAACAATGACCGATCTAAAATTGAAAAACAATTCAATCTAATCAAATTAAATCATCCCCGATTCACCCTTAAAGAAAAACACAAACAATATTAAAATCAATCTTCCTAAATTTATATTACAAATTCATGAAGCGTTGAACACGTTTCAAATATATTCAATAAATGATTCATAAATTGCCAATACTACAAATGGCATAACCGCTCATTTCCTTAATTTTTCATAAATTACCATAGATTGATTAGTCAACAAAAATTAAACCTCAGATTTACAAACCAAATCAAACTTCACACAATGAATTGTCTCTAATTTCAAAATCATTCACAGCAAAAAAAATTGGATTTGCTATTAACATAATATATCTAATAATTTTAACATCAGAAAAATTTATATACTATTTTCATGAAGTAAGTTGGAAGTAAGCCATCTTTTAGAATGAAAATGAATTGTGTTTATTACTTATCAAATCAAATAATCAACAAATTAATTTGGATTAATTTATTTATAGTATAATACAAATCTCGCACATAGAAAATATAGATTAGACATTAGAGTTCATTTGGTATACATTACTAATGTAACTTTTTTACACATTCATCCAATTACATTTAACTATATAACTAGTTGTAAAAATATTTTATAAACTGAATAATGAGATGTGATTAATGCATGCAATTTTCTTTTTATATTTATAATATCAATTAAAAATCCTATAATAAGTTATTCATATTAAGGCTAAATGGATATGCTGTATGGGACTCCTTTTCCAGTAACTCCAGGCCCTGAAAATGGTTTTAATGACTCATAAGGCATTATTCCAGCTCCATGTCTATTCTTCAAATTTTTATTTTCATTCCTTGAGTCTATAATACCTTCAATCTCCTTCAATCTCATTTGAAACCTTTCAAAAGCTGTCTTTATAGTTGGATTCTCACTCCAAGATGGCTCCACCTTTTGACCAATGTACTCTTCATCTGGTGAATGTTCTGATAATAAGCCTAAAATCACTGTAAATAAGGTTGCTTGAATTTGTGATGGAAAACACTCTAAAAGTGTTTGTTCAGGTTTGTTCATAAATTTTTCCCATTCTTCCTTAGAAGGGTCTTCTGTAGGCATTTTGTTTCTAGCAATTGTTGGTCTATTAGGGAAGAAGCCACCATAAGGATATTGTGTGAAGTTCACAGCTGAGTGATGAGCAGATGCTACCCAAGCTATAGTTGTAATGATATCAATTAAATCATTTTGTGTTTTAAGATTTGGCCACCATGGTTCTTCAGCTTTGTCTCCATGTCCCTTTGTTCGAATTTCGGTCCACCATGCTTGAAGCTCTTCATCAGATTCTATGATACTTTGGCTTGGATAGTAATGATTGACATATTCTGTGATCCATTGTTTAATTGCATCCCATATGAGAAGGCCATCATTTGCAAAAGGATAGTCTTCAATTGCTAGCTTTAGGCCATGTGGTGCATTAGGATCTTCCACAGCCATTCCTCTAAAGAAACAACAATTTACATGAGTTAATATTCCATGTGGTTTTTAAAAATAAGCAAACAAAAACACTTATATTCAGCATCTCAATCAGTGTTGTCAATGGCAGAATATGGCGTAAGGCCAAAATCCACCATTTAAACATGACATTCGGTCGGCGGGCATCCCTTCACAAATTGCATATGGCAGTTGTCAAAAAATCTGCCACTCAATTCTGCCATGACTGCCATTTAACTACATTTTGATCTCTATAAAATTACCTATTGATAAGGTCTTTTGGAAGTGACTGCAAATCAAATTGCCAAAGCTTATCATACACCGCAGAGGTTAGTTCCAGTAAATACTTTTTCGGAGTGAATGATATTTCAAGGATTCCATTTGCATTAATAAGCACTTGACGAGCAATTGAATTGATATCCATGGTATATCTTAGATGTGGATGCAATAATCTATAAATTGGATGCATGGAACTGAGTTGTCTATGTGTTGCAATTATAATAGGTTCTGCAACACAATGAGTTCTTAGCCTGCAAATAAAGTTAACATATTATTAAGTTAGTACTAGTTAAGCTTGACAGAACATCTCATATACAACCTAATTGGCAATGTATCATCCTTTCTACAAGACAAATGCCCTCTTTAGATAAACATCTTAATTAAGCCTCAGAGTATATGCTCTTATGATCATATTAATGTTTATTATAAGCTATTTGTATAATAAAAGATAAAATAAAAGTCAAACTATTGTTACGTCTCACAAGTTTTTATGTTAGTATATAAGCTCAAATAAGTCAATCAAAACAAACCCAAAAGAGAATGACATGATGGGACTCACCAATGGCTTATAAGTTCATGATAACCAGACTCGTGAGCAAGAACATGAGCTTTTGCAAGCCTCCAAAGCCAGAGATCAGTGGAATGAGAAGCAGGTGTAAAGACTTGTTTCCATTGTGGTTTTTCACCAATAACTGGTCTAGTGAGCTCAATGGCTAATGGCTTCAATATACCTTCACTTGTGAGGAAGAATAGTGTTCTTGACCCATATAATGTAGTGCCCTCAATTTCTCTCACTTTGCTTACAAATGGTAAGTATAAATCATGGTAGTCTAGCATGAACAATTTCTTTTCTTTAATTGCCTGAAGTATTGAAATTAAATGATTTTTCAGCACTATACATTGTTAATTAATTTAGTAAAATTCATTGATGGTTTAGTACCTCTTCAACTGTGCTATAAGTGGTCAAGTGTGGCTCAATGATTTCTCTAGTAATTGCTGATTCTGGTGAACCATAGACTTGGGCATCTAGTTTACTCATCAAAGGCCATTCCTAATAAAAATGAATAAAAAGAAAAAGACATTAAAATTATTGCATATATATAAATATAAATATTGTGAAAAGAGTAAAATAAATATAAGAATTCATGCCTTAACCAATTGGATGCTATATGGGTTGGCACCTGCCAAAGTCTCTCTGGCAAACTCCACATCTGAAAACCAAAAGAGTCTATCCCCTACATTTCCAAAGCACATATTCATATCAAATTTAAGTACATATTGAATAACAATTTAATTATTTATATATTAAACTTACTTTTGAATGGTTCTGGGGGATCAAAGCGCAGAACATTTTGGCTATCATTAGCAACTTTAATTAACTTTGGAATGACTTTTTGGATAAATGTTAAGTCATCGGATTTAAGAGGTGGTAAATTAAATCCTTCTTTGTATAGTGCCTCTATGTCTTCAAAGCTTGCAAATCCTAGATTTTGATCGGTGAGAATTGTGTCCAAGGATTGAATAACTGCAGTCAACCCTAAGGATATGGTAGAAGTATTGAATTGTGTCTGCTTTATTTCAGCAAATGACTCATCCCGAGGAACATAGAAGTCTAAATTCCTAGTTTCATATCGTGGATCTGCAAAAAAAATTGTTATAAACATATATATCTTGAAATATCACAAAGAAAGAAAAAGACATGCAAACAAACATGGTTAAAGGAATTTGCATCCTCAATAGATAAAATCTAGAGTACAACAATGTGTTAATTAGTCTATTTCAAACATCCATTTTCATACACAACATAGGTGTTACGGTGTTGTTTTGCACTAAAAATATACATAACCTCTCATAAATGCATGGAATCTATTTCCTTTTTGTCCTTTCATGTATCCTAGCTTCTTCCATTATGAAATAGTTTTCAGTTTGTTCAATCAAAATTAAACTATTGACAAAGAAACAAATAATATATGAGCATGAAAATAGGTAACCTGCATCAGAATGCTTTCGACCAGTGCGACACCTTCTTGGATATGGGTAACTTTTAGTGCCTCCAAGAATAGGCCTTTTAAGATCAAGGTTGGTATCAGGATCTCCAAGATCATTGTACACATCATAGTCATATATTCTGTCTGAGCTTTTTCTTTCTCCTTCTCCATTCCCTCTCAGTAAAACTAGCTCTTCTTTTCTCAGTCTTTGCAACCCTTTTGGTGTTTGAGATGGCAAGTATGACTGTTACATCATTACATGCATATGTATAGGTCAATAAACCATAGGAACCTATATAAGAATTCTCTCCAAGGACAAGTACTAACCCTACAAATTTTACCTATATATCTTAATGATGAAGAACAATATTCTATGTACTATAAATTTAAGAATGTTAAAATATTTCATAAAACTAAAAGTGTTGAAAATGTAAAAAGAGAAAAAAGTATAATAAAAATACAACCTTGTCAGTGAAGAAAACTCTCTTGACAGAACTATCAGTGTTGGGTTGAATCCAGGAATTGCATGTAAGGTTGAGAGGGCCATCAGGAAAACCATGAAGGACAATACTCTTTAGAAAAAGCTCCTTGTGTTGTTCATTCTCAACTAAAATTGCACCAACCTTCCCAAAATCTGTGGATAACTCAAATTCAGCCTCATAAAGCTCCTCATCCTCTTTTTCCTCTGTATTTTGTGCAGACCCTTTTATCGTCTCTTTCTCTGTCTTTGTTTCTTCATTCATACAAACATTAGCTCTATTTTTACACTATGCTCAAATCAAATTACACTTGTGTAATGTACTATTATAAAATAAATAAAAAATTGATGGTTACTATTATTAAGAAGTTTAGGCAATTAATTTGAAGTAAAATATAAGTTAAATTTATTAAATTGTCATTTTTCCTATCTACTTTGGGAGATTTTTGAGTTTTTAAAAATTCTAGTTTCTGGTGATAAAGGTATTGATTATTGTAGTGTAATTTTGTCTATATAATATATAGATCATCTCTATAAAAAATTTATGTTAATCTAAAATCATTTTAGTATATATTTGATTTCACTTTTAGAGGTGTCAAAATTGATTTGAGGTGTATCATTGATTTATATATGTTTTGTTATTTTCGAGTATAATTGAATTTACTTTTAATATTGATTCTAACTTGAAGCTAGTAATTATTTTAAATCACAGTTGAAAAGTGCAAATTCATGTTCCAATAAATGTGACTGTAGAAGTTAGAACTTCCGACTACAACATCATCGCGTGTAATTTATTATTCAACTAACTTTTACAAATAAGTGTTTGTAAACGTAAATTACTTTATTTTCAATTTAGTTTTTAGCTATAATCAATTCATTTAAAACGAATTTTTATCACCTTATAGAACCAAACAATCACTTGGTATGTCATTAATTGTATATATAAACTTGAACTTACCTTGATCAAGCTCATTGCTAACAAGCTCCAATGAAAGTGTTTTTCCAGCTAACTTTTCAATCTGTTGGAGCCCACCATCTACAAGATTCTTTAGAAGTCCGTCATCACTATGTTTCAAAGTGACAACAGCTTTCACTTTGATCAAATTATGAGATTTTGTGTCATTGTTGCTACTGCTACTTTCCCTCACAGCCTTCACACAATGAAACACACACGCCATGTGAAACTTAGCTGTTTAATTTCTAATCAGTGTTTAAGAGAGTCTAATTGCACTATTAGTACGTGCTTCAAAAACCAACAAAGATTATGATGATTATTATTTTTTTTGACAAAACAACAAAGATTATGATGAATTTATCTTTAGTATATGTGTTGTATTTATAGAAGATGTCAATGAGGTGTTTATAGTCTTTTTAGAGCATTAATATTTTATATTAACCACGTGTGTTTACGATTTTTCTTATAGGCCTAATATTTCTATTAAAAACATTTGACGTGGGTATCTTTCTATATATATATATCTCTATGGGGAAAGAAGATCCTCATGGTACACAATTTTTAAGAAAAAAACGTAACATTTTTGCCAAAAGTAAAAATATCAATGCTACAAGGCATGTACATTATTTAGAGGCGGTTTTCATTTTTGTTTGGAAATCCGTTGGGGTAAGTAATAAGGATTAAACACGTATCACAAATGGATGATAATAATCTATAATAAATTTTTAATATTCAATTTATCAGAAAAATTACGTGTATAAATAAATAATTTATTAAAGGAAATTGTTTGATATAGCAAAAGATATTTCATTGGTCATCGACCCGTGTATTCTGGCAAGAACCGATTGAAAATTGAAGTCTTCATTTGTTTTGAAATCATGACACGCATGTTTTTGTAATTTTCGCGACATATAACAGTGCTTTTTATTAAAAATAAAGGAGTTCATGTTCACATTTCCAATAAGAATACAACACAGGCCCTATCTAAGAGATGTGAATACTAGCTTATCAAGTAATTAAGAACACATTTCATCTAAGAAATCTCCAATTAAATGTGACAATAAGGCTTCATCTAATTATGTTAGATTTTCAACATCATTAACGTCAAAACAAATTAATAACACCTTAAAGGATATCTCTTAGTCTAGTATAGACGATATTAAAGAGCCCTTTCTCTTGGCAACTTCCAAATCTTCTTTATACATAATTACGGCTCTTGTGTCTTAACATTTATTTTTTGCCCTGCCTGAACCTTCTTTCCAGTCAAGGTCCCATGTCCATATCTATTTTGCTACAACTATTATTCCCCTAAGTTACACAATACACATATTTGGGTCTACTTTTCCCTCTCTAATTAGAGATATCATTTTTGCAGGTCAACTATATGTTACCCCAACTCACATATTGAAAGGGTAAAAAAAAGTATTATACTTAAAAAGGTTCTACCAAAGAAAATTTAAAGTTCAAAGAGAGTTGCTGAATGGTGTTTTATTAGAAGTTGAGTTCCGATTAAAAATTACTCAAATCTCCAATCTAGTAGTGATTTTTGGAATGAACATTGTTACTGAATATTCAACATATATTTGATTTCTCTAAAGTTAACAACTCATTTTAGATAATAAAATGACTAATGTCAATCATTGATCATCAAATGAGTAATTATTATTTTGTGCACATGCATAATCAATCACGGGTGGTTATAATATCAACCGTTAAATCACTCACTTCATCAACTTTTCACTTTAGATGAAGTCAAATCCGAGTAAATACTAGAGGTGGATAAACAATCACCAAACTAAAAAACTCTCCAAATTATATATTACAATTTTTTCAAATCATTTTTTTTTTGGAATCTGTTTATTCAAGTTTTGAATTTTTTTGTTTGAAAGTTTTTTCTGTTTTTAAAAGAAATACAATAAATTTTTTTCAAAAAAAAAACTCAAAATATATTTCAGTTGACAAAAAAAAATATGAGGCCACAAACCCCATCACCTATGCCCACAATAAATAACGAAGCAACGGGCTGAGGCTTAAAAAATTTGAGAAAGTTGGCTTTCGTACCCCGGTTAATCTTATACCCCATAAATTGTTTAAATTCCAAAATTATCTCTTTTATTTTCATTCACTTGATGGTAAAAAAAAATTACTTTAAAATCTCACCCCACAACCAAATTTCCTATAAGTAATTTTTTCCTAAAAAATCTGATATACAACTTATAACTACAGAAAATTTCATTTTTAAAATTTCCGGTAATACAATTAGATAACCGGAAATTCTCCCAACAAATTTCCGGTACATTTTTTATACCGGAAATTTCAAAACTTTGAAAAATCAGGTATGTAATTTTTTTTTTTAACTTTTTTTTTGTTAAAATAGGGATGGAAAAAACACAACTATAGATAATAACACAATTTGTTATTATTATTATTTATATTTTTTTTATTTATTAGATCGGAATAAAAATAGGAGGGAGTTGTTATCAAAATAAAGTTGTGTTGCTATTTTATCTGCAAAATATTATGAATACGTTATTTGTTTTGGCACAGTCAATTGTATGTGCAAAATAGGAGACAATTGTTAAAATAATTTAAATTTATCTACAAAATAGGAGGGAGTTGTTAAAACTTTTTTATTTTTACTGAAATGTAAAGGTTATTTTAGTAATTTCAATTTAAAATTTTTAAAATGTGGGGGTATACGGTTAAATGGAGGGTACGAAAGCCAGCTTTTAAAATTTGAAGGTTGCTCATCCGCCCCCATATCTACTATTGGAAGGTAGGATCCAATAAAAAAGTCAAAAAAATAAACAAACATGAAGAGTTGGATGAGTAATCACCAAAAAGTTTGTCTCAATAAAAGCCCATAATTAAGAAACTTAGTAGGGAGCTTATTAAGTGGAACTCAAAGAGTTTGGAGCTTATTTAACAGTTTTACCCCAATACACATATTTGGGTCTACTTTTTCCACTCTAATTAGAGATGTCATTTTTGCAAGTCAACTATTTGTTGACCCCAACCCATATATTGGAAGGATAAAAAAATATCATAGTTAAAAAGGTTCTACTAAAGAAAATTCAAAGCTCAAAGGGAGTTGTTAAAGGGTGTTTTACTAGAAGTTGAGTTCCAATAATTAAAAACTACTCGAATCTCCAAACCAGTAGTGATTTTTGGAATGAACAATGTTATTGAATGTTTTAATCTATTAGTGTTTTCTAAAAATGTGAGTAAACATATATTTGATTCCTCTAAAATAAACAATTCATTTTAGATAATAAAATGACTAATATCAATCACTAATCATCAAATGAGTGATTATTATTTTGTGATAAATCACGGATAGTTATAATATCAACCGTTAAACCACTCACTTCATCAACTTATCACTTTAGAGGAGTCAAATCCGAATAAATTCTAGAAGTAGATAACAATCACCAAGTTAGAAAAACTCTCTAAATTATATGGATTAAGCGGGTCCATAGGCCCATTTTTTCAAATCACTTTTTTTTTTGGAATTTGTTTGTTCAAGTTTTGAATTTTTTTTTGATAAAAAAAGCAGAGAAGTTTTTCTTTTTTAAAAAAAAATACAACAATTTTTTTTCAAAAAAAATCTCAAAAAAGATGTTCTAAATATCAATTTTTTTCTCAAAAAAATATGAGGCCACAAACACCTTCACCTAGGCCTACAATAAATAATGAATGAAGCAGTCGAGGGTTAAAAATATTGAAGGTTGCTCATCCGCCTCTGTAGATCCACTACCGGAAGGTAGGATCCAATAAAAAGCCATAAAAAAACAAACATGAAGAGTTGGATGAATAATAAGAACCCATAATTAAGAGACTTAGTAGGGAGCTTATTAAGTGGAACTCAAGAGTTTGGGGCTCATATAACAGTTTTACCCCAACATCCATTCAGATGTATGCGTCCAAAAAATAGCTAAATTTTTTGTCTAAGTGTACTATCAAACAATTTGTGTTATCAAGATGTGCACTATCAAAAAATATTGAGGGTTTTTAAATAGCAAAAGTGGAGAAAACACACTATTTACCTTTCTTAGATCCAAATTCATAAACCTTATACATTATTTGTGGTTGTAAGGTGAATGGGTGGGTATTGGACCAAAAAAGAGGATGAAGGGGGCAAATCTAAAATAAAGCTACTGCCTAGGATATATAGTGTATATGTTAGAGAACAAACTTGGAAAAAGAAGCTAACCACACTAATTTCTATGTTTTTTTTGTATTCAATGTTCATTGCACGTCCATTAAGAAGACAGCAAAATTTGATGCTTTACTTCCTATGCTTTTTCAACAGAGGTTCTGATTGCGCCTCGCCCTGCCAAAATTTAACATTTAAATGGACATTAATATCAACAAAGAAAATAATCCCCTGTAATGACACAAATTTTCGGTTAAATTAATGTAAATTGAACTCAAAATGAATACATACCAAGTCGATCATCAACTACATTGCATATTTGTCACATACAATTATATTGAAACCTTTTACCACAATTATTAAATCAGCATACTGAAAACTAACTTAAACCTGTTGTAATAAAGGTGGATGGTCAATACTACATTTTTAAGAAAGCATTGGCTTGTCCTAGTTTGCATTCAAATTTCTTTCACGTGCGCTAAATTCTTTTCAACTAGGAGTGCAAAAAAACTTCAATGCAAACATAAAAGTCTATTTAATTTGTGAAAACATTTATGTTTTTATTTTCTAAAATATGTATTCATTTTAGCTAACTAATAAGAAGATGTGAGACTCAAGAAGTGAGCTATTGTGATGAAGATAAGATGAAATGCTAGTTAGGAATGATGCATTTCATTATTTCCACAAATGGTAGATGATTATTTACTTCAAAAGTGTCTCTTATCTCCCTGTTTCATCGAATCTAAAACATATTTGACTCTTACCATTTTTGTTCTCAAAATTGTCGAGGTCAGACAATTCAATCTCCAAATTTAGGAAATTACAAAGTAGTCCCTGAAATTGAAGGTCGCGAATCAATTCAGTCTCTCTTTCATCCAATAAAGACAAAAATGCTTAGTTGGCACGTCTAGGGAATGTTCAGTTGGAGCATGTATCCAAAAATTTGTTTAAGGCTTCCATTGATCTCTATTTGCAATCTAGATTCATCAAAATTGATTGACGGAGGAACTGAATTGATTGTCAGACTTCAATTTGAATAACTAAACTGCCATTTCGTAAATTTGGGAGTCCAAATTGCATGGCCCCTACAATTTCGAGGACCAAAATAGTGATTCGCTCATTATAATGATTTTAATTTTATGACCCATGAATCCCGTAAAACAAGATAATGAGCAAGAGACTTACAGCATGAGATAGTTGCTCACGGATATAGGCCATTGATCGTAGCATGGCACCCAATGTATCCCTCGACACCTGAAACTTTACTTCAGACTCACCGGACGTTGTATCCGCATCTTGAAGCTGAAATATTTACAAGTTTAATCCAGCAATCAAAAAACATGTCAAAGTCAAGAGAAAGATAATCAAATAATAAGACAGAGGTATAATATACTACAGCAAGAGATGTGATATAATTAGTGACAAGTTATCAACATTTGTTTTTATCGATATCTTTATTTCATTCTTTAAGGGAGAGAAGGAGCCCTGGGGGTCAGTGAGAACTAATAAATAATGCTTGTGATTCCAAACTGTGAATGAGAACTGCAATGGTAAGATACAATATCAAACTGAACAACAACTTCAAAAAGAAACTATATCATATATCTAAAATATATGATTAAAGAAAAAGTGCAGTAACACAATATTTGGCTACCTGGAACCATTAAATCAATTTTATTTCATAATTCACAAGTAAACTAAGTTCTTACACGATGCAGTAAATATAAAAAAGAAGAAAACACTATCAAGTTGATGGATTACGAAAGGGCACATTTTTTTAAGGAACGTCCCAGTGATTGGGAAAAAAACAAATTGTTATCTGCCTTCAATAAATTTCCATAAGAATCTGGGTAGTATTTGAAATGGAAATTCAAATTCAAGGGGATTTATCAGGTCAACCGTCAAGGTTAGATACTTGGATCCATCACAAACCACCTTAAAAAAATTGTAATTGTGTTTTCAAATTTCAGGGTCATAAGAATCATTCAAAATAGAAAGGATCAAATTAAACCATTTAACGCAATACCATATCAATTCTGGTAGGATTCTAATTCACCCTCTGAAACATATATCATCATTACATATGTGCATCGGATCAAGTTGTATGATTTAAATTGAGAATCATATGATTGTGATAGCTTGACAGTAGAGATCCATTATTGAGCCATAACGTAAGTAAACATATTTGACTATTTCCACAAAGAATTATGCAAGCAAGAGAAAAAAAGTAACGCGGCCACATTGTATAAAGTTACTGCTCCACTTAGCTGACAATTTACTTAAAAAGCTTCAAAGTCAAAATGCCACCTCCCACTTGACCATAGGATACTAAAAACAATATGAGGATATTAGTATCAAAAAGATCATGCTTTGTGTCTAACAAGATATTAAAAGTTAGGGTTAAATTTCTTTTTAGTCCTTATAAAATACCTTCCTCAGTTTTGTCCCTACTAAAGTTTTCTATGAAGTTTAGTCCTCCACTTATTTGCCGTTGTTGAAAATAAAAAAGAAATAGTCGGGAATAGCGGCATTTAATGCTTATTGATCTCTTATGTCTAGAACATATTTAGCCCAAAAATTTATTTGTCTTTATTAGGAAATAGTCATATTCTGTAAGGCTTGATGAAACCAAGAAGTTAAATAATTTTTTTCTAACTAACCAATAAGAATATGCTTCTCGTAAGGATCTTTTAAATTGTTAATCCCATTGTCAAGGTGTGTTCCCATGTTAATCCCAAGGACACCACCAGCCACTTATAATTTACAAGTTGGGTTCCCTCTTCATATATTGAAAATTTAGTGTATTATATTATCTTATCTTCTTTAGCAGCAGAATCAATAGCAATTATCAGGGACTACTCATCATAAATATTCGAATTGTAAATGATAATCAACACAAGTACATCTTTCTCAACCCCTATATCAACTTATTATCAAGAACGTTGCTTCAGAGGAAATTTGACAACAGATGTTTAAAGATTGTGCCTTTCTAGTACTAGAACAATTATGCAACAAAAGTTTTTAAAAGTAAATATATTTGAATGGCAGGTTTAGAAAATAAAATCACATACCTTGAGATTTATTACAGCAACCTTATTTGCTGGTCTTGAGAGCTGTTCACTGATGTAGGCCATAGACTTCAGCATTGGTTCCAAAGAAACTCTTGAGAGCTGAAACTTAACCTCAGATTCTTTTGATGGAGTCCGACTATAATCTTGCAACTGCAATATGGTACTTGAAGTATGTTAAAGGATTAAATTTCCTCACTGGTAAGAATATGATATGAGAGGGCAAAAGAAAAGTACTTTTCCAACTGAAAGGCTACAGAAGATATGTATAAACATGCAAATAAAGCACTAAAATCTGGACCAACTTTAAAGCTAAGCTAAATGAAGAATACAGGAATTTACTTTTCCTTAGTTGAGGATAATATGAGCATACCTTCAGATTGATTACCGCTACTTTATTCTGTGGACTTGAGTTTTTGTTCTCCATTACCCATGTCATTGATTTTAGGCATGGAAGAACCACCTACATGAAAGAAATCACGGATCAAATTACTTCCATGGAATCTTAATTCCATTGAACAACAGAAACAGAAGGAAAAAGGTTCGTTTTCCAAGTACCATATTTCCAGATGGAACATCATCTCGATGAAGAGACACCGGGGCCATTCGTGGCAAATTTAGGTCAGCAACTGATTGAACCGGACCACCAGAATCATTAAGATTAAACCTCCTTGTTACTTCATCTTGTCGAGGCCACAAAAGAGGAGTTGTATCCAAAGTTGAATTGGTAGTTTTTTTGTCATTATAAGTAGTCCCACTGGCCTGATTATTAGGTGTAGCTTTGGCAACACTTCTTTTCATTGCAGCAACCTTCTTTCCACCTTCTTTAAGACCAGTCATTGCAGCATTAAAAGTTTCAACAGTTACTGCCCCTTCCTCAGCATATCTGATGGCTTCCCTGCATAGATTGCTATACCTCGATGTCAGAGACTCCTTTCCATGTAATGCAGTACGTTCATCCGATCCGGCACTACTTTTTGCATTTCTTGTCCACCGTTTTAATATGTAATGAGATGGTAATGTAAGTACATTTGTCATAGTGAAAACAGTTAAGATATGCCTGCAAAGAATGCCTGAATACTCAAACATTTGGCAACTACAGTTAGCTCTCAATTCAGCATGGTTAAATGCAACAATGTATGCCTTGTGGACATCCTCAAATTTCGCAACCTTGAATGTGCTATTTACCTCATCTCCTTCAATTATATTTGCAGTATAAACAAAAGTTTCGACTAGCTCTTCCTGAAACTTCAAAAATATTTTTTTTGTATAGAGGTTAGCAGCCTGTTTCTCCATTGGTGAAGGTGTCTTCAAATCTGGTGTTGTGCAAATTGTCTCAAAGTCTGCTTCTATTTCCTTTTCAATCCAGCTCTCTACAGCTCTTTCATACTGCCTAAAGAACAACGGCAATGTCATCAATGGGTTGACATAACCATCAAAAAAAGAACCACCAAATCCTTGATTAGGAGATATTGCAGCAAAAAATGAATCACGGAAATATGCTGGAACCCATTGAGCACGAGCATTATACAATGACTGAAGCCAGTCATTTCTTCTGAGTTCATATTTATCAAGGATAGAATTCCAAGATGACTCAAACTCCTCAACAGTTTCTGTCAGGTTAATAGAATTATAAAGTTCACCCTGAAAATTTGGATGTGCTAGACATACATGGGCCAACTTTTCCTGGCCTTCTCTCAAGACATGCCACATGTTAATACAGTGGCGAGCTTGTGGGAAAACTTGTGAAACTGCTGCCTGTATAGCTCTGTCTTGATCAGTAGTTATAGAGACAGGTTGTCGGGCATTCATTGCTGTGAGAAATGTCTTGAAGAGCCACAATAAAGAAGCCTCGGAGTCGTCCAAAAGGAGTGCACAACCAAACAAAACCGTCTGACCATGATGGTTCACTCCAGTAAAAGGAGCAAATGGCACTTTGTACTGGTTAACTCTGTATGTGGTGTCCAGATGAACTGCATCACCAAAATGACTGTAAGCTGTCCTGGATCGGGCATCTGCCCAAAAGACATTAGACATATGATTGTCTTCATCGAGTTGTATAGCATAGAAGAAACCAGGATTCTCAGCCTGCATTTTCTTAAAATACTCCAGCAGATTATGAGCATCCTTCCCTAATGTTCTGTTTTGGAAAGGTGCCCTAGTAGTATAATTCATCAATGTGGCATTTTTAACAGGCTGACTTGGTTCCGCGACATTGGCAGCATGAATATTCAGCATCCCACAAGTATTCTGATTAGAAATGTGATTCCCATCCATAGATACATACAGGACACCACTTGGAACAAGTCCAACTCCTTGATAAGTTTCAGGCATAGTCCTTCCAACACTGGAAAAATGCTTACGTGGATGCAGGTTTTGTGTCTTGCTGGGATTCACCATTGAATGACTATGTTCCTTCACCAATTTGGTTACAACCCATTTATTTTGATCCTTTAGCTCAATCCTAATCATTGCATCACAACTGTCATTAAACCTTTTTTTTAAACCTTCCCTTCCACACACAAACTCCACATACATATTTGGCCCATCGGCTTTAGAGCGAGTACGTGAACCAACTTTAGAGCTGAAACCCATGTGTTTCGCGTACTCATCGTAAAAAGTCTTGGCAACATCTTCTGAATCAAATTCCATACCCAAATATGGCTCAGAAATCCCATCCTCAACATAAAATCCAAAGCTTTCAGCATTATTAATTTCACCATCACTAGGTTCTGTATCCCCATCATCTGCCCTAGCTTGATGATCACTCTCATCTTCAACATTTATCACGTGAACATCCATTTGAAACAATTTATACTGCTATGTTATTGTGTGTCTGATTTATTGGTAAATGTACTGACCATGGATTGTATACTCTAACCCTATAAAATAGTAAGTAGGTGCCATCTAAGTTGCCTGAGCTCCAAGTAAATTCAAAATTGAAAAATGCAATACATAAAGTAAAAAAATGGTCCCTGTAGACTGCTAAAAACTTCATTATATAAATGCCACGTTTAGACACTCTGTGGATGTGTTCAATCATTGTGTCCTTTATATTATTAATTCTTAGTAATGAATAAATGAAATATAACAAAACAAAGAAAAATAACTTCTGAATTACCAAAAAAAAAGAACTTGTTCAGATTTAAAAAAAAAACAAATTAAGCCTATATTCCTATGAAACTACATTAAATTATTCTGTCTGACTATAGCCCAGTCTTCTGTGCGTTTAAATTGCAATTTAAAGCCAACAGGGAATCACACATTAAATTATTCTGTCACTAACATGACTTTTTTTTTTTAACCCTATGGTTGGGAACGAGGCCCTAGTAATCTGGAGTTTGGCCGGGTGGTAAGTAAAACCTAGCCAAAAATTGTCTCAACTAGGATTCGGACTTAAGTTCTCCCGATCGATTCTTTCTTAACTAAAACTCATTAACCACTCGAGCCAAATCACTTGGTTTCACTAACATGACATGATCAAGTAAGTGTAAAATAAATGACAATCTATAAGTAACAGTAACTGCAAAAACTAGTAAAAAGGAAAGGAAAAAAATAATTACAATAAAACAATCTACAAAATCAACAAAGTCCTACAATAACAAGAATGAAGCTTAACCTATAGGCAATTCATTGAAGAAACGTTTTTGCACAAATTAAATTAACATGAAAAATTAGAAACCTTAACTTACAGAAAAAAA
>JBBPBP010009777.1:54059745-54073029 GCA_037974735.1 Cicer chorassanicum | reverse complement strand
AAAAAAAAAAAAAAAAAAAAAAAAACGATAAGCTCGAGGAAAGCGATTAACTTACGAACGGTGGAAAAACGCGCGTGAGTAGTAACGTTCGGAAATTGAAACGACGGTGTTTTGGAGGTGGTTGGGGTTTCTTGACCACCGGGAGTCGCAGGGGAGAGAGAGGAGGAGGAAAGAGAAAGTGAGTGCGTGTCACAGATTGAACGTGTCATAAGTACACACGCGTGATGTGTACCGTTAGATTCAGATCGAACGGCTACGGTTGGTTTAGACCAAACCACTTTCCTTTTTACGAAAGTGGGATCTGAGATAAAGTTGTACGTTTGTGGTGCGATTCGCCAAGTGCATGACCAATGTTGTGTTGTGGATACAACACTTGCATTGTGTTTTTCGTACTTTTTTTACTTACTCCTTTTTTATTTTTAGTACATTTTTATTTACTTTTTAATTAGATTAAATTATAAATTTTTTAGTTTTACTAGTTTTTAATTAGATTTTTGTAGTTTCATATTTTAGGTAGAATTTTAGTTTCATTTTTTTAATTTAATTCGTCTGAATAAATTTTTTTAGGCAAATGACTTCATAAGAGTGTTATTTTGAGAAGTAGAGAGTAACATTATAAGAATATACATGATAATCTGACTTAATTATTAAGCTAAAAGAAGACGAAGACTTGTTGGTTGACTTGAAGCATTAAACAAGTATACTTTATAGGCTGAGTATGTTGTTTTGTTTATGATATTTCCAAATCCCCATTATTCTTACATTATTTATTAACAAAATCTTCATGCTTCAGGTTCTCTCTTTCCTTTCCTCCTTCTTTCTCTTCCTTTGTTGTTGCTCTTTTATTTTTCTATAATAAATTTCAAACCTTTTTTTCTATGTTATCTTACTTTGCTATAATTGTAGTCTTGCACACTTTGTAGTTTTGTAATTTTAAAAAGTGTAGTAATGAAGGAAATGGAGTTACAACAAAATGGTTTTATTCAAAGGGAAAATGAAGAAAATAGAGATTTGATAATTCGCATAGAAACCATGCTACAAAGTATTGAACTTCCCTTAGTCTCAAATTGTTGTATATACAAAGTACCTCAAAAAATTCGGAAACTCAATGAACAAGCCTATACTCCAGCCATTGTTTCCATTGGTCCATTTCACTATGGTGACAAGAGGTTAGTCTCAATGGAAGATCTCAAATTGAAGTATCTCAAGAGTTTCCTTGAAAGAACTCAAAAGGGTTTAGTTGATTTAATAGAATACATCAAAAAATCAGAAGAAATCATTAGATGTTGTTACTCAGAAACAATTGAACAAACAGGCGACGATTTCATAGAGATTATTTTAACCGATGCTTGTTTCATAATTGAGTATTTTATTAGATCGCTCGAGTGGCCTCAAGAAGATCCTTTATTGTCCAAACCATGGTTGAGGTGTGATGTGAAGCTTGATCTGATATTACTTGAAAATCAGCTTCCTTGGTTTGTTCTTGAAGACTTGTTCAACCTAACAGTACCTAGCAGCGAGGTTTCGTCTTTTTTCGATGTTGCTTTTCACTATTTTAGAGTCAATTTCTTGCATAGTATTTTACCTAATGAAGCAAATAACAGCAACTTCACTTTACACTATTTTTATAAACACTATCAACAATATATAATGAGGCCTGATCAAGTTAGCATGCAATTACATAATCTCACTGATCTTCTAAGGGTATTTTACTTACCACCTGATAGGTTACCAAAGAGGGAAAAACAAACAGTTAAGCATCTATATAGTGCAAGCCGGTTAGTTGAAGCAGGTGTTAAGCTTCATGTTGGTCAAGGTTACCAAAGTGTACTTGATTTACAATTTGCAAAAGGTGTTCTTACAATACCAAGATTTGAAATTTGTCATTGGACTGAGACATTAATTAGGAATGTGATTGCATTTGAGCAATGTCATTATCCATTTCAGACTTACATAACTGATTACATAATACTATTGGATTTCTTGATTGATACTTCTCTAGATGTTGATACACTTGTTGACGAAGGAATAATGACTAACACATTGGGTGATAGCAATGCTGTTGCTAAGATGATTAACAATCTTTGCCTTAATGTTGTTCAGGAAAATGTCAGCAGCAGTTATGTTTCGCTTTGCAGAAAATTGAATCGCTTTTATGAGGATCCTTTTCATAAATATAAGGCGGTTTTCATGCATGACTACCTCAGTACTCCTTGGAAAATAACATCTTTTGCAGCTGCAATTGTACTGCTTTTGCTTACTCTAGTTCAAGCAATATGTTCTGTCATCTCATTGTTTTAGGTTGTGTTTTGGTATTCTTCATTCTTCAATAATGCTGTCATCTTCGGTTTTTGAGTTAATGTTCTTTGTGCATTAAATATTAGAGTCGTTGTTCTCGTGCTCTTGGATGCTTATGGAACTAAGACACTTGATCATTGGTCCATTTCTTTTAAATTTTGAGATGTCTCAAACTAGATCAGAATGTAGTTGATGTAGTTATTGAATCTAATGTATTTGTTGTTGTTAAATGCATAAGTTCCAATTCTGCTCTTGTGACAATAGACACTGTAAGTCTCTTATGTACTAGTATGAGAATGTGTTTGTTATCCACATTAGGAGGCACCATAATGTCAAGGCTCATAATTTGGTAGGAATGACAAAAAGTTTGGCACTAGAACTTGGATGGAGAATGCTCCTAATCATGCTACTCAATCTCTCTGAAATAGATAGCTTGTTAACAAATACTCCATTTGATCTCAAATATAAGATAAAGTGAGTCAACAAAATTGAATATATTTGGTCCAAATAGATCAATTTTTGTTAATCAAACTGTTTTTTATATTCAAGACTAGAAGGAATATGTGGTAAATAGACATATATAATTAATAGAGCAATAAACCTATAGTGAGAAGGATTTTGAAATGATAAGTTCTTTTTGAAACTGACCGAAAATATCATTAATAGAAACTTTAAAGAACTCTTTACTCGGTAAATTTTTTAAAAGAACTTAACTATCATAGGTGATTATTACATGTATGGACTCTTTGTACAACATCCACATTTGAAGGGAGCAACCATACTTATCTTCTACTTTCTCTGATAAATAGGGAAATGGTTTGAACTTAGATGGCCCATACTCACATAGCCAGCCTAATATTTACTGAGACTTAAAGCAAATTTTACGATAAGACTTTGATAAAAGAAATGAAATAGTGATTTTTTAATACTAACAATAATATTTTAAAACTGTAAGGTCTTTTACTTGTTTGTATTATCTAAATATTTTTTATTTTTTGAGGCGTAAGTATACATGAAAAAATATTTTTTCTTTTTAGAAGTCTAAAACCTTAACTTTACTATTTGGGCTGACCCTATATTCTTAAAGATTGATGACATGCAACTGTCAAATCTAATTCTTCGAGACGGATAGACTACAAAGTTCTCTTCAAGAGTTTTAATTTTAAAATTTGTTGTATTTCTAATTAATCATTTAAATATGTTTTTTTATATAAAAGTTTGTCTTTTAAATAACGAGATTAGTTTTCAAATAATATTCGTCGTCATAATATATTAAACTGATGATAAAAATAAAAAATCTAATATAATAAACATTTTGTAAATTTATTTTGAAGAAAGATACAAAACTAAGATTTACTTGAAATAATTAATAATAAAATTTAAGAAATTTATCTTACAAAGAAATTTATTAATTTATAGAAAACTTACCTTAATATTTAAGATAAATACTATTTTTTTCAGCATATCTTACAAAGAAATTTATTAATTTATAGCTACTAGATTAAAAATTGACGTCTTATTGTTCACAACTCAGTTAGTGTACTATAAAAATGAAAAGAGATTTCAAAAAGAAGTTTCGAATTTAGATTAAAAAAAAACTAACAAAAATATTAATTTCTCTGTCAAAAAAAATATTCACTATTTTTATTTTGCCAATAAGAGTCAAATGAAAAACCCTTTGAGCTATATGTAATGAAATAAAATCAAAATTTATAACTTGACACACTCACACACACATTCCGCTTTACTGCTTACATTGCCACAAACACAAAGTGCTTCTTCCATTACAGAAAAAGCCCTATAATTCAATTCCCAACTTTTATTTTTCTTTTACAAAATGAAGACTATTCCTCTCATTCTAATGGGTTGTGGAGGAGTTGGTTCTCACCTTCTCCAACACATTGTCTCATGCCGTTCTCTTCACTCTTCACAGGTAACTGTCACACCCCTTTACCTTCACATGTTATCGATTTTCATTATTCTGTTTTATTTTCCCTTTTCTTCACTACCAATTTAGTATCAAAATCTTTGCTTTAGATTAAAAATGAAAACTTTATGATGCTTTCTGATGACCCATTTGTCTTCTAGACCTTTTTATGTTGTTATGGGGTTCTTGTTCATTTGCTAACCTTAAATTCATCTAGGTATTGATCACTGTAAAGTGTGATCATTTTATGACATTGATGAAAAATTTGAAGTGTTTTTGTTTTGTTTGTTATTTTGCTTGACAGGGACTCTGCTTGAGAGTTGTGGGAGTTGGTGATAGTAAATCTCTGGTGGTTGTTGATGATTTGTTGAATAAGGGGTTTGATGATAGCTTCTTGTTAGAACTTTGTCGGCTCAAGCATGGTGGTGAATCGCTGTCAAAACTTGCTGATTTTGGTAGATATCTATCTATGCCAATATTCCTAACTTGACTTGGTGGTGATATGAATGTCTGTATGGTTTCTTATATGCTTACTCTTTGATTGTCATTTTAAGGGCAATGCCAGGTATTTGTGCATCCGGAATTGGAAAGAAAGATTTTAGAGATTGCATCTCAACTTGGTACAAAGACAGGTGTGTTGAATTTTTATTATGTCGCGCACCACCTGCTTAATGTGATTGATTTCAAAGCAAATCCTAATAAAGATTAAAATTTCATTGTATGCAATCACTTAGACAGACATTACGGCTGAATTTTTTATTGTAGGTTTGGCCTTTGTAGATAGCACTGCTAGCTCTGACACTATTGTGGTGCTAAAACAAGTGGTTGATTTGGGTTGTTGTGTTGTAATGGCAAATAAAAAGCCTCTTACATCTACAATGGTAAGATCATCAGAAGTGTTTGATAATAATTGTTGAAATAGGAGGGCAGGAAATACATAATTTTTGTCAAGTAGAATAATCCTGTTTATGGTCATGTTCATTTTGGTCTTAAAAGATAAAAATCATGCAACATGATCCCTAAACTTTATAATATATGGAATTTTGTCTTTCCATTTGAATTTCTGTTAAACTATTTAACAGAACTCGTCATTCTGATATCATGTTTTTGAAGCTTCGACACTAAAATGCTCTAATGATATGACCCTCCTTGAAGTGGACTTTTCCAATCTCAAAGTTTGATACAAAAATGGTCACATCTGAATGTTCCTTTTTCTGTTAGCATTTGACAGAAAATAAAAAAGAAGGATGGAAATGTGCATGTTATAAAGTTTAGGGCATGTCTTGTTTCAAAGTTTTGAGACCAAAGTGCACACGGCCCTAGATTAAAGGGGGTCAATTCGACTTTTCCCTAAAAGAAAGTTTCACAATAATTATTCTATTCTATCAAATAAAAATAAGGTTTTATTTTCTTCCGCTTTACTTTGTTTCTTTATTCTATTGTTGCACTTGCCTCATTTAAATAATTACTCTTACATGGAACAGGAGGATTTTGAAAAACTTATGGCATATCCACGTCGTATCCGTCATGAGTCAACTGTAAGTGATGTTAATTCTTGCCTCAACTAGATTACAGATGTATCTACATGTTATTACGATGAGATGGGACTGTATAAAAATAGTTGTGAAAGTATGGGTTTTCAATAACGAGGAATACAAACTGCAAATTTGTTTCTAGAATGTCATTGATTAGTTATATTTCTGTCTTTAACTCTAATCTCAAAGTAACCAAATTAGAGCTTGTATAAGTTCTGGATGTGTTGTATGGATCTATAACTCAACTGAACTCTCCCATTAAAAGAACTTGGTATAATGTCATCTTCATCTAGAAATAAGGAGGGAAAGATATTGAATTTGAGGAGTGTGTTTTACTCAATAATACTCTTATGCATATATGAAAACATGGGAAATCTAAAATCCAAATCAGAAGAAAAAGGATCCACTATATGAATTTTGATTTAATTTTGAAATGTATGAATGATATTATCATATTTTCTTCCTTTTAGGATTTTAGAAAATCATTTTACTTTTTTTGTTCTTATGGAATAAAAATGTATGTTTCTGTAAATGTATGTTATGCATGTTCTCAGAGTCACTATACATGTTTGATTCTGCCTCCTGTTTGTCTCATCCGTTGTTTTTGAAATATGGAAGAAATGGTTTGCAATAGTGGCAATGAATATTTCTGATGAAAAATCCTGTAAAAAAATTCTGAGCTTTTCACAAACTATTGATATTTGATACAAAATGTACATGTCTTCATCCTTAGCCCCTTACAATCCTATTAACAAAGTTGGAAAGCAGCACCACAAAGCACATAAGTAATTCATCTAAATTTTGCCATTTTCAATTTAGGAGCCTGGAACTGTGTTTTCCAATGGAAACTATGTATTTCCTTCAAGTGGGATTTATGCACGCAGCAATATGTCTATTATGGTTACGTTAAAGTACAAAACACATGATTTAAAAATTTGGAAACTTCAGATGGAGGAATGTTCAATTTGCTATTCTCGTTGCATATTAGTTGTTACAGATACTTTTTTCGTGTTTTAGATGTGTTCAAGGAGACCCGTAGATTCCATAGTAAGGAGAGTAGATTAAATGGAGGGTAGCCCAATTGACATAGGATAGCCAAAGAGAAGAAACTATTGAGACAAATGTAGAGGTCAATGGTTTGGTTAGAGATATGATCTATGATAGCACATGTGGCGTTGTTTAGATAAGGTCTAACAAAGTGTTTATAAGCGGTGGGTAGTCCTAACCCTACAAGCTGGTTTTGTGTGTAAGGCCCAACCCAAATTCTAAGAATTATATTATATACCGGTTTACTTTCTGACAATTTTTTCAATGATGTATTCATGCTTAAATCAACTCTCTCCTCAGAATCAGTTAAATGTACAATTGTTTGTTCAGTGATCAATTTCTCGAATTTGTCTTGATAGTGAAATGTGCTTTGAATGGGCCATGTATATTTGTTAGGTTGTCAATTAATGGAAGTGAAATTCTAATAGGAAACTGTGCCTATAAAAAACTTATTTTACTTCATTTGAATATTGAAATATCAGTGATTGAGGAGCTTTGAGTTATGACTGATCTGGTTGTGATGTTTTTAAAGGTAGGTGCTGGTCTTCCTGTGATAGCATCCCTGAATCGCATAATCTCTTCTGGTGATCCTGTTCATCGCATTATTGGAAGTCTGAGTGGTATGACATCTTTCATCATTGTATGATTTTATCTTCTAAATGTTATTTTTTATGCCTGATCCTGTATTCATGGTAGTCTTCCACATAAATTTAAGGTATTGTTATTGTATGTTGATATTGGATTTTATGTTGCATACTTTTACTAGGAACATTGGGGTATGTAATGAGTGAGGTTGAAGATGGAAAGCCGCTGAGTGAAGTTGTTAGAGCTGCTAAAAGTCTGGGGTACACTGAACCAGGTTATTGACTTTTTTGTAATAAGCAAACCAGGTTATTGACTAATGACTGCTACTTTTGAAATTGTATTATTGAGTGTGCTCCATTTGCTAAATTTTATTGTTAGTTTATGATAATTTACCTTTAAGCACGAGTGGATTATTTATGTGTACTATCTTGTTGCAGATCCACGTGACGATCTTAGTGGAATGGATGTTGCTAGAAAGGTCCAATATCTTTTTTTTCTCTGCAAATTTTAGTTTTATAGCTGTCCCGCTTTATCGAAAAACTCAAAAATCTGTTTCAATGGCGCAAGTTAGCAAAATTCTTGCACTGTTTGCGGCTAATGGGGCTTCAATTTCATTTCCAAAGTTGTGATATTGGAGTTTATCAACTTTTTAGTTGACGATTTCTTATCATGGGACTTTCTGCAATACTTTTGAATGAAGTTGAGTGTATTATATTATGAATTTAAAATGATCCAGTACAAACTTTCTGCTTTTTGGGCCAATGTCAGAACAGGCTTTGATTCTTGCCCGAATACTTGGACGTCGGATTAATATGGAAAACGTTCAGGTTTGTTTGGCATTTTTCACATTCTACTTCTCTGTCCCACCTTTCCTATATTTAGCTTATTTTCCCCCTATGTTAATAATTTTATATGCATTTCACAGATTGAGAGCTTGTATCCCAAAGAAATGGGGCCTGATGTAATGACTGTTGAAGACTTTTTGGGCCGTGGACTCTCGTTGCTGGACAAAGATATTCAAGAGAGAGTTGAGAAGGCAGCTTCAAATGGAAATGTTCTGCGATATGTCTGTGTCATTGAGGGCCCAAGGTATCTTCTTTTTCCTCCCTTTTGTATTTTGTGTTCAATCTAGCATTTGTGTCATACCTCAACACATATAGTTTTCTCCTTTTCCTAGGTGTGAAGTCGGTATTCAAGAGCTTCCAAAGAATTCTCCTTTAGGAAGATTAAGAGGAAGTGATAATGTGGTAAGCTTCTTTTATTTTCTCGCTTTTGGTTTGTGTATATTTAACTAGTAAGATACCTCTGTGTTCGCACAGGATATTTTTGTTTTACACATGTTGGAAATAGACATAATCAATTTCTGATAATAGTGGGTTAGCTCAGAATTGGCTCATAATCAAAATACATCTAAAAGCTGTGTGAGAAAATTATTTTTTGATAACACTGAGTTAGCTCAGAATTGTTGCTTCTACAGTATTTGATGACCAAATATGCTTCCCATTGCTGTCTTTGTGGTTAATGCTGCAAAGTAGCGACATTTTGTATTTATTACTTGTTAATGGATAACTCTCTGTCAAGCCTCTTAATACTTGCTAACCATTTCCCTCTTGTTTTTCTTGCATAGATTTCTCCCCTGGTTGATAGCAGCCACAACATTCTATCCAGAGTACTACTTTGTTCTGCTTTCGTTCTATTTGACCCTCTTGGTCTTCTTGATAGATCTGTGTATTTCATGTTTAATTGGCTGGAGCACTTTTGTTCAATTAGGACAACATACATACAAAGTCCTTTCAAACTTACAGCACGATCTCACTTATCTAATCAAATAACTGATTGAGCTTTGATGTCTAAAACTGAAAACTAAAATCTTCAAAATGATCTTTCAAGTGGTTCAAGAACTAGAAGAATAATTCTCATCATATGCTAGAATGTTCTAATATGAAAGACAGAGATAGTGAGAGTAGATATGTTCAAATGTGAAATGAAAATTAATGAATGATAAAAACTGAAAAAACAGTGAGAGGAGATGTTAAAAAGGACCGAGAGTGTCTTTTAGCGGCAAAGTAGTATGTCTTTGAGCACATGCCACGTGGCAAAAGTGGAGTGAAGTTTCTTAAATAGAAAATAGGATAGAATAGATTAGGATTATTTTCCATCGTAGAGGCTTGACATGGCACAATATGCTTTCATTCTCAATTTATTTGCTTTGCCATACAATACAAGTTCAGATTTTCTGGAGCAATAATGACCATTTTGTATGTTGATGCAAATGACAGTTGGAAGTATACACCCGATGCTATAGTGACCTACCTCTGGTTATTCAAGGTGCTGGAGCTGGAAACGACACGACGGCAGCCGGTGTCCTTGCTGATATCGTGGATCTTCAGGATTTATTTCCTTGAGGGAAATGTTTTTGTTCTGTGAATTTAAAGAAAATAAAAGTTACAGCTGCTATGTATCTTGTCATGTAATCTGGCGGACGTGCTTCTAAAAATTTGGTTAAAGTATATTATTGGTCCCCATTCATGATTTGTACTATCATTTTCAATGTTGTACAAAGGCATACATTTCACCAATTTTACAAATGTGTGCCCTTTTATACACCTAAAATCATTGTAGTTTTTTTATTTCTTTTGAGTAATGGAGCTTTCTATTTTTATGAGAAATTGAGAGGGTTTCTTCTCCAAGAGACATGTCTAAATGAGCCACACAACAACACAATATCAAATTTGGAATCACAATTTTAATCCAGAATCTTGAGAAATATATACATTGTCGTCGCTTAACTCGATCTCAACAATGTAAGAATTCACATTGACTTCTACACTCTTCAACTTGTCTCATTATAATGCAGCATCACTCTTCAAAATTCTGCTAATTCAGTGCAATCAAAATAGCAACCTGTAGGTCCTTCATCTGGTAAAAGGGCCAGCATGACTGGACCTCTAGCACCCTCCTGTGCTGTAATTGTGCCTTTATGCCAGTTTAGATCAGTGCTTACAAAACGAGGATGAATACAGTTTATGAGCATGTCACGATTTTTCTTGGCAAGAACTCTTGTGTAGGCAGAGACAAGCCTTTGAGATGCTGTATGCTGGAAGCATCATGCTCCACCCATTAGCTTCAAGATTATTTCCTTTGAAATCATACAGAAATTTCTTCACTATGTCATCTATTTTCTCTTCAGACAGTTCATCCACATTCCCAAGTTCATTTCTTAGCCTCCCATTTGGAATCCTCTGCAATATCATGATGTTTCATCAATTTTCATCATGTTGTATTTCTTAGGCATGTCAATGTGTTCTTTTTTTTCACACTAATACTCAACATATTGAGCATATTATCTGTAAAAGATATTCACATTTAGCTTTGAAGATGATGTTTCTTATGCAGCTGAATTTCGGCTATATACCTTCAACTCACCCCTGAGGGAGGAGAGATTCACTATCCTTGCCTTTGCAGATGATAACTGTAGCAGGGGAAGGAGAGCCATGGTAACTCTTTTTACACCATAGTAATTGTTGGCATTTAAACATTCTTCTGCCTTCATGTAAGTTTCTGTAATAACTCCATGAAACAAGGTTTTCTCAACCTTACATGACAACTGCATCCACAAGTTATAAAAGGTGTCAATTTATAAATTCTGATAATTTAGTAGTATTTTGAGCTTACCCAAGTTGCAGGATCTACATTCATGGTCTTTAGACTCTCCTCGTCTACTTCTACACATGATGCTCCTGCATTATTAATCTGCGCAAAACTAGTTCAGATTACTTCTGTTTACTGATACAAAAGGATAGAGCTGTTCATATTATTTAGGAATTGACTCATTTTGAACCCAAAAAACAGCAACAGAAAAAGAAAAAAAAAGGTTTTATTACTTGTGCTTTTAAACACTAAGAGACAACAATCTCATGCTTTTAAAAATATATTTGTAGAATATTATTTGTTCAATCTTATGTTGACTTTAAAGATATACTGATATATGAATTTTCATAAAATTGATTATTATGAATTTTGCAAATATATTATGATTTTTGTATTTATTGTATAGACAATATCATATTATGTAAATCAAGATAGTATCTCCTATGTATATGTATGTATCGATTGATTTGAGTTTATATAAAATTGACTTAGTTGTGTAATTCAAACACACACGGTTTCAAAAGATGTGTCTCTTGTTTTCTCTCAACAATAAACATTCAAGAAGATTGAAAATTTCAAAAGTTAGATCTATAAAATAAAATAAAAATTAAAAGAATCACCCTCTAACCAAGATGTCAAGCCTGCCAAATTTTTGATGGATGAACTTGGCCAATGACTCAATACTGAGAGCATCCAAAACATCCAGTTGATGGAACATCACATTTGACAGACATAACTGGTGGAGCTTTGTTATGGCATCCCTTCCCCTTGTCTCATTTCTTGCTGTTAAGACAACCACAATACCTAAAGATGCAAGTTGATGTACTATCTCCAGTCCAATGCCTTTGTTTGCACCTGTAACTACTGCATATCTACACATACCAACCAGATCATGTGTCAGACACACAACCTTGTAATTTAGTTTGAGTTTTAAGTGTCTTGAGGATGATTTTCAATCAATGATGTTGGTTCACTACCTTTGTGCCACATATGTTCCATTTGATTCCATATATGTAGCTGAGGATATGCAAAACACTCTTAAATTTTGTATAAGCTCCAAAGTATTAAATGTTAAATTCAGTAAACTTAAATCTTAAAGAAAATATCAATGAGAGTTTCTCCATTTTGTAGTGAAAGATAATGTCTCTAATTTAAGAAATAAAGTTATTACTATCTCTATTATGTGTTCTAAATTATTGTTTAAGGGTTTCTCGCACATATTAATAAATAAAATAAATTGAATGAATAAATATAATAATATCATAAAATTAGTCATATTAATGTATCCAAAAAAATTCATTCTTATTAACTATTGAATGTTAATTATTTTCATAAACACATAGCTGAATAGTGAAATCAAAAGTATGCACAATATTAATTTAAAAAAACAAAATTAATTAATTGTGTCTTGAAAGTATAAAACTGACAATTTCACATATAAAGATATTTTCATTTCGCAAAAGAAATTAAAATGTTCATTATTATAGTTATTGGTATATAAATAATATAAAAACATATTTTAAAATATTGTGATATTAATTAAATATTTATACACCAAAACTATAATAATAGAAAAAAAATTAGAAATTGAGAGGACCTCGACTGCGGTTTTATGTTTCAACAATTAATACCTAGTTGAAAGCGAAATGAGAGTAAGAGCACTAAATAGAATGAGATGCTCAGATGCATATTGGAAGGTGGATATATAAAGAAACAAATTACAATGTTGCACAATGTCATGTAATTGTTTATCATTTTATTTAATTATTTAATTCTCGGGAATTATTCTTTTTTTACTAGAATATCCGCTATTATGTAAACATATTGTTATGTGTATGAAATAAGAAGCATCGTCAAGTTTTTGTGATTTTGTAAACATGTTGTTGGCTTAGGTATGATCATGTTTAGTATTAGTGCAAATAACAATAATTGCATACGAAAACCTTTTAGATAACTTCCAACTTTATAACTCATTCATTTGCATTCGTTTCATTCTTCTTTTTATTTTTCTGCGCTCCATACTAATATATAATGTCCACTATAATGATAAATATATAATCAGTGTGTGGATCATTAAATTTGGTTTATATTAACTAATTAATTTGTTTAATTTTAATACCTATCTGTGTCACGGATATGGAGGAGACATTATGTTTTTCTATATATAGATATGAATGTGTCGTATATCAAAGTATATATCTGTCCTTTCCGTCAAAATATATATATATATATATATATATA
>JBBPBP010009777.1:54041748-54059354 GCA_037974735.1 Cicer chorassanicum | reverse complement strand
TGACAGTAAAAAAAAAAAAAACTTTTTATAGATTATGATTTAAGCTTTTACATAGCATAGCCAAAAAAAGCATAGAAATTCTATTCCATCTCTTATTTCATTATTATAAACACAAATTTTAAAACCAATCTTATGCATTCTTCATTTTTAAATTGTATTCATTCTACCAAATTATATTAAAAAAAAGTCATTGTTATAATCTAATCTCTAATTTCACTAACTATAATAACACAAATTTTTCAAAACCATTTTTAGGCGTTCCTCTATTTAAAGTTTTATTCATTCGACCAAACAAATGAATTGACAAACTAATTATGGAGCAAGAACTGATTGTGAAAAACCAAGAACTACATTATGATGAAATCTCATTACTTAAAAAACCACTTGCATTATTCTTAAATCTAAACATTCCAATGACAACCATCTCGCCTCATTTTAGTGTTTCATGTCAAGACATTAAATTAGGAAAAGAACAGAAATGAATCCCCACAGCTGTTATACCGTGCAATTGATGATATGCAATTGATGCAGGGGATCCAAATCTGAAAGCAACAGCTGATATCCTGGCAATTTCTCAATTCCCTTTTCCTTGCTGGATTTGCTGAAGAAGAGCAGCAGCCAGCTGTAGTGTTGCTTGTAGACGTTTCTGTGGATCTGCTTCTCCATCTTCCTGCAAGCTATTATCTGCCAGCTGCTGATTTCCATTAACCTCTCTTTGTTGTTCTATTTGACCCATCTGTGACATCTGAGGCACATTTGGCATCTGCTGTAGCTGCTTTTGCAACTGTAGAACGTGACTAAACTGAGTTGTTGAGAATTCAGAATTTACCACTGCGTTGTTTTCTACAGCATACGATGGTCTGGATGATGTTTCAGACTCATTAAATCTGTTCTGCCTGGGATCACCCATTGTCGATGTGCTCAAAGAGCTTCCCGATTGCCTCTGCTGCTCAAGAAGAGATGCAGCTAGCTGTGCAAGCTGTTCTGGTTGCAGGGCTCCCACAGGGGTTGAAGGATCGAAATTTCTTATTTCCGGATATGATGACATGCTATTTCCACTCAATGGAATACCAGAAATTCCGCTGGAATGTTGATTTGAGATCACATTAAACATGGGCTGACGCTCCTCAATGATAGGTTCAACAGCACCACTCAATAGATGCGAAGGTAAAGTTCTATTGGGCATAAAGTTTTGCTGATTGTGAGAAGGCCAGTTTGGTCCAGAGGTTTGCGGTTGGATGGAAGGATAGTCACGACTTCTTTCATCGTAGGACTCAGGCATGCTGGCCACAGAACGAGCTGAATCCGATACGAATGGAGCTGCTGCAAATTTGTTTCCCAGAAATGAAAGATTGCTAATTCCGGAATTACCCAATTCCGAACTAGATGGTTGAGTGTTTGTAGGTATGCGTAGTGATGGAAATGACGAATTTGGATACAATGTATTCTCATTATAGGAAGATGACAGGCTTTCATTTTTCATCTCTCTTTCAATGTGCATAGGACCCTGGTTTAAACCAGGATATTCCAACCTTAGAATAACACCAGATATGCTCAATTTACCAGGTACCTTTAACACTTTTTCTGAGAAATCTGATGGTGGTACAAGAAATAAGGTGGTCTTGTCATCCAGCTTCGAAACTGCAGCACGCTGCTTTTCCTCCAGATAATGCATAAACTCGTTGTAGAATTCCATGTCAGCATCACTTCCCGGAACAAAGAAAACAACCCAAACGCCAACTGCTTGGTAGTAGTGCTTTGAAAGCATGTCTAGACTAGTTCTTGCAGTGCAATCTAAGAATTCTGGTCTGAAATAAATGTTGACATTAAAACCCAACATAAAACAATTGATTAGAAAATGAAGTCAGCAAACTTTTGGCATTGTGCTATAGTCGCATGATTGTGATGTTAATTACTGCAGTGTGATGCCTGAGTTTTCAATCAGAATTTCTCCTTTACCACCACACCAATTTATGGGACACTTGATCTTTTTGGCTATTGTGTGGTTATCGGCATATGGGCTTATTTACAAGAGTTTCATATTGGAGATCTATTAAGGGGATTGGAGAGCTTCATTAGACGATGTATGTCATTGTCCTTCATTGGTTGTCGTGTGAGGATTTTATGTCTTCTTATTCTGCTCTTTGCTATTATCTAATGAATTCTTTTATCAATTGATCGTGTTTTAATTTGAACATAACAATGTGCTGCATATATGTATAATCATAAATACAAGATGTATGTTTATTTTGGTAAAAGAGTTGCATAAATATGAAGTATAAAGAAGAGCTCTAAAGCCACACATGCCTGCTCAAAAAGGAAGAAAACAAACATCTTTATGTAACAGCCAACTTAGTTATTATATACTTCAATGACTAAATTAATTAGTTTTTACACATTTTCTACATCTCCTGCTAGAGATAGAGTATAAAGACCATTCAAGCTTTCAATGTTTTGCAGGTGAAAGTGATAGTTTTGTAAAAGCAGAAAATTAAACCAAAAAAGTCGTCAAAACAAACCATTAGGGTTGAGGTGGTTTGGTAGAGACCTAAAAAAAAGATGGTTACTTCAAAAAGATTAAACTACATGGGGGTGAAGTTTAATTATAGATCACACATAAAAAACCTAAAAGTTAACTTGAAAGCTTGTGCTAATGACCAATGAGATGCTTTTCTACCATAAGACAAATTAGTTACATGCTATGGATAGTCATTAAAATAAAAAATACTTAATGCTATGGATAATTAAAATGTCTTGAAAATATCAGTATGTTGGTTTTCTGGTAATTAAAATGTATATTGGTTTTCTTGAAAATGTCTTAAAATGCCCCATTCGGAGGTCAGTGAGGTTTTAGAGATACAAGTATTATTCTGATTTTATAGAGCAATTTACTTTTTCCATGTTTCTCCCCTAGCATCTCCAGGTTGTCTTTTCATCCTTTCAAAAGCCATTATATCTCTTGAGAATTTTAGTAAAAACAATACTAGTTTAGAAATACAAAGAATTGAACTATTTCAAAGCTGATATAAGACATTCTAATCTAGAAAAATAGATTTTAAAAGGAAAATTTTATACTTACAATGCAATATCTAGGACTTTCCCTACAGGGAAGCAGCGGGCACGACAAATAGGGGTCCCACCTTTAGCAATGGTTCCTTCCCATTTCCACTCAGTTGAAGATGAATTATCAGCTTCAGGTGTAAGTCTTTTTTTCTCAACAAAATTTGATTGGAGAGCACCAGGACCCATTTGGAAACTATCATAAGGTTTCCAGCCTTCGTGTCTATCTAATCGAACCGGAGGTGAATTTGGTGGCTGATTAAATGTTTGACCAAAAGTGAAATTTCCAGCATCAAAGCTTTTATCAAAAGGTTCATGATGAGGAAAATCAGGTAATCTTGGGAAAACATGTTTTTGTCTTTCTAACTCAGAGAAAGCATACTCTGGAAGCTCTACCTCAGGAGGAGAAGAGCCCATCTTTAGCTTTTTGGCCACATGTAGATACGGAGCATCTTCTGGAAAGCGATGCGGATCTTCAAAGAGTGGACCCCTTTGAGGATAATTCCGTGGAAAATCACCCTGATGAACATGCCTTTCTCTTGGTGGACTATTTATATGCTCATAGAGTTCTTGTGATGCTCCAAGTGGAGTCCCCTTCTCTCCAAATTTCCTTTGCTCATATGTGTTAATTCCACCAACCCATGAAGAACCCCTTCTGTTAATGTCATAAGCATCAGAATCTTGAGTATCCCAATTCGGGAACAGATTCGGAGACCTAATGTTCTTCTCCCCACCAAAGCTCCTATCCTGCCTGAAGTTCTCGAAAGATCCACCATGACCACTTGACTTGTATGATGGGGATCGAGGGCCATTAAATGAGCTCTTTCCAGTGTTTGATGGACCTGATTCACTCTTGGCAAAACAAATATGTACACGGGGATTCCCAAATAAATTTCCCTTCAGATTATCTAGTGCTCTGCATGCTGAAGTCACACTTCTAAAGCGAACAAACGCATAACTACGACCTGGAAATGTCGAAATCTTCTCAATCTCACCAAATGGAGAAAAAGCCCTTCCCAAAATTAATTCATCCACCTTCAACTGAGCTGGGAACCCAATCCACAAAACCTCGCTGGGCTCTGGATTTTTCTCACTCAACTTGGATTTGTCAGAATAATGTGGTTCAGGGCTACCATGACGTCCTCTATCCCTTTGGGGGAAAGGAGATCCCCTCAATGCTGATCTTCGTTCATCACGTGAATAATCTTCATCACGTGTTACTGTCGATGGCTTATCCTGTGATCAACAATATAAACGAAATGTGAAATTGTTGTACGTTTCGGGCATTTAGATTTTAGTATTTTGAAAGAAAGAAAGAATTCCATAACCACGCTTAGATCATAATATGACAATTATGAAGTTGAAATAATTACCAACATCAAACACTTTGGACTTTGTAGCAACAAGAGATTAACAAACAGACATTTTTTGCTTTGACAGATTGCTTGGTTCGAAGCAAGTTTTGCTTCTATAGGTGGCATGCGATGCTAAGTGGAACAACTTCTAAAATTGCACAATCAAAACTAGAGCACATATCCAACACAAAGACAAGAATGACTTTCACACAAGAAGAAAAGTACTAATTGAATGGTCACGAGTACGGTTGTATAAGGACTTGACTTAACACTAAAAAAACAGACGAATAAGATATGTCGAGACAGCCGATAACTCTTATCTCTTCAAGTTACGAGTACAACCGGATGTTACCCCACAAGGTAGAATCAGCTTCATATATCAAACAATACTTTAGGCTTTTACCAGAAACTGGTGCATTACTGACCTTACATTCAAACAAACTTTATGTTGGCTTCCAACTCCTTTTCCTAACATATTGTTCCCATATCATACATTGCTTGTGGCTTTCCAACTAGAGTATTACTGCCTGATCTCCTTCAATACCCAAAAGAGGAATTTTGCGTGAAGAAACAGACATTAACCAGACACGTGCATAGAGTGAAATCCCAATGCAGTCTTCTCACTTTCACCAGTCATTAATCATATTAAGTATCAAAATCAAAAAATTTATTCTAGAAATGAGCCTCCCATTTCCAAATACAAATAGCGAGAAAAAAACAAGGGAAAGGAAAAAAGGAAATTAAGGGGAGAAGAAAAACAAGTATAGTGTGGAATTGCAAAGCAGATAACCCAAACGAGATTTTTTTTCTTTTGGTTTTGTTTGGCTGAAACGGCAAATGAAAAAAAAAATTATACAAAAGAAACCCAAAACTGAACTAAAAAGGGCCATAAAAAATAACATAATAACATAATGAAGAATATGGAGGGATGAACGAATGACTTATCAGCTTCTTATTGTTATCATTCCTGCAGTAAATAGAAACAAATAGCAGAACCCACTGTAACAATATACCAAAAGGAAAAAAACCACTAGAACAAAAACCTGTAAATAAGGCATCATGCAGAGTGGGCTGACAAAATACATGGTAAAGCTATCTAGAAAGAAAGACCACCTGTCTGCACACTGTGCTGAATAAATATGGACGAACAATTATGAGTTTGTTCTTCATATATTGATGAATTTGAAAGGGTTCCACCAAGCCGCACTAGTATAGTAGTGGTTTCTCATATGCTAACTAGGCTAGTTTTCTTCAAGTCAGCTAGAGAAGTAAGATGCAAGAGTGCTATTTCTCAATCAAGTACCACAAGGATATAGTATCATAGTCCAAGCTACATGTGAATTGGTGGCGATATATCATCTTGTTGATGAGATTGGATTCAAAAAGATAATGCATATGAAGTTGCAGTATGACAATAAAGATTCACTGGGTGGCAAACTCTTCCAATAGTTCCTAACGGTGGATAACTCTTGAAAGTTTCATTTTCTAAATGAAAGATTCAATGGGTGAAAAACTCTCCAAAGAGTTTCTAACAGTGCTGCATGGCCAGGTTCATGTTCGAAATCGAGACTTTAGTTAAGTTGGAAGGGATTTGTGTCTTCATATCTAAGTACTCTCGGATAATTGATGTACCTCTTATGATCTAGAAAAGCAAATAAAAACCCTAATAAATTCACAGTCAGACTGAACTACAAGTTGAGAAATAAGATAATAACTCAACTAACTAATGAGCATAGAGTTTGTACATAAAGCACCAAACTTGAAGTAGTACAGGTTATAATTGTAGGGTTTCAACTTGTCCATGTCACTTTAAACTGTCAAGTAGGATAGTAGTAGCGCCTAGACCCTCTTAGCGCAAGTTACTAAAGATTAAACAAATGTACCTATAGTTGATCTGGATAAGAAGTAAATGGAAAGAAGCTTTATGTTAGTTATAGAAGCACAAAAGGTTAACTTCAATTCCAAAATGTTGCACATCCCAAAAGGTCAACATTAATGGGAGCTATTGGATTCTAAAGCTTAATGCTATTAAAGTGCAAGCAAGGTTCTCTATCTACCACAATCCCTCTTGCAAAATACCATTGAGCTTGAAATGTGGACAATGTGCATACCAACCACACCATGTACTAAAATTAAACCAGACTCTTGACTTGACATTTCAACGGTCTGTTTCATGTTTAGAGACCTCACGAATCCCCATTTATACCCAGTATGTGCTCATGTTTTGTTCTACATTCAAGACTAACAAATACTTAAATTGATACAGAACACTAACAACATTTGGATTAAGCTTTGTCTTTTGGTGGATACTGAACCTTTCCTTTAAAAGAAGTTTCCTCAGTGAATTTTCCATGTTTTGGAAGGAGGGGTCAAAGCCTTGCAGAAATGCATTAGGTATGAGGTTACTTCTTGTATTTTATTTTTTGGATAGAGTTACTTCTTGTATTTTAAAGAAGTAAAACATTATTATCAAATTTCAGGTTTGTCTTTTGATCTACTATGGATAAATTGTTATAGTTTTTGTTTCTATCTGATGTCTGGTATTTAGTGGGGTATCTTTTGTTTACCTTTGCTGTATTTTCCTTCTTTTGCTTGTGAACTCTTTCCGTCAACAACAATAACTTATTCTCTTCCTTTGAAATCCTTTCAAATATATAAACCAATGAACAACATCAAGAATGAGAAATCTAGTCTGCAGCTTCATCCCCAACAAATGCAGGTACATTCCCATCTGAAGCTTTATGCATTGCAAACCAATAGGTATTAATTATATTTATGAATGGGCATGGGACATTATGACTAGGCATGGGAAACAAGACTCTGGTACTTGCTTAGGTAATTGCATGTCATAATCCACACTCCAAATGGACATGAGCATCCTAAAACATCATATAAAAACTAGGCAATGTTCAGTGATACGAACGCGCATTTTACATTGATTCACATCCATTATTACATATCTTGTGTTGGATACTGAGCTATGTTCACTAAGATTCAAACACAAGAACACTGAACTGATATTACCACATCCTGCTGTAGCTTCCAATAAATGGCCTGGATGAATTTTGAACTTATTGACCAGGTAAGCAGTTCTACTGATTAATTGTAATGATTTTTCTGTAAAATTTAATTCTCTATTTCTAAACTTAATGCGTGAAGTTATTTTTGAAAATGAACTATATTACAATTTAGTTTGAAATTGATCAGCTGCCTTCTTTTTTTGTCAACTAATTGATCTGTCATCTGCTGCCTGTGATTGCCAATTTGTTTTCATGTAGTGGGTATATGCTGTTTTGCTGGGTTTTGGACTGTTCTTATTTCGTAATATCATTTAACATACTCTTTGATTGTTGATTTTTGAAACATCTTGTGCTAAACCTCAGCTGTCATATATGATTAATGAACTATTTTGCCTATCAAACAAAATTATGCATTACATCCATAATTGGCTATGTTTAATATTATTACCAATTTAAGTACTATAAACCATTTCCATCAAGAACTTGGAAATGTATGCAAGAACTGAAATTTGCTTCCAGTTCCATATATTATAAACAACATATGCAATGTAATTGCCAAACAAATTTAAAGCAGTAGCATCATCTGATGCATGACATGTCAGAATTTCATAAACATTGCAAAGTCATTATTAGGCTTTTATTTTTTGTAATAAGCATTCTAGGATACACTTTGGTACATATGGCTGAAACCTAACTGTAGTACTGCTAAGAACTTTGGTACAGCAGCAGATTTCGTTAATATTAGGTATTTGGTTTCAATTGGGTTTGAATCAGGAGGCCTTAACCCTGGTGGTGAATAACAATGTGCCACGACTCGTGATTATGGGACTCCTAGTCATTGAAATGAGTAACATTTATGGTGAAATTATATAATGAGGTATTGAGTGCTTGCTCTTAGAAACTTTCAGGGTTTTTTAATAGTTTTCCTGTTATCATCTTTTAAAGAATAGAGGAAATTAATGAGGCCAGGCTGGTGGCAAAGTTGCAGTGTTGTTAAATAGCCACTATAGCGGCACTATAGCATAGCAGAGTTCAAACAAATCGCTATGGTTCCGCGACACGCTATTTAGTACACAATGTTGTCAAATTGCGGCTATAGTGGCCACTACAACATTGTTGCGTAGCGGAATTTTAACAAACCATTATTTCCGCGATTGACAACCCTGCAGGCTTGGCATGAAAAATATGGCCAATTCCAGAGAATATGGAAAGTCTCTTGCCCCAAGATTTCGCTTTGCAGAAATCCAATTTTGAACTTGCAGAAATTATTAAAGAGGTGAGTAACGTAATGCTGCTTGGATCCATTTGGCCGTAGTCAGAGGTATGAAGTTATTATTTCGTAACATGGTGAATAAAATATTAATTAAATAAAAAAACTTCACATCATGCTTTTCATGACTGTAATGTGCATGTTGTGGATTAACTTGATTTGATGGATAGACCTTATCAATTACCGTACATTGAAAACAATGACTGGTATGTTCTATTCCTAAATTTTGTTTTTGAGAGTTTTGATCAAAAGAAATGAACTGAACAAAGCTGAACTTCCGGGGTATATACATATAATCAGCTGGAAAAGTAAGAAGCAGTATAAGATGGGCAACACTGACCGCCTTTGCAAACTCGATTCTAAGCGGGTTGCCAGCAAGAGGAAAACCTTGCAGTGATCTCATGGCATCGATGGCATCTTCATCCACTTCAAAGTTGATGAAAGCATAGCTTCGGCCGGGCTGGAATGCAACCTTTTCCAACGGTCCAAAACGTATGAAATGATGAGCAAGTTCATCCTCTACAAGGTTGTGGGATAGATTCCCAACCCAAAGGTGTCTGGAAGGAGGATTGCCATTGTCGCTGCTGCTACCACCGCCACCGCGCCCCATACCACCATTCCCCTTACTGTCTTCATATCTTGAAGGATAATCCCTCCTAGACCGATCTCTTCCGCCTCTTCCTCCTCGGCTCGACTATTTCCAAACACAACACAAACAACAACAACAACAATAAAACACATTAAATTATACATCTTTCTAGTTTCTCCATATCTCCTCTCATAAATCTAACACAGTCACACCAAAACATGAAATCACTAAAATAAAATAAAAAGTTCACTTAATATTACTACTTAAATACATAAACTAAGTACGCAGTTAAATTAACAAAGTAACTTATTTTTTCATTTCAACAGTCTGGGACAAATTTAAAATAATAAAATTAATTTTTCAATAATTGAACACGGGCTGAACTAATGAACAATAGTGAAAAACGAGAAACCCTAATCTTAAAATTAATTGTGTGATAACGATGTTTGCGAAGTTCAGTTGTTTCGGTGATGAAAATTAAAACCGATGCGTAAGGAAGATGATTAGTAGAGTGAGTGAGTGAGTGAAGCTGAAATTGTGAAGTGAAAACATGATTAATAGTAATTGAAGAAGAAGTGGGAATAAAATGAAACTGACCATAGTAGATTGAAGAGACCAAATTCTGAGACGAAGAAAGAAAGAGCGAAATGAGAATTTGGGGTTCGCAGAAATTGTGGATCGAGGAAAGTGGAAGTGATGATGATTCCTACCGAAGGAGGTATTTACTGTTTAGGGTTATCGTGATTGGTGGTGAGGTAATCCAATCTTCTAAGGCTGAAACTGCAACAAGTAACAAGCGAATATGCTCGTGCTGTGCAGCAACGAAATACTAACTGATATTTATTTTAAAATTTTAATTTTCTATTCTATAAAATTTATAATTAAAAAAATAATCATAATCTACTATCTATCTAAAAATCATTACTTGCCTTGATAATCCCAAAACGCCCTTTACTATCACACATTTATTCAATTTATTTTTGTTTGGGCAAATGTTAAGTTTTCACTTTTTTGAACTCATTTCACTTGATTTTATATCTAATTTTTGCATCAAATTTTATGGATAATCCAATTTTCAATTGTACTATCATTTATGTTCGCGAATTATACACTTAAATGTTAAGAGAACAAATTGACATTTTACTCTCTTATGTGTTTTTTTCCTTTTGTTCTCGTTATCTCTTGGTATCTCAAGCCATCCTTTTGTTCTCATCATTTATTCGTTTCTCAAGTCAAAAAAACTACCACAACCAATCATCACTGGTGAATCCAAAAAAAGGACCTTCAATTCCAAACAAATCACAAAGGGGTGTGCTGCGTGCATTTTCAAACACCAACTCTTCAATCCCTAATCAAAAAATAGTTGCATTGTTAGCTATGTTTTTGTTATGGCACGTATCTTCTTATGTTTTCATCTTTTTTTTTATAAACTTGAATATATGTGTTCGTACATTTATATCTTCGAGTCTAGAAAGATATATGTTGGTATTGACTTTCATGCGTGTATTTTTCAGTTTTTCTTCACAATTTAATTCTTTTGTTAATACTCTGACACTTAAATATTATCTCCATCAACACTTTAAACCCTTTTTTGGGTCAACGATCTCTTTTTCTTTAGTTAAACATTTTTTTACCTTAAATGACAAAAAAAAAAAATCAATCAATGTATGTATAGTTTTATTTTAGTTCCTTACCTTTCGATATTTTTATATATTATTGGTGTTTTGTATGGAGTAACTTCTCACAAACAAAATTGTAGAGAAGATCTTAAGGGTCCTCTATGAAATAACATTCAACACACTTTATATGTAAAATTATTACTTTAACCTATTTTATCTTTTTAATTTCAAAATCTAATTCTTTCTTCGTTCATGTTGAATTAGAGAAAAATACAAACTAATCAAACCCTTGTATTTAAACTACACAACAAAAACTTTTTTATATAAGCTTAAAAGCAATAACATAATTACAAATATCCTATCTATATTTAAAAGATATTATAAGATTGAAAATTAATCTTAAAAGATAAACCAATATATTCTAAGATAACATCAAGATATTATTCGATATTCCAATCATTCATTTTCAGAGGATGATTTCATTTTTGTCTTCATTGCATAACACTCACTTCCTACGTAAAAAACAAAGTTCCATCCCTTTCTCGTTCCTTTCTATCTTGCAACAGAAGCTTTGTATTTGTTTTTTCTAAATCGTCCTCTTTCACAAAGCAAGCAAACACTTAATTTCTATCTTTCATGTGTACTTGATTTTCAACCATTGCTTTGCATGTTTCTTATGTCGCTTGTTTCCATCTCATGTCTTTCCTCTGACGTTGGTTTCCTCCTATATTTTGGTTCAATCTTTTGTCTTTTTTATAAATAATAATGATAGGTTATTAAAATAATAATGATAGGTTACTAAATTATCATTTAGGGTTTAGAGAAACTCGTTTCATTTGAAATAGCATTTATTTGTCTCTTCTCTCAATTCCCTATTCAGGCTGCTCTCTTCGACTTTCCATTTCTTCTTCTATGCTCCCTGACTTCCTTTCATCTCCCCCTCAGCCCTCTCGTTCGCGTTCGTCGATCAGCTTCCACACAGCGTTGTTGTCTTCCACGCAACGCTCGACTCTCCCTCTTAGCCCCTTCTCTACGGCCTCGCGTCGATATCTCACTTAGACTCTTTTCTCGCATATTCATTCTGCAGTCTCCCTCCTCTACGACCAGGTCGCCGTTGTCCATCTCTCTGCTTCTCTGTCTCATTTTGCAGTCGCAGCGGCCAGCCACCAACGTCACCTTTTGGTCTTGATCCTTATACTATATCAATCTACTTCTTATATTTTTCAAATTTTTACTCTTTTTTCTCTTCTACTATTTATTAATTGTGAATTGTTTTAGTTTAAGATTGTGAACTAGTAAGAGTGTGTGAATTGTATTTGTGACTTTGTAAATTAGGAACGGTTTTAGGGTGGGAATTGGGATTGTGAACTTTAGTGTGTGAATTATGACTTTGTGATTGTGAATTGTTTATTATTTTTCTGATTAGTGTTGTGTGGATTTGGGATTGTGAATTGTTTTACTTTGTAATGTGAGTTGCAACTTTGAGAGTTGTGAATTGTTTGTTTGAACGTCTTGTATAATTAATTTGTGTATTTTTTAGGAGTGATGTGATGTTTAAACATAAGAAAATTTATGCATTTTTTAAGAAGAAAGTTTCCAACAAAGATGAAAATTGTAAAGCGGATACATTTTATTTGATTGAATTGTGCTAGCTTTAAAAACTTATGTGAATTGTGTGACTTGTGAAAATTGTAAAACTTATGTGAATTGAAACTCTAACTTTTCCAACTTGTCGACTATGTATGAATTGTGTGAAGCTCAAAAAAAAAACTATATGACTTTCATGAATTTCAATTATAATATTTTAGTTAATACTTTGTGCAAGATCCACCACTATATGAAACGATTAAGCAATGAAGGTTAATTTTAGATTTTTAAAAATAAATTTAAAATTAGGTGGTGTATGTATCACAAGAGACTTTTGTTGAGACAAAATTCCAAATTAATATTTTGATGATAATCAAACAAAAGTTAATTAAGACTTCTAATTATGATTCTAAGTGTTTTGTTGTTTAACATATGTTTTTGAGTGTATTAATCAAAGATAGGTATTAAGCATATCAAACAAGATCATATTAGAAGAAGCAAGTTCATTCAAATAAACGAAGAACATTCTGACAGAATTCTAGAAAAACAAATATCGTTCTTCCCAGTTCTTAGTTATCTTCAAAACCAAGAATGTTCATGTTCTTAAGGAAAATGTCGTTTCTGATGTATTCAATCATTCTCTAGAAAGATACCAGAAGTATACAAGGATCACATCAGTAAAAGAATTATTCCAAAGAACAAAGGCAAAAGTTATGCATCATAATAAAACAAACAAGATCATTCTCCAAATTTGAGCAAGTAGCAAGTACGATTATGACAGACTCGATTGGACACTGCAGCTGCAACTCTGAGTAGTCTGCACACGTGACAGAAAGCAGGACAATACTTCAAGACAGCTGTCAAAGAAACTTAACCTCAGCACCCCCAAAACAACAACGAAGATCATTATGGTTTTGCAAGAACATTCTTGCTTTAAAACAACACTTATCCACTTAAACTGACACAAGACAACTGAATCTTCTTCAACGGTTAGATGAGCTATCATAAGTCTTCTTGAAGCCTATAAAAGGAACCTCAAGATCAAGGATAAGGCATAGCTTCAATTGCAAAGCAATCTATCATTTACACTATCATAATCGAAAGTTCATAAGCTCTTCAAGCAAAAGGAAAGATTTAGTTTTGTTTTCCATCTAGATATCAGAATCATTCTACTAAGTCCTTAAGCCAAGAATCTAAACTGAAACACGGATCGAGTTCACTCAGATTCTACAAACTCCTTAAATCATCACTTTGTAACTCAAGACTTTGAGTAAATTGTAAAAAAAAATTATGATTAAAAGGTAATCTGTAAAAATCATCTCTAAAGATTGAAAGGTAATATGTGGAAATTCTTTCTAGATTGAAAGGTAACTTATTGTAACAGATCAAGATTGATCTAAAAAGACTATGTGAAAATCAAGAACGATCTTGTTTTGAACACTTAGTAAAAAATATTACAATTGTGAGGACTAAACGTAACCTACTTTAGGTGAACCAAGATATATCTCTGTGTGATATTTCTTTCTTTATCTCTATTTATTTATAATAAACTAACTATATATCTTATAGATAAGTTAATTATGTGATTTCACTTACCAAGAACGTTATGCTTTTATTGTGTTTTCATAACCAAAATTAATCTTGAGTTAAATACTTTGAGACTAAACATGATTATTTTTAAAAAATGGTAATTACAAGTCAAACTCCCCTTCCTTGTAATTGACATTGTCACTTCAACTTTGACAATCTATATCCATTAAAATCTCGTTGGTGGATATATGAATAACCTCTTTTATAAAAAATTTATTTAACACATGAGACTAATCATTACACGAATTCCAACAACAATAAACTGTGCAATTTTGCTTTGCCCGACTATATACTTTGTCATTTGTTTTGTTTTAACCATTTGATTCTCAAGAAAAATAAGCTTTACTAATTTGATGTTTAGTCGATAGAAAAATAAAGTAAGACTAATTACTATTTCATTTAGAATCTAGTTTGGATTATTTTGAACACTTTTTCTTTAAAGTGAAAATTATTAACCACTTGAGTTCTATCACTTGATTTATCGATTTTTTATTTCAAACACTAATTTGTGGTTTGATAACACCCCATTTTTTTATTAAAAAATTTTAGGGCGAGGAGATGGTGGATCAATCCAACGTAGAGAAAATCTTATGATTCATCGAGTACTTTGTAGATTTATATTGATCTCAATCTAATGACACTGTCGGAGATCGAATCCATAACATGTCGAATTCAATGTCTGAATTTTCACTACTAAACTAAACCATTGAAATTTCTTTTTTTTTTTTTATAAAAGGATAGACTAAAAATTGACAATAATTTATAGCAACTAAATTTATAAGGTTTAAAAATATATTTAATTTTTTAAAAAAACTTTCTATAAGTAGATTACAAATGGATTATGTATAGATATAAAAGTAAATGTTATCAGTGTTTTTTGATATTTCATATTACAAATTTATATTTGCTTCGTTATGATCGATGTCTTTGTATATTTTTAGCTTTGTCAATGCAATGCAGTATTTAACTGTCGGTATACAACATTAATTAATTTATCGATGAATGTTTACTATGTTATTGCACGGCGCACAAGAAGATATTTTAAATCTCAATAGATTTTTTTTTCACCCTCTCATTCTTTCCTCATAAATCCACATTCTTACCCAGTTTACTACTTTTTGATTTCCCTCCCCGCTTTATTTTCGATTTAGAAAATAGACACGTAAAAGATACACTGAATTGGGATAACATAACCATGTCTGGTTCCACCGTCAAAGCCTCACGGAAACAAATGTTTCTTAGTTTCGAGTCTCCCCTACAACTCGCATACCGCAATTGCTTTCATAAACATTGTTAATTTCTTCTTTAAAAACGTCTCTGTTTGGTTTTCACAATTACGATCCTAGTGAAAATTTGGAAAAGACAGAAGAAATAACGGGTTTGAGAAGTTGGTAGTTTGTTTTGGTGGAAATGATGATCGAAGTGGAAAAAAATGCAAAGCAAAAAAATATGGTGTTGAACTTTTTACTTTAGTGAAGGTTGGAGAAGAAGGCGAAAGAGAGAGAGGAAAAAATATGGTGTGAAGGGTGCACCATTAATTTTAATGAAACTTTTTAATCTAAAGGTAAAAAAAGGTCTTGCAAGGTGCAAGATCTATAAATGGTAGAAAAAACCTTATTGCAAAACTTTATTATTGTTAAATGATTGAACACAACAAATAGTAAATTTTATTGTGTAAAAACAATCCAATCCATTACAATTCCCTACGAATTTAGTTGTTACACTATTTAAAAAAAAGAAAGGCAAATCCTACAAATAAACACATTATTTCCACGAGTTCTGAATCCAGTAAGTAGTAATTTTGCTTGCACCGTTCTCAATGTAAGTACGCATAATTTGGGTAAAAATTGCAACCGTGACAGTGCCATTTGGTTCAGCAAAACGTGTGCACCAATACCAATACTAATACCATGGGTGATCCGATACATCTTCAGATCTGCGACATCCGCGACTCATTCTCCTTCTAATCATTACCATAACATTTCGTTCACTCAACAGTTACACTGCAACCGTGTGCGAGACCGAGAATCAATGAGCGATCAAGAGGCATCAGTGTCGACGGAAGTATCCGGAATTGGCGATGTGAAAGAATGGCTAGCCAAAACCTTCGAAGCTGCAGGCAAACCTGTTCCTGAATTCGAATACACTCCACGCAGCGTCTCTCACTTGCACCATCTTTTAACTCTCTCCAAAGCCAAAGACGAAGCCGCGCGTCTCGTCGCTCGTGATTTCCGTCTCAAAGCATCTGAGTATCGATCTCAAGGTAAGGTACTTCACTTACTGCCACTAGTTGCAATTAGGGTTAGCGTTGGTAATTAGGTTAGGTTCCTCTATTATTTTTTATGAAATGCTATGAAACACGGCTACCGATACATTAACACCGGTAATAATTTTAGAAAATGAATTAATTAAATGTAATAAAATTGTCAATGTGGTGTTGGTGTTGGACACGATGACATGTCTTGGATAGTAAGTGTCCGTGCTACAAAGCTAAATTGTCTTACATTTTGATTTTGCATTGTAGCTGCAAGGATTAGAGAGATTCTGGAGAATGTAGGTTTGGCTCAGGAGAGTTTACCGTCCAATGTGGTTGCGTCCACTCAAGTTCTTGCTAACGTTGCTAACTTGTTGAATATAAGAGATACTGAACTTAGTAGGTGGGTTTCACTCTCGCCATTTTTATTGTTTTTGTTTGTTTAATTTCTGCGTTAAATTTTGGGTTGTGGAACTGTGGTTTTTTTTAGTTTTCTTGTGGCAATGGGTGATATTTCCCTGAGGAAGACTGGTGTGGAGGAGAAAAGGGCTAAAGTGCAGAAGGAGTCCAAGTTTCTTCTCGATTATACTAGAAAGGCTATAGCCAGGTTAACATATTTGAAAAGGTATGCTTTCAAATTTAATTACCTTCTTGTGCATTATGAGAAGTTGTTCTCTTCAAGTTAGGTTAGTGTTTGGCATACTTACCGACAATGTTGTCAAATAGCTGTTATAGCAGCCTTATACTGTCGTGAAATTTTAACAAACTGCAGTTGTTTCGCGATACACAATTTAGTACAAACTGTTATTAAGTTGTGGCTATAACAACGCTATTACATTATAGCATAGCGGAATTTGAACTAATCACTATTTTTGGCGATCCACAATTGACTTTGCTTAGATAATGTCCTATTCGTTGACCTTATATCTACTATTAATGTGAAACCCAAGATAGAAGAGAACTTATGTTTTGCTCTGTTTTAATTTGGCTACCAAAAGCTATAGTAACGTGCTAAAGGGGGGCAGAATGTCCTTGCTTTTGGCATACGATTATATTTTGTTCCTCACTAACTTAACACAAAGAAATGTTTGTGCAGAACACTAGCCCAATTGGAAGATGAAGTAGCTCCATGTGAGGCTCAGATGGAAAGTTGGATGACGAACTTGCAAGTGATGGCTGCAAAAGAAAGGCAGTACATGCAGCAATCTGCCAACTATAAGGTACAAAGTTTATTTTTTTTGGGGTGGGGGTGGGGGTGGGGG
>JBBPBP010009777.1:54011257-54028649 GCA_037974735.1 Cicer chorassanicum | reverse complement strand
AATTGATAAATTTTAAATTGATAAAAAAATAAATTTTAAAATATTTTAAATATTAATTAATAAAATTTATTTTTAATTAAAAATATTCTTTTATGTTATTTTACATTTTTAACTAATTGAACCGTTAATTTTAAGAAATACTCAATTTATTTAACAACTATCGACTATATATTATAAACTATCAGCTAAATTTATCAAATAGAGCATAAGTACATTTTTATATTCATAGAAATTAGATGTTTTTTGTAAATTTAAATTTGTTTTAGTTTTGTAATTTTTGTGTAATGAACTTGTCTTTCCAATGTAAATCTAAAGTCACCACACTAGAGCGCTCCTAAAATTTTAATGAATAACAAATTATATATTTGACTAAATACCACCCGTGGTCCCTTAACTTAATTTTGGTTAACGATGTAGTCTTTTATGTTTTTTTTTTTTCTCGATTTGATCCTTCATGTTTTTAAATAATTTCAGCGTTACCCTTTAAGTGCGGTTCCGTTAAGAAAAAGTTAAAAAATCACTCATCTGAATCATTACATATGTTCATCAAACCTCTATGAACGATTGTCACTAATCTGAAGTGATTTCTATGAAGTATAAATACTTCATAGCTTGAGTTTTAACGAATCAATCCTACTATCAAACTTAGAACAAACTTTGAAATTTTTTTTGAAATATTTCCAAAACATAAAGGTAACTTTTTCTAAAAATAGAGAAGTAATTTTTTAACGGAACTTCACTTAAAGAGTAACGTTGAAATTATTTAAAAACACAAATCGGAAAAGAAAAAAAAAAGATAAAGTACTAAATCGTTAACTGAAATTAAGTTAGGGGACTACGGGTGGTATTTAGCCTATATATTTTCAAATTTTTAATGGGTTGGTTTAGCTAAGATTGTTTTTCTGGGAAATTATTTTAAATTTTCATGTTTCTATTAATTAATTGATTATAATATCACTTTAATCAAGAAATTGATAATTAATTTTTTTTTTTTGTCAATTTGATTATTACACAACAGAGTAAATATTTCCAAAGTGAACTTTCCGACGTTGTAAAATGTCCAAAGATTTACATCTGGACAACTTATTACCTCATATTTTGGGTGGATACGATGTGAAAATATACTAAGAAAAAACTAAAAAGACTTCGGTAGAGGGGTGGTAGAAAAAAAGGAGGTGCTGATAGTTGTGCAGCCCAAATTAAATTAAATGTAGAAAGCCTAAAAAAAGAATTGGGCTGTGCTTTCTCGTGGACTAGGCCTCATTTAGATAAATGGGACCCGATCGAAACTCAACAACGGAGCGAGCGATATCTATTCTTCTCGCTCTCTCTCTCTCTCCCTCTCCGATTCCACCTTCATTTTCTTCCTCTTATTGTTCGCGCAGGTGAAGAAGCCTTTTGATTTTATCATAAGGGAAAGAAAGAGGTTTTAGTTGTTTGAACCCTAAACCTAAAGAATCTTTGAATCAATCATTCAATCTTAGCATGGCGCATAGATTGCTGAGGGACCACGAAGCCGACGGTTGGGAACGCTCTGACTTCCCAATCATCTGCGAATCATGCCTTGGTGACAGTCCCTATGTTCGAATGGTTCGTCTTTTTCTCTCTCTTTTTCCTAATTATCTTCTTTTCTTTCGTTTATTTTTGTATTTGTTCTGTCAATTTATTTGAAAGGGTTATTGGCTTGTAGATAGGTGAATAAGTAATGATTTTGAACATAGCTATGAAATTAAAAAGTTAGTGTATTTTTCCCTAAATAATTGTTTTGTGGGTTTGTTGAGGAATTGAAAGTTGAAAAAACAGCCGAATCAGATCTTTAGTGGATTTTATTGTCTCACATTTAGTTCGCTGAAACCCTATCTATGACCGACTATTAAGAATTTGGAACTTCATTTTCCAATAATTATAGTTTTCACTTTGTTACACTTTGAAGTGTGTTATTACTTTGGGGATGCACTGCATAATAAATTATCACAGATACAAGTGTTAAGTTTAACATGTGTAATATGAACTTTCTAAACCTGGTACTCTGAGTAATTTCTGCTTAATTTTTCCAATACATTTTATATGAAAGAGCAATAAAATTGAGTAAGGAAAGCTGAGTTACCAGTTCTACGGGGAAGTATAGAGGCATCAAACATGTTGGTCAGAGTAGTTAATACTTAATATTGAAACTAAACTAGTATTATATCATTACCAATCACAATTTCCTGGTCTATGAAAGACTTCAATGTCAAGGGATTCCATTAATGTGTATTAGCCAAAAAAATTCATGTATGGGCATGTTTCATCAGATTTAAAATAGAATAGCGGGAACAAATTGTTTGTGTAATTGTATTTATGTTATGTTTCTTGATGGATGCAGACACGTGCTGAGTATGACAAAGAGTGCAAGATTTGTACAAGGCCGTTTACTGTTTTTAGATGGAGACCTGGTCGAGATGCAAGATATAAAAAATCTGAGATCTGTCAGACATGTAGTAAGTTGAAAAATGTTTGTCAAGTATGCCTTCTGGATCTTGAATATGGGCTTCCAGTTCAAGTCCGCGACACAGCTCTCAGTATCAGTTCCAATGATGCCATTCCCAAGAGTGATGTTAATAGGGAGTATTTTGCTGAAGAACACGACCGCAAGGTATGGTTTTTTTATGATGAATCATACTTAGCGTTGATAATAGTTTAATCCTTTCAAGTTGAAAATTTGTTTTCTCCTAAGGTTGTTGTTATTGTTTCAATTTGAATATAAGAAACCTGACTAAACAAATATCCCATATTGTATTTTTAATATGGAGAAACCTTGGATATGTATGCATCTGCGAAGTGAAGTATATTTGCACTTGTCTGATAGAGATCTAATTTGGCAAATATGACGAGTCACTTGTAGATTGTAGGTGCATAACTACAGGATGTTGCTTGCACATGTCTTATTGATCATAGATCTGATTATGTTAATACGATAGGAATCACTTGTGGACTGGAGTTGCTGATGTTTTGTTGCTCACATCATAATTGATTGAATTGTCTCATTTCTTTAAGTCTATCACAAGATGATGACATTTGTACTTTATGATGATGATCTTTTTACTATTTTATCTATCATTTCTTTGGTCATTATGATGATCTTTTTACTATTTTAAAGTCTATCACAAGATGATGATCTTTTTAGTATTTTATCTATCTATCTATCTATCTATCACAAGATGATTCTTCACTATTTGACTCTGTTATCTTTGGTCATTACTTTGTGATGATGATCTTTTTACTAATGTTGTAAGCATGGTGCAGGCTAGAGCTGGTATAGATTATGAATCTTCTTTTGGTAAAGCACGACCAAATGATACTATCTTGAAGCTTCAGAGGACAACACCTTATTACAAAAGAAATCGGGCACATATTTGCAGTTTCTACATAAGGGGTGAGTGTACTAGAGGAGCTGAGTGCCCTTACCGACATGAGATGCCAGTAACTGGGGAACTGTCTCAACAAAATATCAAAGATCGTTATTATGGGTATGTACAGTTGTCAATGACTTATTTGATTGTGGATTTCCTTACCTAAGCCCTCTTTCAATTTCCAATTTTGTTTTGCTATGTATTGTTAATGGCACTAGGAAGGAACTCAAGCATTTTCTTTTGTAATTGAGAAAGTTGTTGATTTATTAGGCATTCGGCTCCATTCTATGTTTCCTTCTGCATAGGGCTAAAATCATGCATCACTTTTTTTTTGTTTTTAGTGAGAAATGGAAAAGCATAATTTAGCTTTATGGTTCTTAAGACCTGTATGGAAAAGCATAACTTAACTTTATGCAATATCAGCAGTTAATATTGCTTCATGCTTTTAACTCTGTTTTATGTTGAAGAATTCATTGATTCTGCCTTTGAACTGCAGGGTGAATGATCCGGTGGCTATGAAACTACTTGGCAAGGCAGGAGAGATGTCCTCTCTGGAGGCTCCTGAGGATGAGAGCATTAAAACACTTTATGTTGGTGGACTTGATGCTAGGGTCACCGAGCAGGATTTGCGGGATCACTTCTATGCCCATGGAGAAATTGAGTCCATCAAAATGGTTCTCCAACGAGCTTGTGCTTTTGTAACCTATACAACCAGAGAAGGTGCAGAAAAGGCAGCAGAAGAACTCTCAAACAAATTGGTTATTAAGGGCCTAAGGCTAAAGCTGATGTGGGGCAGGCCTCAATCATCAAAACCCGAGTCTGATGGCTCTGATCAAGCAAGGCAGCAGGCCTCTGTGGCTCATAGTGGGTTGTTGCCTCGAGCAGTTATATCGCAGCAGCAGAACCAGGATCAAACCCAAGGAATGCTTTTCTATAACAATCCACCTCCTCAGCAAGAAAGAAGCTATTACCCATCAATGGATCCTCAAAGAATGGGTGCTCTTATTCCATCTCAAGATGGTCCTCCTGGTGGGCCTTCTGGATCAGGGGAGAACAAACCGAGTTCTGAGAAGCAGCAAATGCAACATTATTCCCATCCAATGATGCCACCTCCACATGGCCAATATCATCATCAATACTATCCTCCATACGGTTACATGCCACCAGTTCCCCCTTATCAACAGTACCCACCCCCACCATACAATGCTGCAATGCCTCCATCCCAGCCACCACCTGCAAACCATTCCTATCAATATCCTATGCAACCAGGGTCTTCACAAACAGGGTCTGGACAGGTTGGGTCTGCTCCTGCAGAAACCGGAACATCAACATCAGGGTCACAGCAGCAATGAAATTGTTCATGTAGTAATATTTCTAGTTCTTTTTAATGCTAAGTTTTTCCTTGAAGTAACGATGTTGACAGGGAAGATATTTTTGCTTAAGCCGTCAAATTACTATCTCAACTAGCTTTGATACTGATTTGCCTTGCGGCTTGAGCAAGTTATTTTATGAATTGATTTTGTGCTTTTGCAACTCTTGGTTCCTTGTTAGATCATTGTCATGTTCAGGCTCAGCTTTAGCATTGCGTTAAACTTATGTTGTTACAAATTGTTGAATTTTATAAAATAAATTACCCCTTCTATTTTGGACTCGTACAAAAACTATATTTTCAAATCCTATACGAAACCTCTTCTATTTTTATTTATATTTTGACGAAACCTCTTCTATTTTATAAATATGTTTCGTAATTTCAAAGTATGTATTGTGATTTTTCACTTGCGCATTTAATGATGGGTCCCTGTGACTTACTATTTTAATTCACTGGATTCCGCTTGAATTAAACATAACTTCAATTTTTTTTTCAAATGATCTTTTAACATAAATTTGGAACACTGAAATTGTATATAGACCAAAACAATATTAATAACAAAGAATTCCTGTTAAGTGTTAACCACAGCATTTTCTTTTAACCTTGTTAACCACAACATTGATATGGGCACAACAAGCTTTTTTATACAGGGTCAGAGATGGTAAAATGGGTCGAATTGTCGGTCTGATTTGTTTTGTCCGCTATTTTAGACGGGTAGGGGTTGAATTGAAGATTTGAATTAGTCTATTAAGTTGGTATGTCTCGATTAATCTACTGAAAAAATAGTGCAAAGGACGAAGTAGGTTGGTCTATTGGGTCAGATTATAAAATTTGTTATATTTTTTTTTATGACTTTAGTTTTTTTTCTTTTACTAACTCAACCAAATTCAAAGACTAAAAGTGGTTCATTGATTTTTTCAATCCAATTAAAAACTCTAACTCAAAATAAAAGTATGAATTTTATATACAAAGATAAAAAAACTGAACCATATAACTTTAATTAATGCGTTAATACATTATGAAGACGATAATATATTATCTCATGTTCAAACTGCAGAGTTAAACTCTACAGTGAGTTATAATACATTTCATAAATTTTATAATTTAAATTTTTTATTTATTTATCAGTATACTATAACAATAAATTTGTAATAATCTTTTTGGAATTGTTTAATTTTGACGAATTTATTTTGAGATTTTTTTATGCTAATGAGACTTTGTTTTAGTATTTAACTTTGTTGATTGATTATGGTTGCATTTATTATTTTTACATATGTTCAAATAAAAAATGGTGAATCGGCCTGCAAGCCCACCACAAGATATTTTCAACTCGACCACATAAATTGATTTGTTCCACCCCACCTTTTAGCAGGTTAATCACAGAGCGGACTGACCCGCTTTGCCATCTCTATATAAATGTGCACGTATTATTTAGAAGTGTAGTTTAGAAGTGCAGTTTCACAAATACATAATAGAAATCTATTATAGTATATTAAACTGATTCCCAAATTCTATCAGCGACAACTCATTTTTATTTATGCCACATACTCAAATATTTGTCAACTCACAAAAGTTCCGATGTGACATCTACCAAAGCACACTATTTCTTTCATCTTTTTATTTTCATTCTATTTTGTTTTACTAATATGTAACGCAAACCATTCCACTTGTTCATCCCGTACGTTTTGCAACTTCAACTTCAATTATCACTCAATGACTCATCAATATACTTAAATGTTTTGCTCACTTATCAAACATTTCATTTCAATAACTCATACAAAAAAAAAACCATTCAATACCTTCAAAGCATCACAATGCAAGTTTGATTACATACACACATAAAGTTTTGGTTCAAGTCACTTACCAACGATAAATACATTATGAATGCAACAAAGCCACACCCATTTCAATTTGAGACACGTTCTCAGTTCACAAATACTTTAACAATATTGTTTCTCTGTTGTCAATTATTATTGAAGATCATATATAACTATCATTGTATAGGGGTGAATTTTTTCCTACGATGTTGAATGTATGCGTATCTTATTGCATTTTTTTTATAATTAAAAAAACATAAATCATAATCAGAACAAAATAAAGATGAATAATACTAAATATTTAGAAATGAATAACTTATAACATTTTCACTAACTTTTAACCATTTCAACGTTCACTTGAAACTTGGTATGTCTTAAACATCTACAAGCTCTTCCTATCTATAACCCACTCTTGAAGTTTCTTGACCATGACAAATAATTATTTGAAAATTTTATTTTACATTCTAATTATAGTAATTGAAACTACTCTCCATCTAAAAATACCATAACTATAAAATTTAGTTACATTATGTATTGAATTTTCATTTAACTTGATAATTTTATGTAACTAACATTTTTTATTATATTTGTTTTTACTCAACATTTTTATTATATTAAAAACATTGTTATTATTATTATTTAAGGTTTTTGAATAATAAGAAATTTCTATTTTGCTTTGTAGTGTTGCTTCCATATATATTACATATATTTTCACACGTGAAGAATTGTTATGCACAATATTTTTAACAAACTACCACTCATGAATGAATGTTATAATACACATCGGGGCACATTTAGTACATATTAAAATTGAGAATGAGATTAAAACAATTACGATGAGATACCATGATTTTGAAAAAAAAAACTGCCCTTTAAAATTGAAAATATCAAAAAATACATAAATTTATAAAATCTTATGTTTAAAAAATGATATAAATCATCTAAAATGAAGAACATATTGCAAGGAACACTTCAATAAAAATAAAAAGTTTGAATAAACCAATTATATAAAAAAAAAATTAAAGATAAGAATTGCATCTTTAAAGTTGCAAAACCATATGAACAATCTTGTCTTAGTCAACGAGGTTTTACCCTTTCCTTTGTATTAATGTAAACCTAACATATATATAAATATTCAAAAATATATCTAGCTCTCGACACATAAATATTTGAGTAAATTATACTCTAAAATAAAAATTACATTATTTTTAAATTACATATTATTTTATCCTCACAAATATGTTAAATTCTATCGCATAAATGTATATTATTTTATATTTACTAATATATTAAATTCTACCGCGGGCATCCAGTACTTTAGAATACAATGCATAGGCCAAAAAGAAACAGAACCACATAACCATTTTTCCATGCCCTTGAATTGGCGACTGGGTTCACGTAAATCTCACTGTAAGAGACAGAAAAATACCTTGGATATAACTTCAAAATTCATTATTAACTAAGCAATAATAGTAGTTTATGCCAGCATAAAAACTTAGGATAAAACAAACTAAGTTAGCTCAAAATGTATGCAAATCCAAGAAATTCTGAGCTACTAGTTATGCATATATATAAGAAGACTAACACAAGGCTAAGAGAATCACCAACATAATGGCACAAAGTTTAATTATTGCAGTTTTTGGTTTAGCATATTTTTGGACTTGGATGCAAAACACACATGGTGAGTACTTAATTGGAGTAGGTAGTTATGACATGACTGGTCCTGCTGCTGATGTGAACATGATGGGTTATGCCAACATTGAACAGAACACAGCTGGTATTCATTTCAGGCTAAGAGCTAGAACTTTCATTGTGGCTGAAAACCTTCAAGGTCCTAGATTTGTTTTTGTTAATCTAGATGCTGGAATGGCTTCTCAGCTTCTAACTATTAAGCTTCTTGAGAGACTTAAATCAAGGTACATAAATTGAGCTAATAATGTTTCTCTCAAAAGCATATATCTAATAGTAGACTTTTTGGACTTCACTTTATACACTAACTTCAATGGAACTGAATGTTGGGAGATGTCAACGTTTTAAATAAATCTTTGTTATCTCGCAAAATGCTGCATGCAGATAATACTTTGGTTTCACAAAAAAAAAATTGTCATAAAATTGGCTTAAGGTCCAAGGAATCTAATTAAACCTAAAATACATATAAAAAGGTATGTTTATACAAGTGATGATTTTTGTTGTCATGATTAATTATTTTGAAGGTTTGGAGATTTGTATACTGAAGAAAATGTAGCAATCAGTGGGACTCATACACATGCTGGCCCTGGTGGTTATCTGCAATATGTTGTTTACTCTGTAACTTCTCTTGGTTTTGTGAAACAATCCTTTGATGCCATCGCTAATGCAGTAGAACAAAGCATTATTCAAGCTCACAATAACCTTGAGCCTGGTTCCATTTTTATAAACACAGGTCAACATTTTCTAAGTTTTTTCTGTCAATAATGTATTAACTAGTTGTTACTTGTTAAATAATTGAGGAATGCTGGCACCTGGCAAATAGTAAAACCGTCTTTGCTACTAGACATGGCAAAACAATTCTCATGAATGTCATATGTTTTTTAATACACTCTATTAGTTCTCTATTATTATATGAATTTCATTTGAGTTCTACTCATCCAATAATAATTGAAAGGGTTAAAAAAAATACATTAGTGACATTTGTCTAAATATTTGTTAAGTTGTTTATCATAGTTCAACATATATCAGGAAAAACAGCAACTAACAAATGTTTCATAATTCATGAGGCTGTTATCCTAAAATGAAAAAGGGAAGGGTGTCATAGGATCAAACAAATCTTATGTGAGTATAATGTCTATCAACATAGCCAATAAAAAAACCAAGTTAATAGTATTAGATCAAGTTTTATAAGGACTTTATTGGCTTTTTTTATGATTTTAGTGCATATTGAATTATTAATTAGTTGTGTAAATATGTATTGTACTTGTATAAGAATTCACAATTGAGCAATTCTTTCTTGCTTTAGGAGATGTGAAGGAAGCAAGTATAAACAGAAGTCCAAGTGCATATCTGCTAAACCCTGCAGAGGAGAGAGCAAAGTATCCCACCAATGTTGACACACAGATGACCCTTTTGAAGTTTGTGGATGGTGCAAGTGGCAAAAGTACAGGATCATTCAGCTGGTTTGCGACGCACGGAACCTCCATGAGCAGAGACAACAAGCTTATCAGTGGAGATAACAAGGGTGTTGCTGCTAGACTCTTTGAAGATTGGTTTACTTCTCAAATTAATTCCTCTTCAAACACCAATTCCACAGAACCAGGTATGATAAAAATCTTATCAATACTACTTTTGCTAAAGATAACAAGAATTGAATTTCCAAAATTTCACCTCAATGCTTGGTATGGAGAGATTGATCTAGAATTGTATATTATATGAACAGATATAGGTGAACTAGTGAAGAAAGCGCGATCAATTAAAGCCACGGGAGGAAAGGAGTGCAGCCAAAAAACAAGCCAAGCATCTAAGGTGAGAAAAAATGATGGATCCCTATTTGTTGGGGCATTTTGCCAATCAAATGTTGGAGATGTGTCACCAAATGTATTAGGAGCATTCTGCACCGACAGTGGAAAACCGTGCGACTTCAACCATTCTTCATGCAATGGCAATGACCAACTTTGTGTGGGAAGGGGACCAGGGTAATGAGTCTTTCTAACCAATTACGAGATGCATGCTTATTTTGCTAATGCTTCTAGAAAAAGTTATGCAAATGATGTGCTTATAAGTTATAATTTTGCATGGAACAGGTACCCAAATGAAATATTAAGTACAAAGATCATAGGAGAAAGGCAATTCAAAAGTGCTGTGGAACTGTTTGGGTCAGCTTCAGAGGAACTTACAGGGAAGATCGACTATCGCCATGTCTATCTGAACTTTACGGACATTGAAGTTGAATTGGACAGTAACAAGGTGGTTAAAACATGTCCTGCAGCTCTTGGTCCTGCTTTTGCAGCAGGCACTACAGATGGACCAGGTGTTTTTGGGTTTCAACAAGGTGACACAGAAGTAAGTGTCCCTATAGTCACATGCATTTATATGCTTTTTAGTTTCAAGATTAATACTAATTGCTGAAATGAAGTATCAACAAAGAAAGAAGTGGAAGAAGCTAAACAACAAAGTTCACCAACTTTTTTTTTCATGTGTAACTATTAACTAAGATTCATTTGTGCAGATTAGTCCGTTTTGGAAGAGTGTAAGAACCAAGTCAATATCAAGTGGACTGCCAAAATCCAAAGCCAGTGTTGTTGAGCAGTGGAGAAATGTTTGATCCTTATCCTTGGGCGGTAAGTCGACAGTTAAGTAATTATCAGTTATTTCTATAAACAAAGTTAATAACTTGCAGAACAATGTACTGATAAAAGTAGTATTTTTTTTCTTCCTTGATTTGAATAGCCAGCAATTCTTCCAATTCAAATTTTGAGATTGGGAAAACTGATAATTCTTTCTGTACCAGGAGGTTTGTATTCTTGTCATTGCCAAATCTTCAATCAAATCGGAAAAACACTATTTTATATCAAATATGGATTTCAGCGTGATTTGTTCCATTGTTAAATACATAATGTAAGAAAAAACACATGCTCTAATCTAATCCTTTGAGTTTTACAGAGTTCACAACAATGGCTGGTAGAAGACTAAGGGAGGCAGTGAAGGAGACATTAATATCCAACAGCGATGGAGAATTCGATAATGCAACACACGTAGTCATCGCCGGACTGACAAATACATACTCACAATACATTGCAACTTTTGAAGAATATCATCAGCAGCGGTATGAGGTAAGATCAAACAGAAGAGGATACCAAGTTACTATAAAGTATAAGCCTAGTGCATATCCATATTTGACAGAAGCAATTGGTGTTGTTGAAGATCTATTCTTAAATTAATATAGTACAATGTCTAATTAATTAAACCTTTCGGATTAACTTAATTTCTTCATTGCCCTTTACTTTACCATTCTTATACTATGCATAAGGAAGCAGCACATGCTACCCTAGCTTTCAGGTTTTATCTTTTTTGTCTTTAACCCTCTGATTCTCATAGAAAAGAAGCTTTGGTAATCTGGAGTTAGTCCGGAAGATAAGTAAAGTCTGAACTATTGCTCATTTGTAATATGAAATGTGCAGGCTGCATCTACACTGTATGGTCCTCACACATTATCAGCATACATCCAAAAATTCAAGAAACTAGCACAAGCAATGGTTAAAGGTGATAAAATAAATGGAAATGGTCCTTCCCCGCCAGATCTTTTATCTGTACAAAAGAGCTTCTTACTTGGTCCCTTTGGAGACTCAACTCCAGATGGCATCAAATTCGGCGACACGAAAGAAGATACAGCCTTTCCACAAAGCGGCTATTTTAGAAAGGGAGATAGACCAAGTGCTACATTCTGGAGTGCCAATCCAAGAAATGATCTTCTAACAGAAGGCACATTTGCTGCAGTGGAAAGGCTTCAAGGTGAAAGATGGATTTCTGTTCATGATGACGACGACTTAAGCTTGTTATTCACGTGGAAAGTGGACAATAGTTCCTTGCATGGTTTAGCTATCATAGAATGGGAAATACCAAAAGATGCTATTTCTGGAGTATACAGACTAAAACACTTTGGAGCATCAAAGATCACCACTGTCTCCTCTATTAATTACTTTACTGGTGCTTCAAGTGCATTTGCAGTGCAATAGAATAGCATGACTGATTTATTAGACGTTTTAATAAAATACAAAAGAAAACAGCACTGTCCAATGTTTTGATTGTTGCATAACATGATTCAAGGACTAGGATACATAAGAACAAACTCATTTGTCCATCCAAATCACACATCGAAGACATTGTCCATTGCTCAATAAATCAAAAGCTTTATTGATGTCCTTAAACTCCACCTCATGAGTCACAAATTTATCCAACTGCAGTTCCTGCAGTTAATAAACAGGGAAAAACTTAACACACTGCAAATGTCTCAAATGATTTTATCTTTCATTTTTTGTCGCTACGTTTTTCATTTTATTACTCCTTTACTAATATTAAGTATAACATCATATATAATAAATCACAGTAAACATAGTCCAAAAAAAACAAAAAGGAACTCCATATATATGTTGTACCTTGTCCATGTAACGTTTAAGCAGAATGGGAACATGAGATTTGGGTTTGAGTCCTCCATATAAGGATCCCGTGAGGCTCTTCCCATCATGAAGGACCTCACTAGAACTTAGGCTCAACTTAGCTCCTGGCTTATCCACTCCTAAAACAATTGTTTTTCCCCAACCCTGAAGCCAAAATCATGATCAGCTTAATTTCCACTTACTCATTTCAACAACTATTTATTTGTAGAACTCATATTATTGCCAAACTCCACCTTGTATCTATCTAACTGTTAATGTCTGTTTGAATATTAGAAAATATCTTATAATACCTTTTATACTATATTAGTATCTTGAGTTATTTCTTATGATCAATTTATAATCATAGAAATATCTTAGAATATCTCTCATTATTATTATGATTTGTTTCTGATTTATGATTGAGTCTATGTTTCTCTATAAATAGATATTAGTATTTAGTCTTTTGTAAACAAGTCAGCATTAAGCTATTATCAATAATATTCAAACCCTTATTATTTTCTCTCCTCCTTTTCTCTAAAATCCCACAACTTCAACAATGTTCATTCTCATAAAATATATGGAATATTAGAATTTAGATTTAGTTTGCACAAACTAACACTTCACTAACAAAGTGGTTGCAGCAAGTGGTAAATTAACACACTTCAGGTAAATTCGAATTGTTTGAGTATATCAGAGCCCTTTTCCTCTTGGAATCAAATAGTTAAGAGTAAGACAATAAAAACTAAGACTTCACTACTTTCAAGTTTAATGACCTTTCAAACTTTATATGCAGGGGTGATTGGTCAAAAACATTATAGCATTAATCATGCTATCAATGTCTGTCTCTACATGACACTGACAATGTAAGGGTGTTTGTTGGGAACATTTGAGAGAGTGAAATATTATACCTTTCTACAAGAAGCATATGCTTCATGCACCAATGATGCCATACCAACACACTCAAAGCAATAATCTGCTCCCCCGTTGGTCATCTCTACGATCACCTGCTCAGCATGTAACAGACTATTAGTAAAGAAGAATTTTTTTTCATAAATATGATTGCAAAATTTACAAGTCACTTATTTCATCTTTTCATGTGATCTCATCCAACATATCTACTTATATACTCAGCACATAAATTAAAGTTAAGATTGAAAGCTTTCAAGAAGGTAGACCTGGCTCACAGGTTTATTCCCACATTCCACAGCATGGACAAAGTCTGTGAGTCCAAATTTCTTTCCTGATCAAATGAAAGCAACAAATCCATGAAATCAAATTCAGAATTCTTGCATAATAGCCTCAGAAGTTGTACAATTTTCCTTAGTATAGTAGTTAGTACCATACTACCTCTTTCTACGGAAGAGCTTTGTAACATGAGGATTGCTGACAACGAAATATTTTGACTTAATGGTTGATAATGGTTCTAAATTGCGGTCCATAACAGAAATTGCAGCCACAATATAATATTTTTAGAGGTCTTTGCAACAGCATCACAACAGTAATTATGGCCGCATCAGCTGCATTTTACCATAATTGCAACTGCAACTGTAATTTAAAACTATTTGATATGGTGTTATTGAGTAAACAATGCATTACCAATTTCAAATTTTTCAGGGATAGCATCCACACCAATAATCCTAGTTGCTCCACAAAGTCTAGCTCCCTCTGCAACCTAAGAAATCAATCAATTGAAATGAACTTTAATTCCGTGTACAAATAACCAGAAAGAGTCAAAGACACAGAGAAAACAAATCTGAGTTTAAGAAAGTCCATACTGCTAATCCAACAGATCCCAGCCCAAAAATAGCCACTGTAGACCCTGGCTCCACCCCTGCTGTTCTCCAAGCAGCACCTACCCCTAGAAAGGGAATTTTAAAACAAGATTTCAAAAAACATTAAATCACATGAATGCTGTTAATATAAGACAACCATTAATTTTGAGTAAATATTCAAGTTGATAGTTGAAATTGTAGGGTTGTATTAGTCTAGTACCCCATACTATCAATATTCCATATGATCTTTGGAATTGCAACATGCAAATCAAGTATGTCCCTTTGTCTGAATCTTTATTAAATACAACTCTGACATTATTCACTGAGTTTCAAAATCAGACCCAATATTACCAACTTAATGCCATTCTAGTTCCTAAAAATAGCAACCAAGGAACAAAATTGATTAAAATTTTGCAATTTTTGGGATCATTTTGGCATATTGATAATGTGCAATCCTACAATTTCAAGGAACAGTTTGAGTATTTACTCTTTACTTTTTGCATGGATAAGGAAACTGATAGAACACGGCAGATTAAGAGGAATTAGGGCCCAAAGAGTGGGCCCCACTCACCCAAGTCACACACCTCACACACTTTTAGTTTCTAGAAGGATGAATGGAGAGAATAAAAGCTAGTAAATAATGTCTCTTATTCTACTGATCTCCCATTAAAGGAATGAGGGAAGGGGAAGTGGGAAAGGCATTCAGTTTCAAGAAAGATGAATGGAGGGAATAAAAGCTAGTTAATAATGTCTCTTATTTTACTTTATAAGAATGAGGTTTTCAGAAAATATTTTAAGAAATAATTAGGAGAATTATTTCTCTGGTTAGGAACAATTTTGCTATGGTTTAGGAGTTCTTAAAACTCTTGGTTTAGTTTTTCCTTTCTACATCCTCTCCTTATCTCGTCATTATAAGAGATACTACTCTGAATTTTAAGAAATAATATAAATTTTTCTTCCATTAAAATTCTGAGTTCTATCAGAAACTACCTGTTGATACACCACAACTGAGAAGACATGCCCTGTCAGGAGGGATTTCTGGATCAATCTTTGTTACATTGGCAATGTCAACCACAGTGTACTCACTGAAACTTGAAACAAACATGAAATGGTATATGATCTCTCCATTTAGGTCAGTGAATCTAGTGCTCTCGTGTCTAGGCATCCAAGGAGAAATTTTGAATGGGAAATCAGTACAAAGGTTGCTCTTGGTTGATTTGCAATCTAAACACTCCCCACAATCTGGTAGGAAAATTGGAATAACCACATCTCCTTTTGTAACTTCAGTTACATCCTTCCCTACACTTTCCACAACCCTACATCACATAAAAATTGGTTCAAAACAAAACAAGACAAATGAAGAAATATACATAGTCACATCATCTACATTATAAAACAATGATCAAATTGCAGACCGCATCACATGATACAACCACTATATTGTAGTTGTGATAGTGTCTACAACAACATCAATCTACAACGACATCACCTAAACTGAATTTCCTAATCGCAACGCTACAACAGCCGCATCATAGTGGGTGCAACGGTCATACAAAATGCAGAAACTCACCCAACTGCCTCATGACCTAGAATTCTTGGAAAACAACCAGGAGGTTCCTGCAAAACATATGAAAGTGTATCTTAAAAATTCATTAAAAAATCAAAAGGCATTACTAATTAAAATAATTATAAAAGTAAAACCTGCATCTTCCAGAGAGTGATGTCACTGTGGCAGAGAGATGTACATAGAATACGAATCCGAACCTCACGAGGCATTGGTGGGGCCACAATGATTTCTTCAATAACCAATGCTTCACCTGCTTTTCTTGCAACCGCAGCTACATTTTTTGAAATGAAAATAAAAGGGAACAACAACAACAAGCACTACTTCTTATGAGAATGGCAAAGAAAGTTAATTTCTATTAAAAACAACAAAACTGAAGTTAAAAAAAGAATGGAATTAAGAAACATATAATATGTGTGTTTTGATAGAACAGCGATTGGAATGAAGTACCTTTACATCTTATAGGTTGTCCTTCTCCTTGATCAGTTGTTGTTGATAGTTTATGTTTATGTTCCATTGCGCATCAATAACAAAAGGAATGGCTGGTTCTGCCTCTGTGCAATGTTTGAAGAGTAGTTTAGAGTTGAGAATGAAACTCAGTGAACACGAACTTTAGGAGTGACGGGGTAGTTGATACCAACGTGCCTTTCATTTTGGTGCGTCTTTGGACGACGGTTTTGAAAGGGAAGGGACGTTGAAAGGGAAGGAAGGTGCGTCTTTGGACCAATAACTTTGAAAGGAAATAGTTATCGGTGTAAGTAGATATCCCATAACAAATAAGATCTCTTATTTTGTGTATAAATTAAGAATTTATTTTTACTATGTTAACAAATGTTTATCTACATATAAATTAATAATTTAATTCTATTTTGTTAGCAAGTTCATCTTATTTTTCTTTTAGATCAAATAAATAAAAAATAATAATAATTAAAAAAGTAAATTATATTAATAAAATAAAACAATATACATTAAATTGAATAAAAAAATATATCAATTTTTTTTAATTTAATATATTTTGTTCGATTCTATTAATATAATTTAGTTTTTTTAAATATTTTTATTATATTTTATTTATTAAATTACATTTTTTATTATTATTATTATTATTATTAGATTCAGAGAAAAAATAGAACGGAGTTGTTGACAAAATAAAATTAAGTAATGTAACTGCAAAATAATATAACATGTGATTTGTTTTGGCACATTTATTCAACCGCATTAATGTATTTTTTTCTATTAATTGTATTTTGTTTGATTTTATTAATATAATCTTGTTTTTTTAAATATTTTTATTATTATTTTTTATTAAATTAACAGTATTTTTTATTTAGACCCGAAAAATAGAAGAAA
>JBBPBP010009777.1:53989856-54008861 GCA_037974735.1 Cicer chorassanicum | reverse complement strand
TGGTAAGTAAGACTCATTTTAATTACATTAAAATATTAATTGAATATTTTAATATTTTTTCATTGTAGAAAAATCTTTCGAAATCATTTCAAATCTTAATCAAATACACTTCTTATAATTTAATATAAACTTCAAAATCTAATATATAATAATAACAATATTATTCCTATTTATTTAATTAGACCAATCTAATAGGCATAATTTTCTTTAATTACTCGTTGTCTAATTTTTCAATTAAATAATATTCTAAAAACCTGTAGTTCTATGTGTTTTAAAAAAAAGTCAAGTCTAGACGTCTTATTTGAACCTATTGTAGATTATTTTGTCAAAACTATGATCTCTTTAGCCGACAATATTTCTAATGAGTTACATGGACTTTATACTAATCAACTGCTGAATCTGTCTGTTTCCAAATAGTCAAGTAACCATTTCATACCTCTTAAAAAAATGTATAAATGAAAAAATACTTTTATCAAATTATCTTTATTAAATATTAATACATTATTAATATCATAAAATATAATAAAAAATATGACATTAAAATAATACAATTAATACTTATTAAACATACAATTAAAAATAAATGCATTAAAAATTAAAAGAATATAAGTCATAATAGAGGGGATAGTATATAAATGTGGATCCACACGAAAGCACCGGTATTGTATTAGTGTTTGTATTTAGAAAAATGACAAATTCATGGGTTGATATACAGTTTTAATTTTAACTCAAATGCCAATGGAGTAAAAAAAAAAAAAAAAACTCAAATTAATATTTTTTTGCGTGCAGGCGCTAAACATTAATTATGGTCTTGTGATTATAATATAAGAATGATTAATTATTTAATGTAATTGTTATTATACGAAAATAGATCAACCGAACCGGGTCCGGTCCGGTCGGAATTTTGAACACTGGTTACATTATCTTTAACTGACATGGAGACCAAGAAGTCTGTCTGAGAAGGTTTAGACATTGAAACAATACATCACCATCTTTCACTTAGCACAAACACCTCACTCACCGCTTTCAACCCCGTTCTTTTCAGCTACTTTCATTCACCATATCAAGGTTTATTATTTATTTTATTCACCACGTCTCTTACTTTTTTTGCCACTTCAGTTTTAAACCCAGTATTAGTCTGCGACTTTCTTACACAAGTTCAAATCTTTGAATTATTGAACTTACTTAACAAGATATGTAGTTTAGCATTTTACAAAAGTTGGTAATATGATAGGTAATAGGTTTTATTTACTTTAATTGAAATGTGAACTTCATGAGTATATCAATTGTTTGATTAAATGCCTAAATGACTGCAATCTCACACAGTTTTTTTCTTCATTTTGGTGAACATTGTTAACTGTGCTTTGCAACTGTATCCAAACCACTGTGTTTTTTGCTATGAAAATGAAACCCCTTTTGGTTTTAGGCTTTTAGCTGTTTAGACTATTTCTTTTGCAAGGGAAAGGGCTTGTTTTCTTTCCATTTTAGGCGTCAAAGTTAGTGTACTGTTTTTATTTTTATGTAATCCTTATTTGCTAAATAATGAACTGATATGGTTATGTAAATGCTAGGGAATAAAGTAGCAATGGCTTCTTCCTACTTCAACCCTATTCCTACTAGCTCTCATCTCATTTCCCCAGACTTATCTCGAGAATTCAAGATTCCAAAGCTTCTTCACAGGGTAAATTACTTGGACCGATATTCATTGCCTGGCTGATTAAATACCCTTTTGAATTAGTGTGATTTCTTTATCTCTTTTTTCTAATGGCATTCTTACTAAACATGACCTTGCATTGCACTTAAGATGAATTATCATTCGTTCAGATTTTCAGGTGCAGTATATGTCTATTGATTAACTTTGAAAATGTAGTTACAGACATTAAAGTAAAAATGTTCAATTTTTCTTGAAGGCATGGTGATATATTACTGGATTAAGTGATATAGATCTTCTGCAAGAAAATGTTTGAACTATTATTTCTCTCTCATAGAAATGCAAGAAAATGTTTGTTTGTAGACTATGTTTGTGATGTCAGTTCTCTCTATTTTCATGTATAATATTTTCTTCACATGGAAAAGGTTTACTTCTATAGCACTTGGGAAAGCTTAATGAATTTCAATTACTGCCATGGACTGCTTGCTTTAGATGAATTTGATTTTATGTAGTTTCTGATTCCTTATGCAATATTTAATCTCTATGTTTTCCCCTCAATTGTATTTAAGCAGAAAAAGAGGTTTGGCGTCTTGCCCAAATCTTCAAAAGTTACTGCATTTTATGGCTTGAAGACCCCTCCTTACGAACTTGTAAGTGAACTATATAGTTATCCAAATCCATGTTTTTGTTTGGAGTAATTATACTGCTTTAACCTATATACTTGGATTAGTTGAGCGCAATGCTAAGCTTATCCAATTTGCAGTTATAGATTGCATTGTCATATTTAGCTTTATTTGAGCTAGTTATACAATTATTTATTCCGATTTTAACCATTATAACGACCAAGAAAGAAACTATAATTAGAAATAAACTCCAGTGATTTTAAAAGGGATGACATCACAGAAGGTAATGTTCACGACGGAGCTTACAATTACGTCCAACCATTAACAAACTAAAAAATGTAACTTACCATCATATCTTAATTATAACTTTATTAGGTGCTTCAATGTTCATAGGATGCATTAGAGCCGTATATGAGTAAGAGGACAATTGACATGCACTGGGGAGAACATCATCGGAATTTTATTGAAGGTTTGAATAAACAGCTGGAGAAGGATGATATACTTTATGGTTACACCATGGATGAACTAGTCAAAGTGACTTACAACAATGGCAATCCCTTACCTGAATTCAACAATGCAGCTGAGGTACTAGAATTCACATACAGTATTTATATATAAAAGTGCATAAGAGCTTCAGAGTCACAATCAACTTCAAAAGATCAAATCCAGTAAGCTGAGGTACTAGAATTCACATAAGGTATGTGACCTAATTATTTTTTGGTCTTCTGCTTCTGCACAGGTTTGGAATCATGACTTCTTCTGGGAATCCATGCAACCGGGAGGGGGTGATATGCCCGTACTAGGTCTACTTCAACAGATTGAAAAGGATTTTGGATCCTTTACGAATTTCAAAGAGAAGTTTACAGAAGCTGCACTCACATTGTTTGGTTCTGGCTGGGTTTGGCTAGTTTGTAAGTCCTTTCCTAATTGATTTCCTCCTCTCCCCCGTCTTGCTAAAATAATGTTTTACGTTATTCAAATTCCATATTATTTTCTTAATATGCCATAAAATAATTGGATTTCTCTTGAAACAAACATATATCTAAAATAAATGTAAGATTTTAAAAATAAGAACCTTGATCTTGTTTTTCTGGAATGTTATTTCTCATTGAGAATATTCACATATTTTATTTTTTAGACTGTAAGTAGTCTTTTGTCATTCGCTGGTTTAGTTCTAGCATAACCGCATTCCTAGACTGATGCGTAGCACTATGTTAATGTAGATTATCTTAAATGAAACCTTGTTCAATATTTTGCTTTGATATTGCGGGTGATTGACTGCTGCAAACATTCTTTGGTTGTTTTAGTGAAGAGAGAAGAAAAACAATTAGCCATTGTTAAAACTTCAAATGCCATATGCCCTATTGTGTGGGATGATATAGTAAGTTAATTTCTCCTTCTGTTTATAAAATTTGCCTGATTTAATATTGGAAATAGAGTTGATAATCTTTTCTTGTGCAGCCAATTATCAATTTGGATTTGTGGGAGGTATGATTAGCTCTCTCTCTCTAAATGGATGCACATTAAAATTATATAACAACAACTTTTATGTTAGTCCTCACTGACATTTTTTACTTCATTGCAGCATGCATACTATCTGGATTACAAGGTATGTAACCATCATACATTGTCACTTATTTTCCACAAACATTAACGACGATCCTTGTGCAACTTTTGGACAGAATGACAGAGCAAAGTATGTGAATGCATTTTTGAACCACCTTGTGTCTTGGAATGCTGCAACGGAACGCTTGGCATACGCAGAAGCATTTGTGAACTTGGGAGAACCTAAAATTCCTGTTGCATGAAACATTGGAATGCTGAATGATTACAAGACATGGAAGGAACGTATGGCATCTTAAGTGGAATTGGTATGGAATTCAAAGACTTCAGATGTCATGGGGTTTGATCATATAGCCAGAAGGAAAAGAGTGGATCAGTCATTGTTTAAGTACAACATTCATTGTGCCCTACGTGCTTCATTCTGGTTATCTATTTTTGCTGTGATAGTGTAGGACTGAGGGAAATCTGTTATATGGAGGGATCTAGTGAACTTAGAGTAGGAGTCAAGGATTTCAATGAATAATGAGATAGAAAAAAGAGTACGTTGTTTGAGTTATTAGTCTTATTGTAAGAAAGTGTTAGTGCAATTGTTAATGTGTCAAAATGTTAGCAGTAAATTTAAAACTGAACCAGAATTCTTAATGTATGTACTTGGTTATAAGTTCTACTCCGCACACGCACACGGCACACCAGAGAGGAGCATCATAAGTTGATAAAGGGCTTATAAGCTTTAACCATAAGTTATTATGGTATTGGTGAATGTTTTAAAAACCAGATTGAACTCGCCATTCAACCAATTATGGCAATTAAATCATTGGAGGTCTTGTCAATTCAATCTCTGTTCCGATTTTAATACATTATGACAAAAATGCAATTATGGTTGTGTCTGCAATTGCTTTGAACCGGAAGATTTCAATCTTGTATTTGCCCTTCTCATCATATCATAATCAGGCGAAACTTGATGAAATCTCTAACTATGTGGATGTTAGTTGTAGACTTTGCAATATCAAGATTCGAGTAATAGCACTTTTCATGTGACAAACTTCGTTACCTGTCTAATTATATTTATATATTTGATATTAAGGTGAATTTGATATAATTAAGGTGAGCTATCGTGATACTAAATATTGTAAATAATGATTTTTTTGCAAAAAAATATGATGACTGTCATTTTAATAAAAAATACTTGTTTTAAAATAAATAATATTTTTTATTTTTAGTGTAACTTTGACTATTTTTATTTTTATTGTATCTTCTAATTATTATTATATGAACTACTTCCAAGGCATCAATTCCATTTAATATTTTCAGTCAAAATACTTTATATTTATGATAGTTAAAAATTAACCAATAGTTAATAAGGATAATTATTGTAAAATAAATATTATCTTTCTTTTAATAATTATATTTTTTTTAATATGTGTGCAAAAATCTTCAACTGACGATTATTTGAAATGAAGGGAGTATTGTAAATCTAATCAAGGAGTTGTCTTGTGAAATCTTCAGACTTGGAGGGTGGAAGAGAATTTGAATTCTTGTAATCGGAATATTTTTTACCTATGATAATAATTATATTACATATAAAGGAAATACATTATTTTGACGTGACTTATTTTCTTTCAATTTTATCCTTCATATTTAAACTAATTTATTTATAATTTTATCATTTTTATTTAATTAAATAACTAAATTTTTAAAAACATGTATGTCTATATATAAAAAGGATATAATATTTTTTCCTTTCAATTTTACCTACCATTTCAACTATTTAAATTTAGGGTTAAATAAATTTTTGGTCTATGTAAATATATGATATTTTATTTTTAGTCTCTTTAATTTTTTTTTTAAATAATGGTCCCTCAAATGTTTTCTATCAACAATTTTGGTTTATGCTTTTAAATTAACTCATGTTTTATCATTTGAATTTTTGAATAATTTTTTGCAAACATTCTTAGAACATTATAAGAATCTTCTCTACCAAAATTTAATTTTTTTAATAAAAGATGAATTAAATATAAATTTTTAAACGCTAAAAGTAAAAAAAAAAATCATATTTAATTCATCATTTGTTAAAAAAATCTAAACTTTTGTCAAAGATACTTTTATAATGCATTAAACATGTATGGAAAAAAAATCATTCAAAAATTTAAACAACATATAAATGAATGATTAGGCCGTCCAAATTGCAAACCGTGATTAGCCCACAATTAATTAATCTGTTTTATTTATTATTATTATTATTTCAGCGTATGTTCTCCCACCTGCCAGAGCCATATTTATTTTTCTCCAATTTTCGGCGAGCATATTTTCCCTCTCTTTTCGTTGGTTATTTTCGGCAACCCAACCCTTCAATTTGTCTAATCCCTAATTGCTCCTTTTCCCTCCCTCTCTCTCTCCTTCATCGTGCGCGTTACTCAGGTAAATACCTACTCGAGGGAGTAATATTTTTTACTTCAGAATCTCCATTTCTTTCTGTTCATGTTTCTATTTTTCATAAGTTTATATTGTTATTTTTTTGATTTTATAGTTCCGAGTTGACGAAAATTGTGGTTTCTGAAAATTTGTAGTTAAGTGCTTATCCTGAAAAACTATTGAAGAAACTTTAAATACTTGCATCTCCATAATGCTGTTTACTTTTTCTGATTGTATTGATTAATTTTTTGGGGTGAAAATTATAAATGGTGGTTTTGGTGCATTAATAGACTTGTCAAATATGCATTAAGGAGGAGTGAAAACTTTGTTTGAGAAAGGGTTATGAACTATTATTATTACTCCGCTGTGAATGTGTAAACATGTGTAGTTTTCTATTTTCTTTTCTTTTTGTATAGAAGCGTATGTTATTGGACTGGACATTGGAAATACCTACATTGAGGAATAATGAGTTGGGTGTTTGTTTGTGGTTAGAGTGTGAAAAAGGGGCATGAGAATCGAATTATGCTTGGGTAACATTTTTTATTTTGAAGTATAATTAAAAGGAGTATAATATGAACACCAATTGGAAATGGATATTTCCTAGATAATAGTTAACTATATGTTCTAAAGTTCACAAGTGTGGCTAATATGTCTATTCTAATCACCTGTCAACTTGGATGTCCAAAATCCCAACTTGATTGAAATTAGACATGTAATGCTTGTTTGCTTATACTTTTTATATATTATGTAGTCGTGAAAATTTCTAACAAAAAACTCATAAAATTATGGTACTTGACAACATGTGGTTTTAGTTGCATAACTCAGTATAATTAGCTAAATTACTCACTTATTTTTTCATTCTAAACTTCAGAGTTAAGGCATCATATAGTATGAAGTTTAGAGTTTTTATTTTTATACAAAACACATGTTACCGGCCGTGACATGGAGTTGTGGCAATTTCCTCTTAACTGAATTTTATTATGATTACTTGATTAGAAAATTACCTGACTTAATGCACTTGCTTGAGGGGCTAAATGACCTCATTACTTCATTAGTTCATAAATTTTATAAATAGGTTTTTAGATATCCTTTGAGTAAACCTGTGAATTTTTAAGAATTTTTTAGGTTTAGAACTGCTTTGGGCTTCCACTGAAAGCCGGGTATAAGAACCTGAAACAATTCTAGATTGAGATTTGTTAAGACTTGAGAGTCAATTTGGCTTGTGAAATGAAGCAGTTAGGGGTTCTAAGTTATAACTTGGTTACAACTTCATGTATACAGGTTTCTGTAAAACTTAGGAGTCTGGGGGTATTTCTCTCTGAGAAGATAGGCAACCTGGTGCTATGAAGCTCCAGCATGGCAGGGTCCATGGAAGAGTGGGGTCCATAGTGGGCCTATAAAGTGATTTCTCTATGTATTTGATATTCTGTTAAAATATGCATTCTTTTATGATACTGTTGCAGCATATTTATAATTTACTAAATACTATATTTACTACAAAAAGCTGTTTCATTGCTTCTGTATATCTCACCACATGCATTTTGGTGATTTGGGCTCTTATAAGAGTTATTTTTTGTTGCAGCTGAGATTTTCGAGCTCATTTTCAGGAAGCTTCAGCGTTACTTTTTCGGTCACTAGATATTGGAATATTTGGAGGGCTGTATTGCTATGTTCCTTGGCTGCTTGGTGCAGACTGCAAAGAAGCAAGGAATAGAAACTAGTTTTTATCTATCTTTAAATGCTAAAAGAGGTAAGTTTTTTCTTTTGTTTTCTTCTCATAACATGTGCGAAGGATTGAAGGATAGGGCCCTACTTTTGTTTCTGACCATATAATTTGCCTCATACATTTCCTTCTAAACACTGAGAGCTGCTTGCTGTTCCAATATTCAAATGTTTGAAAACTTAGAGCATCATTCTTGTCATAATTTTCTATTCATGAAAAGTCTGGCAGATTTTAGGGAAAATTCTGAACCCTAATTTTCCCAAAGTTTATTTTACACTAGGGTTTCTGAATTTCTATTGAAAGAAGCATGTCGGGTGGTTTAAGCTTGTCTCACCATGTCATAATTCAAGCTCTCTTGTCACGGGGCCCACTCAAGGAGAAAGACTTACACTCCATGTTTGAAGACCTCACTAAGAAAAATCCAGGTTTTTCTTATACTTTCCCTTAAAATGTTTACAAACTGTATTTTTTTGCTAAACTAGATCCTATGTTCAAATTTTTTTCCCTCCCCACTTTTTAAAATTTAATTCATACTTAAGTTTTTAGTTTGTAGTCTTTTGACATCGAAAAATTATGCTATTTTTTTCCATGATTGATATTTTTGCATAAGCATAGGTTATGTAATGTTGTAAAGTTATGATAATTCAGTCTAATGTTATATAGCATGATGATGATACCTAAAGATGAAATGTGACATAAAGGACTATGTTTTTCATTTTTCTAATTTTTAGTCTGGGACTATTTGCTTTAAATATGTTCTTTTGTTAGCTTTTTCTTTTATTGTGGCCTTGATTGCATTGGTCTGTTCTGGTATAGGCACTGAACGCAGGCTATTTGATGCGTTTATTTTGGCAATGAACAAGGCCCTTACTTGTGCTAATTTTGAATTGCGCGGCTGCATCGATCAATATGATGGCCAAGTTTATTATGGAATTGTTAATACTGTTTCGGATGAACAATCCAAGCTGGGGACAAAGTATACAGTTCCGCAAATTGCTTTCTATAAGGCCATTGTGAGTGTATTATCTCTGTTTTTGTGTCTGTCTGTTTACATATGTGGAAGTAGTTATAGGCTCTACAAATTGCTTTGTATAATCCATTGTGAGGGAACTTCTTTTGATTCTCTCTGTGTACACCCACTTGTGTTTTTATCTTAGGACAATGTCATTTGTTTGAAATGATTTAACATGGATTATTTATAAGGAACAGTTGAAATTTGACGAAGAAAAAATTAAATGGCTTTGGTCAGTAATATAATTAAGGTGAAAAGGAATAAATTTAGGATGTGGGTTGCATTTGTTAGATGCAGTTGCTGGGTTGCCAGATGTTATGTGGCACAGACATTATTTGTGTACAAGATCAAAGAAGTAGAAGATTAGGCAGAAATAAGGTTCTGAAGCTTTCGTAGACTGCAAATCCCATTGTACCATCCTCAGTTTTCGTTTATTTTACTAACAGGGACCTACATACTGATAAAATCAAGCGCAGGTTTCAATAATCATTAATTGGATTAGGACCTCATCTTCCGTTTTGTGCATTCCATTAGATAGAGAGAAGAGAGACAGGGAAGTGTTTGATCATACATGTTGCTATGTATGCAGAACAATATCAATTGTTTGTGCAATTTAATAGTTGAGTGCCTGATTTTATGATATCTCGAAACAAAACACTTATTATGTTCTTTTAATGGCAAACAACAGATTGAAGCAATAGTTCAAGATGCCACTGCAAATGGTTTTATCTCCAGCATTGATGCTCTCAATCTTAATTTGGATAGCCAGGTTATAAATTTTCACATCCCTACATTTTTCTGCTCATCAAAAATTGAATTTTGATTTAACTTACTAGCGTTTCATACTGTGAAGTGTGATCAAACATCAATGTAAAACACTTTTTATAAAATCATTTAGTGAGATTTTTTTTTATGGGTCGATGGGTCCAAACAGCCCAGATTAGTGAGAATCTACCTGTTTATACATACTATCAATTTAAAAATTATTTATCTTATTTTATTACTTGATCCCTAATTTTCATCTGTTAAACATAGCCTATTCTCATCATCTCACTAAACTTGGACTCTCTATATTCCTTTGGCTCTTATTTAATGGAAGATCTTTGATTGCAAAGTCTTTTTCCCAGCTCATGTTTAGAATTTACTCGTTGACAGAATTATTGGGCCTAAGACTAGTGAAAGGCCCAAACCTGCAGTGTGGAGAACTTATGTCCGCAAGGGTAAAAAAGAGAATAAGCAGTCTATTAATGACAGGGCAGAATTCTAGGGATTTCAGTTACACTTAGGGGAATAAATTGAGGAGGGTAGTGGAGTATTGATCATGAATAATTATTATTATCGTTGAATTAGGAGAATACTATTTTCTCTGGAGGAGCTGTGCTCTGGGCTGTTCATTGTATCAGCATTTTCCCTTTTTCTATAAATCAATAAATTCTCATTTTATCTATCAATTTACCGTTCATAGATTCCTATTTATTTGTGATTCTATCATTGGTCCGACCTGCTGGATCTTCGAGAAGTACCAGTGATTTTTTTTGTACGTTGTACATGCCACCAAAGCTGTCAGATCGAATGGAAGCAGTTGAAGCAAGACTTTCAGCAGTTGAAGACTCGGTTCGCCAAGAGTTGAGGGAATTTCGCGAAACTATGATGAGCGAATTCACGAGGTTGCTACAGCAACGACCAATTGGAACGGAGGAACAATATGCGCATTCTGAAGACTCAGTGACAGAGTATAAGATGGCAGTGAAGAAAGTTGAGTTACCATCATTTGATGGAGACGATCCTGTGGCCTGGATCACGCGAGCTGAAACATATTTTGAAGTCCAAGGGACGTCGGAGGAGGTAAAGGTCAGATTGGCGAAGCTAAGCATGGAGGGAGCAACAATTCACTGGTTTAACTTGTTGCGTGAGACAGAGGACGATTTGAATTGGGTGAAGTTGAAACGAGCCTTAATTGAAAGATATGGTGGAAGACAAAGTGATAACCCCTTTGAAGAGATGAAAGATTTGCAACAAACGGGAACGGTTGATGAATACATTACCACCTTCGAATATGTGTCGTCACAAGTAGCAAGACTACCGGAGGAGCAGTACCTTGGGTACTTCATGGGAGGACTCAAGAACCACATTCGCTTGAAGGTGCGTACGTTGAATCCACAAACCAGAATGCAAGCGATGAAAATGGCTCGTGATGTCGAAACGGAATTACGTGGGTCTCTGATTTCAATAGGCGGTAATGTGGGTGGGCTTCGCAGTTGGAAGGGAAGTGGGCCAAGTGGATCGGTGCCCAACGGAAAGAAAGGATCTGGATTTCATTATAACCCGGGTTCGACCCGACTTGGAAGTGGGTTTAATAATAACTTAACCGGGTCAGTGCACAGCAAAACCGGTTCGATTCAATCTGCCTCAAATGCAAACTCCAGCAATTCTCAAAATACAGCGCGATCTGGAAACGATGAGGGGAGAAGAGTCAGCGGCGAGCGCAACCGTGGCATCAAACATCTGCCGTATTCGGAACTGATGGAACGACGGACACGAGGGTTGTGTTTTCGTTGTGGGGAAAAATACCATCCTCTTCACCAGTGTGCTGAAAAGCAGCTCCGATTGATGATTTTGGGAGACGACGAGACGATTAACGAAGAGGGTGAGGTGATTGCCATAGAAGCTATGGAGGATGAGGATGAAGTTCTTGATTGCAATTCCATGGGATTGTTTAATATTATTGAAGCAAAGAAAAAAATAGATAATACGCCTCCAACCACTTTGCGCCTTAAGGGAAGTCTAAAGGGGGTTTCCATTGTGGTTTTAATCGATAGTGGCGCCAGTCACAATTTCATTTCATCCCGTGTTGCTACTGCATTGGGGTTAACAGTGGAGCAAGGAAGATCGATGGGAGTAAGGTTGGGAGACGGTCACCGTGTGTCCACGAGGGGGAAGTGTAGAAAATTGCAAGTACAATTAGATGATTTCACCACTAATGTTGATGCTTTTGTTTTGGAATTGGGTGATTTGGATATGATTTTGGGGGTGGCTTGGTTGCAAAGACTTGGGAAGGTGACATTTGATTTCGAGAAAATGACCATCAATTTTCAATGGGAAGGAAAAATGGTGGAACTACATGGTCAGTTTTTTACCACAAAAGAATTGGCTAATTCTAAGGCACTTCAAGCACAAACTGAAACACTGTATAGTTTATTGGAAGAGGAATTGGGTCAGACTCCAAATGAAGAATTACAGGAGCTAACGCAAGACCAACAACAAGAGCTTCAAGACTTGTTGGAGAATTTCAAAGGAGTTTTTGAAGAGAATACATGTCTGCCTCCTGAACGAGATATAACTCATGCAATTGAATTGAAGAAAGATGCAGGTCCTATGACGGTTAGGCCATATCGTTACTCTCACCACCATAAGGAAGAGATCGAAAAACAAGTTCAGAGCATGCTGACCCAAGGTATAATTCGAAACAGCTCTAGCGCATTTTCTAGTCCTGTCATTTTAGTCAAAAAGAAAGATGGGTCATGGAGGATGTGTGTTGATTATAGAGAATTGAATAAGGTTACAATGCCAGATAAATATCCAATTCCTGTAGTTGACGAATTATTGGATGAACTACATGGAACGAAATATTTCTCAAAACTTGATTTGAAATCCGGTTATCACCAAATAAGGGTGAAAGAAGGGGATGTGCATAAGACAGCATTTCGAACTCATGAAGGGCATTATGAATTTCTAGTGATGCCGTTTGGATTGACCAACGCACCAGCCACTTTCCAATCCACCATGAATCAGATTTTCAAGCCACACCTCCGTAAGTTTGTCTTGGTATTTTTTGATGATATCCTTGTATACAGTAAGGGATGGGAAGAACACTTAGCACATTTATATCAAGTGATGGAGATTTTACAATACCACTGTTTTGTCGTTAATAAGAAAAAATGTAATTTTGCTAGTAGGAAAGTGGAATATTTGGGTCACGTAATATCGGAACAGGGTGTGGCTGTGGATCCATCTAAGATTAATAGCATTTTGGAGTGGCCAATCCCTCATAATGTCAAAGGAGTGAGGGGATTTTTGGGGCTGACCGGTTATTATCGGAAATTCATTGTTGGCTATGGAAAGATAGCTAAACCATTGACAGAACTAACAAAGAAGGAAGGATTTCATTGGGGATCAGAAGAGTTGAAGGCCTTTGAGAATCTTAAAAGGGTTATGGTGCAAGCCCCAGTTTTAACACTACCAGATTTTTCACAACCTTTTGAGATTGAATGTGATGCATCCGGAAGAGGAATAGGTGCAGTTTTAATGCAGAAAAAGAAGCCTATAGCCTACTTCAGCAAAGCTTTGTCCAAGAATAATTTAAGCAAGTCTGCGTATGAGAAAGAATTGATGGCGTTGGTGTTGGCAGTTCAGCATTGGCGTCCGTATTTGTTGGGAAGAAGATTTGTGGTGTACTCCGATCAAAAGAGTTTACGACACTTGCTCGAACAACGCATCACTACGGCTGATCAGCAGAATTGGATAGCAAAATTATTGGGCTATCACTTCGAAGTGGTGTACAAGCCAGGTCCAGATAATAAAGTTGCTGATGCTCTTTCAAGAATGCATGAAGAAGCGGAGTTGAAAGGGATAACTTCTTTTCCCATATGTATGCAAGAGCAACAAATTCAGCAGGAAGTTATGAATGATCCCCAATTGCAGAAGGTGATAACAGAGCTACAACAGGACCCTGCATCCCGGCCAGATTTCCAATTAATTAAAGGGAGGCTTTTCTACCGTAGCAGGCTGGTGTTATCCTCAAATTCAGGTTGTATACCTTTATTGTTGAAAGAATTTCACTCATCTCCAACCGGTGGCCACTCAGGTTTTCTACGCACGTATCGAAGGATGGCAGGAAATCTTTATTGGGTGGGAATGAGAAAGTCAGTTATGGAATTTGTGCAGAGCTGCGACGTGTGTCAACGTCAAAAGTACGTTGCTTCCTCTCCGATGGGTTTGTTACAGCCCCTCTCAATTCCGGAAAAAATTTGGGATGATATTTCGATGGATTTTATCACTGGTCTCCCAAAATCGAAGGGGTTTGAAGCTATTTTTGTAGTGGTGGATAGATTATCCAAGTATGGACATTTCATTCTCTTAAAACATCCATATACTGCGAGGAAGGTGGCGGAAATCTTTATTAAAGAGGTGGTGCGTCTTCATGGGGTTCCACAATCCATTGTCAGTGATCGTGATCCATTGTTTGTGAGTTTATTTTGGAAAGAGCTGTTTCGCTTGCAAGGAACGATGCTGAGTATGAGTTCGTCATATCATCCAGAGACGGATGGGCAAACGGAGGTGGTGAATCGGTGCTTAGAAGCATATCTTCGTTGTTTTGCATCGGAGCAACCGAAGGAGTGGTCACAATGGATTCATTGGGCTGAATTGTGGTATAACACCACGTTCCATGTGTCTACAGGAACTACACCGTTTGAGGCAGTGTATGGAAGAAAACCACCTACTGTGGTTAGGTATTTACAGGGAGAAACGAAGGTAGAAGCGGTAGCAGCTGAATTGGTTGATCGTGATGAGGCCTTACGTCAACTGAAGTATCATTTGAACAGGGCCCAAGAACAGATGAAGAGGTATGCAGACAAGAAAAGGAAAGCATATTCATTTGAAGTGGGTGAGTGGGTATTTCTGAAGCTCCGACCCCATAGGCAGCAGACGGTGACTAGAAGAATCAATCAGAAACTGGCTCCACGGTACTTTGGACCATTTCCTATCCTAAAGAAAATAGGGGCAGTATCCTATAAGTTGAAGTTGCCTGAAGGAAGTAGAGTGCATACAGTGTTTCACATCTCACAACTCAAGAAAGCTATTGGAGACTATTCTATTGAACCTCGACTACCAGACGGGTTAGAAATGGAAGCTGAAGAAGGGGAAGAACCGGAGGAATTGCTGGCTGCAAGATCAGTGATGAAAGAAGGACGGCTGGTGCGACAATGGCTGGTGCGATGGAAAGGAAGAGCTGTAGAAGACACAACTTGGGAGGATGAATTATTACTAAAAAGTCAATTTCCATCTCTCAGCCTTGAGGACAAGGCTGCATTTCCTGATGGCGGTAATGACAGAATTATTGGGCCTAAGACTAGTGAAAGGCCCAAACCTGCAGTGTGGAGAACTTATGTCCGCAAGGGTAAAAAAGAGAATAAGCAGTCTATTAATGACAGGGCAGAATTCTAGGGATTTCAGTTACACTTAGGGGAATAAATTGAGGAGGGTAGTGGAGTATTGATCATGAATAATTATTATTATCGTTGAATTAGGAGAATACTATTTTCTCTGGAGGAGCTGTGCTCTGGGCTGTTCATTGTATCAGCATTTTCCCTTTTTCTATAAATCAATAAATTCTCATTTTATCTATCAATTTACCGTTCATAGATTCCTATTTATTTGTGATTCTATAACTCGTTGTCTCCCTTCATCAACTAGGACTGTCATATTGCGCTATAGTGCTACCCAGTTTTGTGATAATCTGATTGCTGAGAAATTTTTTCGGGCTTTTATTGAGATGGGAATGTTAAGACTTTTGTTGAGATAATACTGGTCTCATAAAATAATATATATTTTTTTGTTATTGTTTGCTGCCAAGCCATATGTACGTATTGAATAACAAGATAATCTGATTTGCTCTCAAAAAGCTTTTCTTACTCTGCAGAATCTTTGAGGACATTTGTTGAAACATAAATGGTGCTGATCTCCGATGAAAATATCTTTAATGTTTTGTATTGTAATTGTTGACAATAGTGCTTAAATATCATGGTCTATGTTCAGGTTACAATTGTGACCGGTTTAGAGTCTCAAGAAGAAAGCCAACGTGTGCCATATGCATTGAAAAGTTTTGGTTTGTCTCAAAAGGAAAAAACTCTAAATGAACTTGTGAGGGACTTGTGGCTTGATTCAACAACAGATGGTAATGTTAGACTTGGTGTAAAATCATTCCTTGATCTCCGCAGTTGGTTTCGAAGTAATGATGTCCCATCCTGTCATGTTTGCAATGAAGCTGGAATAAAGGTCATTCCTGTTTGCATTTTAACAGTCTTACTTTCTTAGTTTCTTTTTCCTTTCACATCATGGTTGGTTGTAGACTTGTAGTTATTTTGAATCAGCATAGAACTTTGTACATACTCCTTCTGTTGGGTTTTAAATATTTTGTACCATGGAAATTGTAGGAAAAATGTTGAGATCAGTGATATGGTTATATACTATTGATCACATTTTAAATGTCATTAACAAGTTGAAGGGTTAATTTTTCTTAAAGTATATGTTGACCATGAATTATTGTTTCTTATCTATAGCTTTCTCCTAATTTTATGGAGTAATATAGTTCCTATTTTCTAATTTTATGGCTCAGGGAGGTATTGAGAACCCTAAGACAAACAATCACCAATTTTTGCTTCTATTACAAGGAGCAGATATGGTTTTTTTTAAATATGTAGATAGTACCTGTTGTACTTACGGCACATTGTTGCAATTTCTAAATCTGATAATTCATTGGTCAATGTATAACAGGCAGAGTTGTGCCCTAATCAAAATTGCACTGTACGAATTCATTCCTACTGCCTGAAGCAACTTTTCTCTCAGAGAAAGGTATGAAGTCTAGTTTCATTTTTACCATCTTAGAAATGTGGAGTTCCTGTCTGTCTTAATGTTGCTACTCACTGGTGTTCAGGCTGCAAAAGTTTGCGCCAGTTGTGGTACTTCATGGCCATTTACAGTACCCAAAGCAGAATTCGTACAGGCTGAAGATGACAATGAACCTAGGCAAAGCCAACGAGCTACTCGTTCTAAAGGAAAGAAGCATAGAGCCAATACGATTGTTGAGGATGAAGAAGTTGGATGCAGCAATCAGGATGAACTGAATGAGCATAGAGAAAGCCAGCGTGACAGTGGACAGGCACGAAAAAGGAATAGACCACATAGAACTAATGGAGCAGATAGAGTAGGCCTTGATGCATCTCAGTCATCATCAGCTGTCTCTGATTTGAGAAGAGTAACTCGAAATTCTTCTCGTCTGAGTTAGACTTACAATGGTGCCCTGTTGTACCAGGGAATGCTAGGTGAAGCACTATTTTGAGTAGCTATTTTAAAATCAGCAATATCTTGTTATGGTAGACTGACATGTGGCTTGAAACACCAACCTTCTAGTTCTAGTTATCTAAATCTCAGCTTGTAAATTTGTGTCGATGATGTTGAGTGAGAGGCATTGATGTTATGCTCAACTTTGATATTGTTTATTAGTATTATGCATCTTCAATCGTGCCATTGTTTTTTTATTTATAAAGCTGACCATTACTCTATTTTGCATATTATGACGTAGCTAGTTTTTTCAACACAGTCACAGAATCTCACGAGCGGATTGAAAAAACTAGTAATTAAACCACGTGATCTTATGCTATGTACCAATTTATTTTACCTTTAAAGTAAAATGAGGTCTAAGACTGCCTGCAGAGCAGCTTTCCTATCATTCCGTTCTAGTTACTAATTATTTTTTTTTTTGGCTAAATTGTATCCGTGTTCTTTAACTTAATTTTAATGTTTTATTTCTTTATTTTTTTTCTTCTAATTTTTGTATTTTATTTTAATTTTAAGTGACAATTTGATCTTTTATGTTTTAAAATGTCAACAGTGTTATTATTTTTTTTATTTACAAAAATTCATCAAATTTTTTAAATAAAACTCATAAAATTAATTATCATTCTCAATATAATGCAAATTTTATTAAATTCATAATTTAAATCTTTAAATAAATTCATATTTTCATCTCTATCAACATCAAATAAAGAACAAAAGTCCGAATCGGAAAAAAAAAGATAAAAGACTAAAACGTTAACTGAAATTAAGTTAAGGGACCACATATGCAATTTAATATTTTTTTTTTTATCTTTAAAGTAAAGTTTGATAGGTTCTCCCTAACGAGTAGGATGAGAATTGACTTAAATGAGCTACACTAGGTAAGATTTTAGTCTAGATTGGAAAAAAATGTTGGGTTTAATAGTTATGCTAGGTGTAAACAATTTTACACCGAGAATTATCGTACATTTGATATTAATTGATGAAAGTTATCGTTATGTATATAATTATATAATTAATGACTCATATTAATAATGTAAAATTGATTTATATTGTCAGTGCACCGTTATTTTTCTTTAAAAAATTAAGGTTTTAGTTTGACTTGTTACCTATCATAGATTTATTTTTGAGTGAATAAATAAATTGATCTTTGAAATTGTAAGAGTTAGTTAAATTAGTTCCTGAATTTTATAAATTGACAACTATATTATGAAATTGTAAAATATCAATTAAAATAGTTTTCTAATAAACTCTTGTTGTAAGATATTTTGATGTGACACTAATTGAATATATAGCTTATCAACGTTGATCTCACACCAATGTCATATTCCTAGAGACAGATGTTCCGATGAAATTTTGCCATATTTCCATAGACAAATTTTTCAATGAAATTTTGTCGTCTCAAAGACAATTTTGTGAGTAATTGCAATTATGTATGGATTAATTATTGACAAATTAGTCAATGAAATATTTAATTTTCATAGGAAAATTAGTTGATGTTGTGTTGACATTGATATGAGATCAACCGAAAGAAGTCTCATATTCAATTAACATGTCACATCATAGTCTTTAACAATAAAAATTTAAAATATGAATTATTTTGATTAATATTTTACAATTTCAGAAATGTATTTGGCAATCTACAAAATTCAATTACTAATTTTACTGACGTTTATAATTTTAGAGACTAATTTGTTTATTCACTCGTTTATTTTTAAAAGTTTGGTATGACCGGTTAGCATTCTTAAAAACATATATCATATTAATATCTTTAAATAAATAAAAAAACATCTTTAAATAGATTAAGGAGTTAATAAATCAATTAATTAATTTCAATTGAGATTTAATATAACATTTTAAAGAATATGATTTTCTACTTCAATTCTATTTAATAAAAATAATAATA
>JBBPBP010009777.1:53917851-53929248 GCA_037974735.1 Cicer chorassanicum | reverse complement strand
TCAAAAAACATTTATTTTCTTAATATTTTTTAAATTATATAATTGAAACATCATCTTAATTTTAATAATATGAACAACCATCTCATATTTTCTTAATCTTATCTTTATCTCAATTTTAATCTTATCTTAAATTTATCTTAATCTCAGTCTCTATCTCTATTATGTATAAAATAAATGTTTAATAGATGTATTTAAGTGTATTTTAATTGCTTATTCAAAAAAGTATAATTTATTAATAATTTTAAATTAAATAATTCAAATCACCTTATTTTTAGAAATATAAACAACCATTCACATCATCTTAATCTAAATCTTTTATTATTTTAATTTTAATTAATCTCTAAATAATCTTAATATACATTCACAATAAGAAAACATTCAATTTGTAGTTAACTTAAAAAAGATTTTGTGGTCGAAAAAATCCTCACAAATTACAGATCAAAAAAATAATCGCAAATACTAAAATTCAAATTAATTGTCGTTAGTGGTTGAAAAAACTCTCACAAATTAAAAATACCTTTTTTGATTGATTGTAAAATTTGTGGCGATCCAAAATAGTCATAAAATTATTGAAAGGAAAAGTTATTTGAATTTGTGGCGGCCAATATCCTCACAATGGACTTGATCAAAAATATCAACAAAATTTTGTGACAACATATACTCTCACAAAATCAGCACGTTGGAGCATTGTGAGGCCTTAGGTCACCAGTGTGCAACATTTTTTAGAGTCTATGTCGCCACAAATGCAAAATTTTCTAATGGCACAGGCCGCCACAAGGCAATAGAGTAGTTGACATTTTGTAGCCGTTTTGACCGTCACAATGCTCTCATTTTTTCTCTCATTTCTTATTTCTATCTTCTCTCTAAATTTTCTCTTTACATCCTCTCTACAAATATTTTTTCTCAACTTTTATTTTTCTCTCACTTTTCTCTCTACCTTCTCTCTTTAGTTTCGGTTAGTCTTTATTTTATGTTTTATTTTCTAATGTTACTTTTTTTTTATTTGAAGTTATATATTTAATGAATATTATTTAATTTTCATTTTAACAATGATGTTATTGGATTGATTGCGAAGAGTTGATATTTGTTCGTAAACTTCAAGTCAAACACTACACTCCATCAAGTTATTTTTAGAATATAAAATATATTATTTTTAAAATTAGTTATACTATTATTTTTAAACTTTAATGTTAGTAAGATTTATTAAAAAAAATGCTAGTAAAATATTTAAATTGTAAATTTTTTACTGAGATTAAAATGTAGTTATTTTTTAAAATGTTGATGAAGTGTTATTTAAAATGTAGTTATTTTTGCTATTATGATTTATTATGTTAGTAAATAGAATTTTATTAAGAAATTGTAATTTTTTTAGCAACAAAATAATACTCATGAAAATAAATTATAATATTGATCTAATAATAAAATATGTAATATCATAAATATAAAATATTTTTATATTATTTTTCAAAATAGATAAAAAGTTCATCTTTCGAACCGTTAGTAGATTTGTCAAAAATAAAATAGAAAGTGCTATTTAGCCTTTCATAACGTTAGTAGATTTTTTAACTTTTTCTTAACGAAACCCTACTTAAAGGGCAACGCTGAAATTATTTAAAAACATAAAGGACCAAATCGGAAAAAAAAGAAAATAAGAAATAAATCATTAACCGAAATTAAGTTAAGGGACCACGAGTGGTATTTAGCCTAGAAATTATGTTGGTTACATAATATATGATAAAAAAAATTGAAACAAATGTAAAACGTATTGATTTTAATTTAACTATTTTTTAAAAATATTATTAAAATTAATGATAATAATATTTGTTGTTAGTTGTTTCAAAGAATTGTAGTTGAGTTCGTACAAAAATTTTATATACTTTTACGATGTCTATTTTGGTTTATAGGGACCCATTTTATAAAAATTTAATTAAACATCATTTAAAATTTTATCTTAATTTATATATAATCTCTATTATGATTTATTATATTGTTTGTAAATGTTTCCTTAATTGACATATAAACTATGTCATAATTTATTATTTGGTAATTTGTAGATGTTAATAACAAAATAATACTTTCAAAAAAATAAAGCATTTTATATATTAAACATCAATCTAATTAATGATCGGGTAAAATTCCATACCAGATTTAAATCAACTTCAACCAGTTATGGCTCCGTCTAAGGGTGTACAAAGGATATGTTAGATCGAGTTTGGTGTGTCCCTTACCCGATTCCAATATTTGATCGGATCAAATTTTAAACTATAATCCGTCTCTTAACTCGATCAAAGCCGATGAGTTGCGGGTTCATTAAGGACGTGACGAAATAAAGACAAGAACAAATTGATCCCAAGACAAGACGCCAAATAATAATCCTTAAACTTTTTTTTTTTTTAGAAAAAAACAATAAAAAAAAAACTCATAATAAGTCACATATGGTTGCCACTTGTCAATTCATTCAAGAGTAGTAACTCATAATATTGTTTAAAAAACTATAAATTACTAAGTTAGTGATTAATATTTTTTATAGAAGGTGAATACATTGATGGAGCTAAATATCACTAGAAGGGGGGTTGAATAGGGATTTTGGCGTTTAAAAATTGTTTTAACGAGGTTATGAACTTCTGTCCTCTCTGAGAGGATGCGATAGAGGATGGAAATTCAAACTCTTTAATCAAGAACAAATTAAATGCAGAAATAATAAAATGAGATAGACACACAGATTTTATACTGGTTCACCCAATTATGGCTACGTCCAGTCCTCACACTCTTGTGAGATTTCACTAACAATCAATCAGATCAACCTCTAACTGAGGATGATTACACTTTGTGTATTTTCTAGCTTCACCAAGCTTACAATCACGTTTTGAATGATTTCAAGTAACCTTACTTGAAAACTCACAGAATGATTTGAGTATGATTGTTCTCTCTTTTCTTAAACACTTTCTATAAAGATATTACAAAGATCTATTTTGTGAATGTAGAAAGTTTGAAGAGAGGATGGATATTGCTTTTGATAATCTTAAGATTTTTGATCTTTTTCTGCAATATTTGTGTGTGTTTGAATGTGGAGAGCTTGCTGGCTTATATAGAGTTCTTGTACAGCTCTTCCATGTGTTTAAACACTTCTTGACCGTTGAGGAGGATGCATCAAAGAGTCCAATGGTCTTTGTGCTGAAATTACAAAACTGTCATCCAGCTGTCTTGAATAGTCCATCCTCAGCCTTGAGGTTCAAACCTCCTAGGTGTTGGGTGGGATCACTCCCCAAGTGGAACCCACCAAGTTTACTAATATTATTATTATTATTATTATTATTATTATTATTATTATTATTATTATTATTAAAATAAAAGAAAAAGAAAAGAAAAAAAAGGAATATATGGTTTATTGGGCTTGACCCATGTAAAAGAAAATAAAAGGAAGGAACGGGATCTCAAATCCCTAAGGGCAAAGGCAAACAACAGTAACCGCACGCACGCACGGCAACCAGAGAAAAGGAAAGGAATTCAGTTCCGGTGGTGGTAATAGTTTTACTTTCTCTCTGAGAGTTATTTTGGTATTCCCACTTTAGTGGAAGGTTATTATAAGGCTATTGTTGTTGATTGATATTCCCTATTGTTATTAGGAAGGTTAATTGATATTCCTTATTGTTATTAGGAAGACTCTGGTGTACCCATTAATTATTATAGTGGAAGTTTTTACTAGACTAGGTCCCGTGGTTTTTATTCTCTCAATTTGAGGGAAGTTTTCCACGTTAAAAATTGTGTTTGTCTCATTTAATTTTCTGCCAATTATTACTTTCTGTTTGGCCATTTATCTGCACAGGTGGGGGAAAAATATTCCGCATTATTGAGATAGTTATTTCTAATTATCTCTGGTTTTTCCCAACAAAGTGGTATCAGAGCTTGGTTGATTTGACTTGTGCATTTAAATGGAAGAGGAAAATAAAGGTCCGAATATGATTAAGCTCAATTCTTCTAATTATACAATTTGGAAGACTCTCATGGAAGACATGCTATACAGTAAAGATCTGTATGATCCTATTGAGGGTGACACTGCTAAACCCACAGATAAATCTGATGCTGATTGGAAGAAGATGAATAGAAAGGCAGTGGCGTTGATTAGACAATGGTTAGATCTGAGTGTATATCCACATGTTGAAACTGAAATAGATGCTAACAAGATGTGGGAAAAATTAAAAGAGTTGTATGAACGAAAGAATGTGCAAAATAAAGCATTCTTGATTCGGAAGCTGGTGAATATGAAATACAAAGATGGGGATTCAATGGCAGAACATATGAGTATTTTTCAGAATACGGTGAATCAGTTGACAACCGCTGAAATTAAATTAGATGATGAGTTGCAAGCATTGTTATTGTTGAGTTCCTTGCCTGATAATTGGGAAGTCCTTGTTGTGACATTGACCAATTCAGCTCCAAGTGGAAAGCTAAAAATGTCAACAGTTAAAGAGAGTATGTTGAATGAAGAAGCTCGAAGAAAGGAACGTGGTTTGATTGGTTCTTCCTCAAAGTCAGAACCACTAGTTACAGAGTCACGGGGGAGAAGTCAATCTAGAAACTTCCATAGAGGCGACAACTCTGAAAGTCGTAGCAAGTCAAGAAGCAAGTCGAGGACTAGAAAAGAAGTGATATGCTATCATTGTGGCAAAGCAGGTCACATAAAAAGAAATTGCAGGTTCCTTAAGAGAGATCAATCAAGGGAAAGAGATGAAGACAAAGAGAAGAAAAATGATAAAGATACAACAGCAGTTGCATCTGTTAGTAATGTCTACATTGTTTGTGATGATAATTCCATAAACCTTGCATGTCAGGATTCAACTTGGATTATTGATTCGGGTGCCTCATATCATGTTACTCCTAGGCGTGATTTCTTCTCATCTTACAATGTTGGTGATTTTGGCATGGTAAAAATGGGAGATGAAGGAGTATGTAAAATTATTGGTATGGGAGATGTTTGGGTTGAAACAGGGATTGGTTGCAAGCTTTCAGTTGAAGAATGTTAGACATGTTCCTGATATTCGTCTCAATTTGATTTCAGTGAAAGCCTTGGATATTGAGGGTTATCACACTTACTTTGGTGGTGGTGGTATATGTAAAATCACCAAAGGGTCCCTAGTGGTTGCAAAGGATCAAAGTTCCACTTCTCTTTATAGGATGCCTACGAAGCTATGCAATGAAGAAGTGAATGCAATTGAAGACGCCTCTTCTGATTTATGGCATATGCGCCTTGGTCACTTGAGTGAGAAAGGACTCAATATACTTGCAAAGAAAAATTTTCTTCCTGTGAAAGGTACGTCTCTAAAAACTTGCACTCATTGTTTTGCTGGAAAACAACATAGAGTTTCCTTTCATAATACTGGTCCTCATAGGAGGCAAAATATTTTTGATTTAGTTCATACTGATGTTTGTATGATGGATAGTAAATCTCTTGGTGGTGCATCGTATTTTGTTACTTTTATTGACGACCACTCTAGAAAAGTGTGGGCATTTCCTTTGAAATCTAAAGACCAGATACTTGGAGTCTTCAAGCATTTTCATGCAAGTGTTGAAAGAGAAAAGGGAAGAAAATTAAAATGTGTTCGGTCAGATAACGGTGGTGAATACAGATGTCCGTTTGAAGAGTATTGTAGAGAACATGGAATCAGGTTTGAGAAAACGGTTCCAAAGACACCTCAGCATAATGGTGTTGCAGAGAGAATGAATCGTACTATTAATGACAGAATCAGATGTATCCTCTCTCATGCAAAATTATCGAAATCCTTTTGGGGTGAAGCAATGAAAACTGCAGTGGATTTGATCAATCTTTCTCCTTCTATTCCACTTGATGGTGATGTTCCAAATAGAGTTTGGACGGGGAAAAATGTCTTTTACCGTCATTTGAAAGTGTTTGGCTGCAGATGTTTTGTTCACGTTCCAAGAGATGAGAGGTCCAAACTTGATAGTAAATCCAAACAGTGTATATTCGTCGGTTATGGTGATGAAGAATTTGGTTATAGATTGTGGGATCCGGTTGACAAGAAAATTATTAGAAGTCGAGATGTGATATTTCTTGAAGACCAAACTATTGAAGATTTTGATAAAGCTGAGAAACAGAAACCAAATTCCAGAAGTTACATTGATGTTGCGCCTATGCCCCATGCCGAAACTTTTGTTGATGGGGGAGATATACAGGTAGATGATGAGAATGTAACTGATGATCATGTGCCTCACCAAGATGAGCAGGTACCAGCTGAGCCACTAGACGAGTTTGAGTTGAGAAGATCTACTAGAGAACGACAACCTTCTCAAAGATATCCTCCACACGAGTATGTGATGATCACTGATAGTGGAGAGCCAGAGTACTATCAAGAAGCTATTACAAATATTGATAAAGAAAAGTGGTTGAAGGCCATGCAGGAAGAGATGAATTCCTTGCATGAGAATCACACATTTGATTTGGTTAAGTTGCCTAATGGCAGAAAAGCACTCAAGAACAAATGGGTATACAAGATAAAGGCAGAAGAGAATAGTTCTCAACCAAGATACAAAGCAAGATTGGTTGTGAAAGGTTTTAATCAAAGAAAAGGTATTGACTTTGATGAAATTTTTTCACCTGTGGTGAAGATGTCCTCTATCCGAGTTGTGCTTGGGTTAGCAGCTAACTTAAACCTAGAAGTTGAACAACTTGATGTGAAAACTGCATTCCTTCATGGTGATTTGGAGGAAGAGATCTATATGGAGCAACCAGAGGGTTTCGAAGTCAAAGGTAAAGAGAAACTTGTGTGTAAATTGAAGAAAAGCTTGTATGGGCTCAAGCAAGCACCCCGACAATGGTACAAGAAATTTAATTCTTTCATGGAGAAACATGGGTACGGTAAAACTACTTCTGACCATTGTGTGTTTGTCAAGAAATTCTCTGATGGTGATTATATTATTCTCTTATTATATGTGGATGACATGTTGATTGTTGGTCATGACACTAAAAAGATTCAATCTTTAAAGAAAGATTTGAACAAGTCTTTTGCAATGAAAGACTTGGGTCCTGCAAAGCAAATTTTGGGCATGAGAATTACTCGTGATAGGAAGAATAATAAATTGTGGTTATCTCAACACAACTACATTGAGAAGGTGTTAGAGAGGTTTAACATGAGCAATTGTAAACCTGTCAGTACTCCACTTGCTACTCATTTTAAATTGAATTCTGATCAATGTCCTACAAGTGAGAAAGACAAAGAAGAGATGAAGAAGGTTCCTTATGCATCCGCAGTTGGTAGTTTGATGTATGCTATGGTATGCACAAGGCCAGATATTGCTCATGCAGTTGGAGTTGTTAGTCGGTTTCTCTCTAATCCTGGTAAAAATCATTGGCAAGCAGTGAAGTGGATTCTCAGATACCTTAGAGGCACTTCCAAAGTGTGTTTATGTTATGGAGGTGGTGAACCTGTGTTGGATGGCTACACAGATGCAGATATGGCAGGTGATATTGATTCTAGAAAATCTACTTCTGGTTATATGATGACGTTTGCAGGGGAGCTGTGTCTTGGCAATCAAGATTACAAAAGTGCGTTGCTTTATCTACTACTAAAGTTGAGTACATTGCAGCAACTGAAGCTTCCAAAGAACTCTTGTGGATGAAGAAATTCCTGCATGAGTTAGGCCTCAAGCAAGATAAGTTTGTGTTATTCTGCGACAGTCAGAGTGCAATCCATCTTAGCAAGAATCCGACTTTTCATGCAAAGTCGAAGCATATTGAGGTGCGGTATCATTGGATACGAGACGCACTGGAAATGAAATCATTTCTAATTGAGAAGATTCATACTGATGAGAATGGTTCAGATATGATGACGAAAACCTTGCCTGTGTCAAAGATGATATACTATAGAAAGAATGCAGGCATGGTTGAGCAGTACCTTCCCACTTGAGTCGTGAGGGGGAGATTTGTTGGGTGAGATCACTCCCCAAGTGGAACCCACCAAGTTTATTAATATTATTATTATTATTATTATTAAAATAAAAGAAAAAGAAAAGAAAAAAAAGGAATATATGGTTTATTGGGCTTGACCCATGTAAAAGAAAATAAAAGGAAGGAACGGGATCTCAAATCCCTAAGGGCAAAGGTTAACGCAAAGGCAAACAACAGTAACCGCACGCACGCACGACAACCAGAGAAAAGGAAAGGAATTCAGTTCCGGTGGTGGTAATAGTTTTACTTTCTCTGAGAGTTATTTTGGTATTCCCACTTTAGTGGAAGGTTATTATAAGGCTATTGTTGTTGATTGATATTCCCTATTGTTATTAGGAAGGTTAATTGATATTCCTTATTGTTATTAGGAAGACTCTGGTGTACCCATTAATTATTATAGTGGAAGTTTTTACTAGACTAGGTCCCGTGGTTTTTATTCTCTCAATTTGAGGGAAGTTTTCCACGTTAAAAATTGTGTTTGTCTCATTTAATTTTCTGCCAATTATTACTTTCTGTTTGGCCATTTATCTGCACAGGTGGGGGAAAAATATTCCGCATTATTGAGATAGTTATTTCTAATTATCTCTGGTTTTTCCCAACACTAGGTACTTGGTCCATTGTAGCCTTTTTCTTTTTCTTTCTTCAAGACATGAAACGGCTATTTCCTTGACTATGTGTGCTACAGCAGGCTGAATTCGTGGAGTACAAGGTTTGATTTCAACTTTTCAAGAATGATGTGACAAATTGTTCAACCTTTTACCTAGTACTAGCCGTCCTCTACCTAGAACAGCCTATCCTCGTACTAGTCCAAATGTGCTTTCTGACCTCTTTAGATAATATGCTTTATTGGGTCATTCTTGGTTACAATCTTGACATCTTAACCTGATTAAGACTTATGGTTACGTTGCTGGATGTATTATGTGCTTTTACGAGGCCATCCTCGCGTAGGCTCAGCCCATCCTCTTGCTTGCAAATATGATGATTTTGACTCATATGTTCATCCTTTTAGTCTTTATGATTAATAACCTGTTTTCTACTATAAATCCACTCAAGAGCACAGATTAGTCCTTAAACACAATCATAATCTCTTAAGTAATTTTGTTATCATTAAAATCAATTTGGAGAGATTTTGTCTCAACATACATAATAACCTAAAATAATAACAAAAAATAATATTTGTCCTTAATTTAATTTGGGACGGGACGAGTAACTCAAACCCGGTTCTTTTTCTATCTTGTCCTTTTTTTTTGACCAGGTCAGACCCGTCTCATTGCTTACGAGACAAGACGGGTCTGTGGGACGGATCAAGTCTTGTACACCCCTAGCTCCGTCGACTAGTGGTGGTATACTTGAAGATCAAATACAATTTCAAACCATATGATTAATGTATTCTAATAATATTTTCTATTTTTATTTTTGGTTTGTATAAATATATTATACATTATTATTTAATTATGGTGTGTTTTATTTTTTGTTTGTATGATATAATTTATTAATTTTGGAATTTATTTTGTTTGGCAGTAATAATTTAATTAATATTAAAATTATATTTTTGTTTTAATATATAATATTTTATTTAAATATATATTTCCATTTTTTAAATTATATTGATATTAATTTTTATATATAATATATTTTTAATATTAATTTTGAATTTTATGAAATTATTTTTTAATAAAATTATCTATTTGTGGCGGCCACAAGTTAGACAGTTTACGGCGGCCTAAGCCCTCAGAAAACTATATTTTTTTTTTCATAATTCTTAGTCTCACAAAATTGTGTTTTTTTTTCCCATCAGTTTTATTCATTGTGACGGTCTAAATCCTAAAAAGTTTATTGCGGATATCTCTGTTTAAGCCATTATAACCAAAAAATCAACCTTTGTGACTACCATAAACTTTGTGATCGAGTTATTTGTGACTTACCTTAGATCGTCACAAATTTTTCTCTTGTGGCTGTTTTTTTCTTTTGTGGGGGCTTTTGACTACCATAAATGAAAGACTTTCTTATGATGATTTTAAAGGTTAAACTATTACAAATGAGCGAACATCTTTTGGACATCTTAATATTAATCTCTATAATGTACAAGAGAAATGTTTTAAAAATAATATGAACAACCAACTCACATTATCTTAATCTATATAGTATGAACAATTAAGTTAGACCTTATGTCTTTTCTACTTATGAGTTTGACCTTATGTCTTTTCTACTTATGAGTTTGGTTTTTTTTTTCCAAACTCCTTTTACACCCACAAATATTGGGTTTGATGCATAAATATAAATAGTGGGTGACAATTTTGAATTAAAATCCTCATTAATAACAATAGGAATAGAATATTGCAAAAAATAATTTTGAACATGCAAATCCATTGAGTCAATTTTATCCGCACAATGATGCCTTTACAATAAATATGAGAGACAGTAAAAGACAATTTTTGTTGTTATCAGCTCTCTAAGCAATAAAGCCATCAATATGCAACTTTGAAGGATAATAGAGAGGAATTTGAAAGCCAAAATAGCCAATTGAGATTTAGATTTCAGCCACAAACTGTGTTGTGCCCTTTCTCAAAAGCAATTTCAATTGGCAAAACAACCCAAAATATTTGCGCCACTATCTCGAACCACAATGTTGCATTTAACCTAACTAGAGATAAAGGATGTCACATAACTACTTTGATAAATGGGATTTTTGAGAATGAATATCATCTGAAAAAGCTTTTTAAGAATATGCATATTGCGTGTTTAAGTCTCACTAATGTCATTAAATAAAGAAAAATATAAATATTTTTATAAGTGTTTTATAAACCTTAAAGTTTTTCTTACTTTAGAGTAGTGCACCATTTTTTCAATCTAAATTTTCATTATAAAAAAAAAATTGATTAATGAGATATAGAGTGGAAATACTATAAAGAGGATATTGGTGGAGATAATCCAAACTCCATCCAAGTGATTCAATCCCTCAAACCTAACACCTCTAACAAATACTTATGACTTCGACAAATAATTATATATTTTGAATTGCATAAAGGAATAGGAAAAAAAGCTCAGTGTAACACTCTTTCAAATAGGTCCCATAAAATCTTTCACTAGAGGTGTGTGTTTAATTTTGTGCATGTCATGGCTCTGCAAACTCAAAAACAATAAAAGCTTTTTGTTTGGCACAAATACTTTATTATTGTTCGGTTTAATTTTTAGAAACACATTTTGTATACTCATACTTAGTCATCCTACATTATAATTTGTTACAATCCTTATGATAATCTTCTTCACTTTTAACTATTTCTATGTCTTCATTGTTTCACATTATTCACCCTAATTTCTCCAATTTTCTGATGTTAGTTTACAAAGACAAAAATTGTTCTAAAAATTTAAAATTTTGAGTTCTTCCAAACATATTCTTTTTTTTTCAACGAATTAGTTTTTTTTTTTTTTTT
>JBBPBP010009777.1:53901364-53917492 GCA_037974735.1 Cicer chorassanicum | reverse complement strand
CACTATTGGGATGTATCTTTTTTTCAATAAAAAGGTACATTTATTCAACCAAATTTGATTTAAAATTTTTAGAACATATTTTTTTGCCAATAAATTAGCAACTTAACATAAAAATAATAACAATAAAAATAATTATAATTAAAAAAATAGTAAATTATATTAATAACATCAAACAAAATATATTAAATTGAAGAAAAAAAATACATCAACATTAATGCGTTGAATAAATGTGTCAAAATAAATAACGTATTAGATAAGTTCGACGACATCCTAGATGTGGAACTGGAGGTCATGGACATTGTTAATTTAAATGTGATGTTTTTTTATTCGATTTAATGTATTTTGTTTGATTTTATTAATATAATTTACTATTTTTTTTAATTATAATTATTTTTATTATTATTTTATTTATTTATTAGATCAAGAAAAAAAAGGAAGTTGTTAACAAAATAGAATTAAGTTGCTGCAAAATAGGAAGGAGTTGTTAAAATAATATAAATTTATTTACAAAATAGAAGAAAATTATTAAAATAATATAACACGTTGTTTTGTCACTTCTACTCAACGGCATTCTTTTTCTTCGTATTTTATTTGATTTTATTAATAGAATTTGTTTTTTTTAAATATTTTATTATTTTTAATTTATTAAATTAATAATTATTCAATTATTAAAATAAAATTTTTTTTTTTTTAATCTTTATACATAGTCCATCTCCGATATGCGACCTCCTACTGCGTCTATCTATTAAAAAATTGAGGTGATTCATAGAATTGGTATTTGAGTTATCTAGAATGTGATTTGTTCCAATGAACTAAAATTTGAGTCTTTGAATTTTAAAAACTCAAATTTTAGTTGTTTAAAGAATTATGTTTGAAAAATTTAACACCTTTTATTTTGTATTCTACAAAAACTAGGTAATTGGGTTAAAAATAAGAAAATCTAGAGAAATAAAAAAAAGATTTTTTTGTTGTTTTGCAAAGGTACATTCTAGAAATGTTAGAATCAATAAGAGTAAGGGCTTGTAATAATGAAGTAATGACTACGGCAGAAATTTGAACGAAGAATTATTACTATTATTATTTTTGATTCTGAAAGAGAGTGTAAATTTAACTATAATTAACTTACGTTCAACTAATAATATCGACATTGTTATTTGAACTAAAATTTAAAGACTAAAAAATAAAAAAATAAACTTATTATTATTGTGGTTTTAATGGTTTTGCTACAACTTTATAACTTTATGTTGGAGCAAGTTGGAAATGAAATGCAATTGTAAAAATAACCAATGTTTTTGTAAAATCATTCCCAGGTATGTTGCTGTAGGCAATGAAGCTTTTCTAAAAACATACAATGGTAGATTTGTACAATTAATCAACATTTCCAGCCATAAAGAACATTAAAGCAGCCTTTATAAAAGCAGGGTTAGGAAGACAAGTAAAGGTTACAAGTGACAACTCCTTTAAATGCTGATGTTTACCAAAGTGAAGGTGGTCTTCCATCAGGTCGAAATTTTAGGCCAAACATCAAAACCAAATGATTTAAATGATAAAATTTCTTAGCCAAAATGGTGGCCCTCTTACATTTAACATCTACCATTTTTTCAGACTTCATGCTGATCCAAATTTCCCTAAAGAAATTGCTTTCTTTGATGGTTCAATTTCTCACACAAATTTTTTGATGCAAACTTTGATACACTCATACTCATTTTATCTCTTGAAAAAAATGGTTTTGGTTCAATGGATGTTATAATTGGTGAAGTTGGTTGACCAATTGATGGAAATTCAAATGCTAATGCATAAAGTGCACAAAGATTTAATCAAAGACTTGTTGATGGAATAGTGAAAAAACAAGGTACAACTATAAGACCAACACCACCTAAAATTTACATGTTTGCCCTTTTAGATGAAGATGCTAAAAGTATTTATCCTGCCCCTTTTGAGACACATTGGGGATGGTTCTATGAAATACCCTTTGAATCTTGGTAGTGGAAAATCACTTGTTGTTGCAAGAGGTGTTAAATATTTGATGAAACAATGGTGTGTTTTGTCATCTAATGCAAATGTTTTGGATCGGTGGGAGACTAGGTGTTGAGTTGAAGTATAAAAAAAAAAAGCCTTTCTAATTTTCAGTCAACAAACAAATAGCTAAAAACCAACCTTTCTAGCCGTAAACATGCAAACATTAATTCTACCATAATTCTTTTGGTAAATTCTTTTTATTGTACCCCTACAATATCCTATAAAAAGATAAATTTTCCCCTAATTTTTCAGTATTGATAATTTTTTTTAAATAATTATTAGGGGTTGAGTTTTTTTTTTTTACTATTATGATAATCAAAATAAAGAAAATAATTTTTTTAAGCAAACGAATAAATGAATTAGCAAAATTAAAATAACAAAATAAAAGTCTCGTAAGTACAATTCAATTTAAATGAAAGCTGCAAAGATATTTGATATGCTCGAAGCAAGTTCGAATTTGAAAAACTATTTTCCCTCCATGTTTAGTGTGTGAGTTTTATTGTTAGATACTTTAAAGCAAAATAAAAGCAATCAAATGAAATTGTGGTGTTTTAACTTTTATACTAATAAAATTTTATTTTTTATTTTATAAAAAATGGAGAAGGAGAATTTTTATTAATAAAGTGATATTAATAATTATTTTAAAACTGTCTTTAAGGAGGTCTTGAACTTTTGGATCAAATAGTAAATTGAGTGGCTAAATTGTGTCTTATTCGAAGCATGTAATCTGTGAAAGTATTCCATTTGCTTGGTTCTTATTTATTGCCTATGAAGAATCTTTTATTTGTAAAGTGTTAATCAAGACAATAATCAAATACATCAGTCGAGTAGTGCAAGCTAACTTTAATGTCATCTGCATCATAACGGTTTATTGAATAGCATGATGCTAACTTGAATTAATTTTGTGTATGACTGACACGTCTGTTTTTAAACAAGAACTGGCATGTTTTAATATATGGCTTTAGTTTTTTTTCTTTCAAAATATAAAAAATAATCTGTTGGAGTATTATTAAATTCGTTAGGTTGTTGATAAAAGAATACTCTAAAATAAAATATAAATAAACAAATATTTTCGAAATGGTTATTTTATTTATGTGTTTTTTCCCATATTTTTTTTTGAATATTGATATATTGCAGTGCCTAGAATGAGGGGTGCATTTGGCCAGATTATCCGCAACATTGCCCGAAGCGTGGGAGGTGATAGTGGTGATGTCGCAGACATAATTCCACCAGCAGCTTCAACCAGACAACGGAATGAAGCAAACCGTCCAATTAGGTAGCGTCGTCGATGACAGGATGATGTCACTGAAGCTGTTCAGCCTACGCATATGGACGAGGATGTACATGAGCCTGCACAGATGGAGCAGGTTGAGGATCAGTATACTGAGCATGCACGTGATGATGTTGATGATACTATTGATGTTGATGATGCTGAGTCTGAGCAGGATCAGCAGCTTGAGCATGCACGTGATGATGTTGATGATGCTATTCATGCTGATGATGCTGATGATGTTGAGTCCGAGCACGATCAGCAGCTCGAATTCCCTGGAGGACCGGTGGTGACATCTGTGTTGACTCAGTATGAACACCACGTGGCTCAGAGGATATGGGAAGGAGAGGTATTTATTTAATTAATTATATTCATTATATTTAAGTAATATATATATATATATATATATATATATTCATTAGTATATATATTCATTATATTTAATTAATTATTTATTTAAATAAGAACAAATATTTATTGTTATGTTCTTTAATTACTCGCAGGATCGTGGGTCGTTGAAGGTTATTACACATGGATTGAAGCTGAAGAAGTTTTCTGAAGTTCTTATACCAGATCCTGTATTGCATTGGATTCGGGAATCTGGACTGCTACACCTCTCTTCGGCTTATCTCACTATGGTTGATGTTGGTCTCATATTTGCCTTTGTTGAAAGGTGGCATAGAGAGACCAGCTCATTTCACATGCCATTTGGAGATATGACAATCACATTGGACGATGTGACTACTCTTCTTTATATCGCACCTCGGGGTAAATTTTTTGATGCACCTATTAATATGAATACTAATAATGCTGCCAGAGCTGCCCATGAGTATTTAGGTGCATCATGGGAGGAAGCATCAACAGAGATTAATTATAATAAATGTGCCCAGTATATATTGCAATGGTTGCGTGATTTATACAGTCGTCTCATTCAGACTAACCAGTTTGAGTGTGCGGCTAGAACGTACCTATTGCATTTAGTTGGCTGCACTATTTTCGCTGATAAAACACATACATGTGTGGAGGCGAAATATGTTAGTTTATTTATTAACTTAGATAGTTGTCGAGACTATTCGTGGGCTATTGCTGCATTGGTTTTCCTGTATGACAATCTTGGAGATGGAGCTGTCCACGACACTCGACAGTTGGGTGGTTACGTGACCTTACTACAGGTATATATATTTATTTCTTTAATTATTTATTTATTTATGTATTTATTTATTTATTTATTTATTTATTTATTTGTTGTGCAGTGCTGGATTTACGAGCATTTCCCTAGAATCTGTAAGCGGGACGATAGAGGAAAGGTTCCTGCACATCTTCCTTGAGCATGTAGGTGGACTGCGAAACATGTTGTTGAAGGCGGACTGATGACATATCGTCGGAGACTCGATGCTTTGACACTCGATAATGTATTGTTTACACCATATGATGATGATCGAGTTAATCATCCGTTTGTGAAGCTTTCGATGTTCTCTGGATACCTTCGATGTGGTGGAGTCTCTGTCCCGTATCTGCCAGAGCGATGTCTTCGACAATTTGGTCGTATTCAGTGCATACCACGTGACGTTCCTCGAATGCCGGAGAGTATAGATTGGGAGTGGCAGTCTATTATGAGATCATCTGTCATTGCCTTTCAACGACTATATCCTGTTGCGACTTTTCCTGGAGAGGTCACTACAGACTACTATGCATAGTACACATCTGTATCACATCCTCTGATCCTCCCTCCACCTACAGCTGCACCTTCGAGTCCACCTACTGCTGCTGCAAATGCTGGTCCATCATCTTCTGTATATGGTGGTAGAGACCGTAGACATCGTAGAACACTTGAGATTGCACGTAGGGCCTTAGATTTGGTAGAGCCATTTAGTGAGGTTCATGAACTATTAACTGAATTATGCCGCTTGTACGACGATTAATTATTGTGTTATGTAAGATTGTGTTATTGTGTTATGTAAGATTTTCGTGTCACTGTTATTTATGAATTTTTATTTTGAGTTAAAATGTAAATGATAAATGATAAAACGTTAAATGATGGATAAATGATAAAACAAAAAAAAAATGAATAAAACGTAAATGGACAATCAAACATAATTTCTAATCTTCAGTTAATGAAATACAAGATGATTTGGTTAATGATGGATCAATGTGTTCCCAATGTTTCATACGTCCTGCATACGCTATTTCCCATGTCTTTGCACATTTACTACAAAAATCTCTCCATTTTTGTGAGGTAGGTGGTAAAGGACAATCAGACTTCAATTTGATCTGGACAATAAAATATTAAACATTAATTTATTTGAAGAACAAAATATTAAACATTAAATTATTAAACAATACTACAAATCATAAATTTTACTTGTACCCAATGATTTTCATTTACGAATCCAATTGCTAGTAATTTGATAAGCTTTGACTTTTTGGATGGTGATTTGTTTAGCGGAAAGAATGTCATATTCAGATTACGAGACAACAAAACTAATATGACATTATATAGTGTTGCTATCACGTAACCCAAGTCTGGTATAATCATCCACTTATCTTTTCCTTGAGCACCAAATCTTGAAATTTTCAATGAGTTCCGCACTGATTCAATACTGTCATCGAACACATTGGCATAAAGGTCTTGATGTAGATGGATCTTTTTATCCAATTGTGTTCGAACTAAAGGCCAAGATTCTTCAGTATGACCTAACAATGCCGCAATTGCGCGAAACCCACAATTTCCATCAGACACAACATCTATTATCTCCTCAATATACTGATGTATAAAACTAGGAAAATGTATGATATGAGATGTTTGTCTAGCAGAACACTGTGCTGATTGATTTGCAGAACGTTGAGATGGTTGACTAGCAGAACACTGTGTTGATTGATTTGCAGAACGTTGAGATGCATCAACATACTCCCAATATGAAGGATCACGAGGAGTATCAAAATCTTTTTTCCTTTTACTAGCTCCCTTGGTTCTCACTTTCTCAGGTGGTACAAGTATTGATGTTGTATGTGGAAATACAACTTCACGCACCTTTGTCCTGAATATCCTTTGACCAACAATATCTTGTTTCTTCATATACGCTTTCATTGCTTCCAACTTTTCTGAAAAGTCATATTCTGATAAAGATTCTTCATCCTTCAATTCATGCTCAATGCTTAAACTTCTCCAAAATACATGAATGCTATCTATCGGGATAACATTACCAGATATCTGCAACTTTGTCAACTCACAAGCACATGGTAATCCATGAGTTGTTCTGATTGAGCAACCACACTTTGTTTTGTCAGTACCTACAATCTTCACTCTCTGTAATTGTTTGTCAATTTCATTAAAAACTTTCCTTGATACACAGTGATGTAGACTTTGAAAAAATGGTGAATTATACTCGTGCTCAACATCTTTGATGGTTTAGTGAAAAGACGATTTAATGATACATACTTGGTTCTTCAACATCATATTCACAGCATCCCAACTTTTACACAAATCACCAAAACTAGTTTGCAACATGTTTTTCAATCTCCAATGAGCAGACTCAACTCTACAAAAAAATTAAATAACACAAATTAAAACAAATCACATAAATTAGTAAATCATATTTTCTAAAACAATACAAATCATAGTTTAAAAATACCTGTTAGATGTTGTCTTCCCCAAATGCATCACTCCATTGGTCCAAACTGTGACAAATCTTTCTTTGTAAGGTGTCAACCAAGAATCTTTCACATAATCAACAAAAAGGATAATATCGGCACACACTAGCTCAAAGTGTTGCAAGTGATGATCATACTCCTCCACACTAGTCGAATATACAATTTTGTTCCATAAATCCATTACTTCGTCTTGTTTATCTTTTTTCGCATATTGTTTGCATCTTGCCCCAACATTTTTATCAATATGAAAACGACATAGCAAATGAACTGAAATAGGAAATACAACTCTAATAGCATTCATCATGTCAAGATCTCTATCAGTCACAATAACTTTAGAAATTAAAGTCTCATCGAATTTGAAAAACTACTTTTCCTCCGTGTTTAGTGTGTGTGAGTTTTATCGTTAGATACTTTAAAGCAAAACAAAAGTAATCAAAATAAAATTGTAGTGTTTTAACTTTTATACTAATAAAATTTTATTTTTTATTTTATAAAAAATGGAGAATGTGGATTTTTATTAATAAAGTGACATTAATGATTATTTAAAGAAATTTGAACTTTTGGATCAAATAGTAAATTGAGTGGCTAAATTGTGTCTTATTCAAAGCATGTAATCTGTAAAAGTATTCCATTTGCTTGGTTCTTATTTATTGCCTATGATATTAGAAGAATATTTTATTTGTAAAGTGTTAATCAAGACAATAACCAAATACATCAGTCGAGTAGTGCAAGCTAACTTCAATGTCGTCTGCATCATAACGGTTTATTGAATAGCATGATGCTAACTTGAATTAATTTTGTGTATGACTGACACGTCTGTTTTTAAACAAGAACTTGCATGTTTTAATATATGGCTTTAGTTTTTTTTCTTTCAAAATATAAAAAATTAATCTCTTGGTGTATTATTAAAGTCGTTTGGTGGTGGTTGATAAAAGAATACTCTAAAATAAAATATAAATAAACAAATATTTAAAAAATTAATATTTTATTATTATTATTATTACTATTATTTATATTTTATTCTAAATTAAATTAATTAATTTTTATTATATTAATTTTTTAGTTGTATTTCATTGGATAGGCGCAAGAGATATCATTCATTCAACCCAACATTAATAAAATAACCACCGATATTAGTTATTTGTTGTGTAAAAAAGTTACAGAAATAAAAAGGGATAGTAATTATAATTATAAAGAGAAACAATGGATAACATTAATTAAGAAAAGCAAAGCAGCCATAAATAAAAAGAAACACAGTAAAACTTAGAAAGAGGAAAAAGAAATGAATGAATTAATCTCATAAGTGTGTGCCATTTAGCAACATGGTAGCAGTACGACCACAAGTAAGAGCATCAGTAGGTATTCTCCCCACTTTATGAACACCTTCAGCAAAAATAACACCCATTCCCATATGCAAATGTGGTTCAATGTGACAATGAAATGCCCAAACACCAGGATTATCAGCCTTAAATCTTAATGCAGTCCAACCATATGGAAATATAACCGCAGTGTTCCTCAATGGCGCACGTGTCAAATTAAATTTCTTCTCATCAACACCAGGTTGAAATTTCCCATCTCCATATCCCAATACCCAAAAATCATGTCCATGTAAATGATAAGGGTGAATTTCACTACCATTTCCACTTAACTGATTTGCATTCTGTAGTATCACATCAACAATTTCATTTAACTCAAACATGTAAACACCGTTACCAATTGTTGTGTTTGGATTCACTGGGCTATTAAAAATGTCGTAATCCATTGGAAATGTATCTGGTGGTGCTGTTTTATCAAATGTATTCTTTAAATTATATTTAATTGATCCTAAGTAAGGTGTTGTTGGTAATGTTAATGAAACATTGTTAATAGCCCATTTAGTGAAACCTTCGAGTTTGTTTTGTGTGTTGAGGAGGAGAAGTTTTCGGTCAGAGGTTTTTGGTGGTTGTGGGGTCCCCATTTTGGAAATGATTTGTTTTGTGAATGCTTTGCTTCGGTTGAAATCGTTCCATAAGGGAGTTATTGGAGGTGGTGAAATTGGGAAAACTGAGGCTGAAATTGTTTTGTAGTTGAGAATTGTTAAGCCTTGTGGTGTGTTTGGTTTTCTGCCTCTAACGCCAATTGAAAGCCAATAGTTTTCTTTTGGGTTTTGGTCTGTGTTTAGGAGGACTGAGTAGGTTTCACCTGAGTATATGTCAATGTCGTCTACTGAGAATGGGTGTACGTAGTTTCCATCAGCTTCCACTACAATCAGTTTGTGATTCTGTAATAATTTATACAAGATTTAAATAAATATGTCAATAAATAAATCAAAAGATTTAAATTATTTGTGCAACATAAACCACTTAACTCACTTTTACTTGGTCTAGTACCCTCTATTAAAGTGCCAAATTCTTTTACACCAAAAAATGACACGCCAATATATAATCCAAATTTTTTAATTCTTAAGTGAAAAAGTGGAAATGTGCCTTTCATGAGATTTTATATAATTTTTTAAAAAAAATATCTTATAACTACAAATTTTAAGAATGTTAAATAATATACCAAATACTTTTTTTCAGAAAATATCTGTGAAACAAATAATGTTTATTCAAAATAATGTTTTAGTATGCAAAACAAACACTCCTAGGATGAGAGAGAAGAAGATTCGACTCTGTTTGTCTATGTTGGATATGAATTCAACTCTTTTTTTGGATCCTAGTCACTAAGATCATAAGATAAAGTGGATAACAATTAAAGGTACAAAAGACGAATTAAGTCAGATTTTGTATGTCTCTTATTTCATCATAATATTTGATTGAATTAATTTTTAGGCCTTAATCCGATCAAACTAGAATTCAATAAAATGGGACGAAATAAGACGAGACCGAACTAGTATCAACACGAGTCGCCAACTAGTAATTCTTGAAAAAAAATTGAAAAAATTAAATTAAATTTAAAATAACTTATAAGTTATGTTATCATTTGTCAATTTAGTAAAAAATAGTAACTTATAAATTTTTTATATAAAATATTAATCATTTAATCAAAAACTAACTACAGTATTCATATATTTTCACCATCTAATATATTAAAACAACATTGTCTTATTATAATAATAATAATAATAACAACAACTACTAAGAAGAAAAGGATGCAAGGAGGAAACATGATGCAAAGAATAAATTTTTTCAAACCCTAAATTAAGTTACTGAAGTAAAAATTAATAATAAGATAAAAAAAATCTCTTGTTCCTAATTTTTTTTATCTTGTCCTCTTTTTTTTTTGTCTTTTTTTTTTCAATCGAATTGTTTTGTCCTTATTTTTTAAAATCGAATCACAGGTGTTTATATTTTAAGTTGGGTTCGCATAACGAACCTGAGTTTTGTACACCGGTCATAACAACTATAATTGATAGGACACTCAAGATCAAGTGTGCTGTGTATCAAATAAAATGGCATTTCGATCACAAGTGATTCCCTATTGCCAGATAGACATAAACATAAAATTTGGCGTGTACTTATCATCAATTCAAGACTCACTCTTTCACGTGCCCACTCCACTTTAATCGATGATCCAGACTTATAATTTCCACTCTTTTCCTTATTTTATTATTAACGCGTCCTTCAGATTTTTTTTCCACTGTTTTGGACTTTTTTTCTGTGGACGTTTGGCATCACAGTGAATCCCACTACATAACCCTGTGATTCTAATTTCCATTCACGATATCCTTTTCTACGGAATTTCTTTTTAAAAAATTATTGGTGTACACCATACACACTATAAGTATATTTTAAGTAAAATAGAAATAAATAAAGTGGAGTAATTAAATAAAATAAAGTAATAAATGCGATAAGTTAGTAATTAGTAAAAGTGAGACATATAGAGAAAATAATTTATAAAAAATATAAAAAAGACTATAGAGGTTTAAATTATTAATAATATTTAATTTTTATTACAATTAATTTTAAAATCATTTACATGATTTATTGGTGGTGTAAATATATTACACCCACGATTATAAAAATTGGTTTTTTTATTATTAGTTCACTCTATTTATTTGATTGCATGTTTAAAATTTATGCTATTCTAAAAAACAATAGAGTTATGAAATCTCAATTTTATGAATAAATAAATAAGTAAATAACTGGAATCGAAGTTGTAGGTATCCACAGCGAGCAACTAAACATTTTCTATACACAAATACTATTACATTACACAATTCGAGGGGATGATCGTTGAAATTGTCCTGCTTTTATCAAGTATTTTTTACGCTACCTTTCGGTTTCACACCTAGCTACTATTACCTAAATTATTCCATTCATTCATTGTTAATAGACTAGTGATTGATACTAGACATGAAAACAGGACGGTGACGGTTTTCTTTCCCTCATTTTTTATCAGTCGAAGAAAATCATTCCACTGCATTTATAATCATTTATTATAATTAATATAATAAAATAATTATTATTATAAAATAATAAATTAAAAAATATTAAAATCATATTTTTTATAGAAAAAATTATAATTTTTAATTTTTTTTAAATTAAATATATATATATATATATATATATATATATATATATATATATATAATTTAAAGACATTAATAATATTAGTAGTGGACGAATACGAGATGGATATCAATACTCTAAATTTATTTTCACCTTCAAATTTTAATTTTAGAAAAAATCTGTATCTAAATATAAATATAATTAAAATGGATTTTTTACTCTCAAATTAAGACAGATTCATATCATACCTAATTGATATTTATATGTATTCTCCGTGATTTTCTCTAAAAAGTTGATCCTTCTTATTATGTCAGTTGATCCATTTTTTATTCAGTGGGAACAAAGAAACATCATAGATAAAGCTAAGGAGACAGCTTAGCTAGCTAATGGTGACCAATTGAGATGCGCACATGTGTGGAAGCGATTATGTTTTATAACTTTTATAATGACATGCAAAATAGACACACACAAACTGACAATTTTGAATTTCAATCTCACAAAATGATAAGAAAAAATAAAATATAAATGTTAAGAAGAGACCCATGGAAAGAGAAAATGTCTTGCTAAAAGAAGAATAGGGATATTTGGACATCAAATTTAAGACAACCATATATTGATATATATAAAATACAAATAAAATAAGAGAAAAAATTATCAAATAATTGATAATCATAATTTTATAAAAGTGTCGAACATCACAACATGATGTTTACAGATCATTTTTCAATTTTAAAAGCACACGTTAAAGAAAAATAATAATTATATTAAAAAACAATTTTTTAACTTAAGATAACTAATAGACCAATTCAAAGATATTATTTTTATATTTGATTTTTTCATCTATAATGAATAAATTAATATTTTTATTGCAACATCGGATGATTAATTATGTACATATGTATAAAATTTACTATTATTTTATTTATTAATGATGGATATTGTTATTATATTTTATAAAACGAATTATTCATTTCAAAAAAATTTAATCTCAAAATTTTAACAATATTAAACAGTACGAAAGTATAAATCACGAAATGTCACAGTAGTGTTACAAACTGACTATACAAGGATATAATGGTCAATTGAAAAATGAGTGAAGAATAAAAACGTATTAATTAACTCAAAGTACACTTTCGTTTAACTTTTCGTAGAGATTTTTTTGGCGCCATTTTCCAAATTTTAAATACAAAAGTCATGATGAGACATATTAATTTTTCACGTCATCACTTTGGGTCTAATTTTTTTTAAAGAGAGTCTAAAAACTTGAATTTTAAAAGCGAAATTAACTTCACGATCGAGAGATAATAGAAAATTAAACGTGCCATTAAATAAATAATATATATAATGAAATGCAACATAGTGAGTCATGTTAGGTAGAGAACATACCGAAATGGCCAAGTTGAGAGAAGCTAAGGAAGTTGTACTAGCAATCCTAATTCTATAGGTCTTATTTGGCTCCACATGAAGAATCTCGGGTGCACATTCTTCACCACCTTTGAAATTGCATTGAGGTAGTAGGGTAGTGTTCACATATTTAGCTGCTAGAGAGCAATTGAACTGTCCTCGTCCATTGATGAGCAGGCTCTGAAAAGAGTGATAATGTTGTCACAAGCATTGGTTAGACAAAAAAAAATTTAAAATTGTTCCTAAAGCTACCACCGCGTAGAATTATTCACAAAAAAAGACACTTTTGCTTTTGTTTCGTTTATTCGATTATCTCTCTCTTTTTTTTTTTTTTGAGTCAAAGTAAAGCTACCACAGCGTGGCAATTCTCCATTTACATAAAATATTTCATTATTAAATTATGCTTTTAAATATTTAATTTAATACTACATATTGGTCTTTATGAAAGTTAAAACATAAAAGAATAAGACATCTGTACCCAAAGAAAAAATGAATGAGATAAATTTAGTAACTATTCAGATGAATTAACAACTTTTTAAAAAAATATATGCAATCGGATAATCATCTAAAATATCAATATGATATTCATTTGTTAAAAAACCTATTAGTAGGTAGGAATGCTCGATTTTGTTTACGAAAAATGAATTGTTTTTATATGCTTGAGTTACTAACTTTTTTACGATGCATGAGGCAGTAGTGGATCTATTATGTAAAGTATAGGGCTCTTGCCCACACAAGAAAAAAATATTTTAATAGTATCATTAATTTATTTTTAAGTTTTTATAAAATTTTCTAATTCTAAAAAATATATTGTATATCTAATAATATATTTATTTTCAAAGTTAATTTTAATTTTTTTTATGATATTTAATATCTAATAAAAAATATTAAAATTTAATATAATAATTATAGTAATAATAAAAAATATTATTTATATTAATTTAAATAAATCGATCTAATAAATATAAAAGATTTTTTATATGACCTGCAATTTAATCATTTTAACTAAATAAATTTTTTAAAAAGTCTTAGTTTTGTCTATTTTAAAAACAAAAATCTAACATGAACTTATGTATTCTAAACCGTAAGCTCTTATAGAACAGTGTGACCTATTCGAATTCCTAATCCCAAAACATAATTTTTTCTAAGTTTTTTAGTCTTAAGAACAGTTATTTTTTATTTTAAAACTTATATTTTATTTTCAAATTTACATACAAAACTATGAAACACTATTTTTGAGAAAAATATTACTATTCTTATTTTTTTTTAATTTATAATAATTTCTTAACTTCGAAAATGAGCAAAAATAATATTGATTGTGAGATAAAGGAACATAACTCTATATTAAATGAACTTGGAAAAATGGGAAACTCACTTTATGGAAAACGAATTTCACCCTAATAGAAAAAATCCAATGGCACTTTGAAGAAATGGGCCACCTAGCTGCCAAGGTTTTCTAAATTATTTTATGGAAATAGGTGTAACTTCGATCTGAAATACTTCAAAATTTCTATTTTTAGTTTAGTATATCACACGTGTATGAGTTGTTTGTTTCAATTGTTCAATTGGAATCAAATGCGTCATATAAAAAAGGAAAACACTAATGCGCATATGGTGGACTTCACAAATAAAGAGTATAATTGGTGATGATAAAAAAGTGTAAGCTACAAATCGACCTCAAAATCGTAATAATGACTAAAAGTATTATTAATGCGAATTAGTTATGAAAAGTTAAAGGGTCATCATCACACACACGGTCGATAAAAACTTAATTGAAATTCAAGTTTGACTTTATTAAAATTTAAGAGTATTTAATAAACCGCTTATTTATTCAAGAGTTAATTAATAAGCCAAAAGTTATTAAGCAATAAAAATGAACATGACATTTTCAATGCTTTGTACTACACTTTTCATTTCCATTTTGCTTAAAGAAAAATTGTATAAAATAAAAAAGAAAAGTTGTACCTGTGGTTCACCAATCCATCTCATTGGTGCTGAAGAGAGGCCAACCTGTTGTTGCAGTGAACTTGTGTGCCACAAATCACTAAGTAACAGGTTGAATTCACCATCATAGTGAAATGGTTCATTTTGTCCTTTTGGTAAATTTACAATTAGAGATCCATACAACCCTGCTGCTCTCTGCATTCCATAGTGCCCATGATAGAAATATGTACCAGCCTGCACCATATAACTTTTAATTAAAATTGAAATAAAATACACAAAGAAACAGAGAACATAATTAATTAATTAATTAATTAATTAATTAATTAATTACCTTGTCAACATGGAATCTGTAATGAAAAGATTCTCCTGGGTTTATAGCACACTGTGAGATTGCAGCAGTTCCATCAGCCCAAGGAGTTCCGATCTACAAACATTATTAAACAACAAAAACAAAAAATTAATGTTAATTAAAAAAACAACAACAACAACATCGTGAATGAAACAGAAAAAGAAAGAAAATGAACCTGTCTAATTCCATGCCAGTGAATAACAGTTCCCTCTGTATCAAGCTTATTGGTGAGTTTGATATGAAGAATGTCCCCAACTTCAGCTCTAATAGTTGGGCCTGGAAACTGACCGTTGATTCCCATGATAACATTTTCAAAGCAATCTGGTTTTTTTATCATGTATTCTACATTCCAATTGTAATGTCTCACCCTTGCTTCAACTGATAACGAAAACAATAACCATATACACCAAACAAAAACACCTTTCAAGAACCTCATTTTTTGCTACGGTATTATAGCTTTTGCTATAGATACCAAGCCTTATGAAATATGAAATATGTATCTCGATTATAGCATTTTAGGTTGGCACACGCATATGTATATATATACAAGAGAAGTCACAGATCTACATCCCTGTATAGAATACACCCATTTGATACCTCATTATTAATCGTAGATGACACTAAAAAAAATAAAATTAGTTTTATATATTAAATATTTTACTAAGATATCAAATAAACGTGCACCATGTGTACACAAAAAATTGTTCTATATACAAAGGCCGTTGTTAATCGTGCTATACATTATTTATTTTAATAATATTAATTTCAACTAATTTTTTAATTTGATATATTAATTTAACTTATAAATATCAATATTATTAAATTTGATGAATAGTTTCATATTTGAATTTGAAATCTTACAATTGTAATTATGTGAGTTTATAGTTGTATTTATCATCTCTTAACAACTAGTTATATTGACAAAAAAAATTATATATTAAAGATTTGGATCATTTTCTTATGTTCTTCTCTTTTTGTTCCTAATGTTTAAAGAAGACAGA
>JBBPBP010009777.1:53882198-53900253 GCA_037974735.1 Cicer chorassanicum | reverse complement strand
ATAAATAGTTATTCAGATAAATATTTTTCTTTAGCATTTCTGCAAAGTATTATCACTTCAATCATTTTTCCTTTTGTCATTCATATATATGGTTTTAATTGTTTCCTTTTCTAAATGAAAAATATTAGTAATTAACTTTTTTAAATGCTTTCATTCGATCAAACCCCAGAAAAATTAGATAACTAAAATGAGACAATACAATTATTATAATATATTAAAATGGAATATCAAATTATATATATTTGCGACAATTTATCAATATGTATGTCACATGTTTTTTAATTTTGCCAACTCACATTCTAAAGTGACACATTTCAAAACACACTATTTCTTTGTTTTTTTTTTGCTTGATTGCAGTTTTGGTCCCTCTATTATTATTATCAATTCGTAGAATTGGTCCTCCTATTTTAAATGTTGATAGTTTTGGTCCCTCTCTCATATTTTTGAACTAAAAAACGACAGTTTGACATATTTTTAATGGCGTAACATACAATTCTATAATATAGAACCATCTAGATGCATTAATTATTCATATGTCATCAATTAAATTAAAAATATGAAAAAATTCAGAAGTTGAAAGTTTTTACTGACATTTTATTCCAATTTCATATGTATTAATCATTCTACATCATCCTATCATATGTCACGTTATTTAACACATCTCACGTTATCATTTTTTAGTTAAAAAATCAGAGGAAGAGAGCAAAGCTGTTGACTTTTAAAATAGGGGGACCAATTTCATGAATCAGTAAAAGTAGAAAGACTAAAATTGTAATTAAGCTTTTTTTTTTCATGTTTTGTTTTCAATCTATTTTGTTTCACCAATATATAATGTAAAATAAATTATTTCACTTGTCCAATCAAGTACAGTTATTTTATACTTTGAGCAACTTTAACTCTAATCAATACACTTAAAGACTCACTTATCAAACATTTCATTTCAATAATTCAAAAAAAAAAATATTCACTTACTATCTTCAATGCATAGTTTATCACAAATAAAGATCCATCAGTTGATTTTCAATCATTCTCTTGTATTTGGTTCAAGTCACTTTTCAATGGATAAAAATATTATGAAATGCAATAAAGCCACATCCATTTTATTGTGTGGCATATTCTTAGTCGACAAATGCATTAATAACATTGTTCTTCTGTTGTTAATTGTTATTATTGTTGAAGACTATATATAGGAGGTGAGTAAAAATATAATCAAAACAAAATACAGATGAAGAATACTAAAAATATTTGTTTAGAAATGAATAAGTTATAATATTTCACTAACCTTTCACTATTTCGCTTCTTGAAAGTTCTCATGTCTTAAACATCAACAAACTCTTCTTCCCTATAATATTTGGTAATCAACTCTTGATATTTCTTGACCATGTAAAATAATTATTTAGAAATTTCATTTCACATTCTAATTATTTAGAAGAATTAATAGTTAAAGTAATTGAAATTACTCCATAACCAAAAGACTAGATATAGAATTTGTTTGTAGTTATAGTATTTACTTGAAGTTTAAATACAAAATTCACACCAACTATTGGTATCAAAATTTCATTTGCCTTGAGAGTTTTGTGTAAATAGCATTTTTATCATTTAAAAAATATTATTATTATTATTATTATTTAAGACTTTTAACCCTCAAGAAATTTCTATGTTGCTTTGTAGTGTTTCTTCCATATATATTTCTCAGCTATATTTGCATACGTGAGAATTATTGCAATGTTTTGAATATTATTATAAGCATTGTTTTTAACAAACTCCTACTCATGAATGAATGATATAGTACATAACATGGCACATATTATTATTTAATATATGTTTGGATTGACAAAATTACAGAACTACATCGATTTTAGAAAAAGCTAATCTTTAAAGGTTAAGCAAAATTACAGTGAATTTTCTAAATTCCTCACCAATTCAAACATACACTTATATGCAATATCAATTCTTCAAAAGTTTACTTTCATTTTTACAACTTAGAGTTTATCAGCAATTTTTTTTTTTTACTAAAACTTCTCCATATTTACATACTTAAATTTATTAATTTTTTTGAGTTGTGGTGACAAGTCGTTCTACTAAGAAGCAATTCTTGTGTAGACACAAGAATTTGGACACACTATTTAGTCTCCATACACAAAAAATCTCTTAATTATTTTAAAAATATATTATTTAATTATTATTTTTTTACTTTTTTTCTTTTATGTATATAAAGAAAATCTTGAGGGACATGTGAAGTTGTTCATTTTTTAATGTCAAACTGAACAATTTACTTTCGGGTTGGTGTATACATAGTCATACTGTAATGTCAATTACTTTGAGTAAGACGACATTGACTATTGTTTGACTAAAACTTAGGGAGAATGATATTTATCCTAAAAAGTCTTTGGTTTACACTCATACTTAACTACTCATCAAATCTATACATCTCTTTGTGAATGTTTATGAATATTTATTCACATTTTTATTGAAATTGACTATCATCTTTTACTATACATTTGATTAGTCTGATATTAATCAATTTTTTACATAAAATAATTTCTATAATTCAATTGTAAAAGTGAAAATGTCAAAAAATACATAAATTTAAAAAATATAATGTTTCAAAACTAATATAAATTTTATAAAATGAAAAGCATATTACAATTAAATATACAACATTTTTACAATAAAGAAATATTGAACTATTTAACAAATATCACTTCAAAAAAACAAAAAGCTTGAATAAATAAATTCTAAATAGAAAAAATGTTATAGATAAGGATTGCATCTCTAAAGTTAAAATGATTGCATCTCTAAAAATGTTATAGATAAGGATTGACATTATAAAGAGCGTAGGAGTTCCACTCCCTCAAGAAGTTCAAGCTTGGGGACTCCTAGAAGCTACCAAGTAGTGGTTCGGTGAGTTGGATTTAAATAATATATCGATTTGCATTCTAGACAATTCCACTTTATTATAATGAGTTTGGTGTCATTTTGAATCTTTGTAAAATTATCTTACTCATTTTTCAAACTTTAAGTTAAGTTTTATCATGAAGCAAATTAACTTCGTCGCTCATAATTTAACTAGAGTGTCTCTCGATGTTTGATTGTATCACAGTCTGTATTGAGTCTATTTGGAATAAAATGTAGTAACTAATTGTTGATATAAAAGAAAAAGAGTATAAGAGGTACTACATCTCATTGTAAAAGGAGTATTAATCGCGTCACACAATCAAACCATGGAGTTAGGATGCCAATTAGAGAATACAATAGTTCTTGCCTACTCTAATAAATCAAATATATGACAAAATTTTAACATTGTTCACCACCTTGAATATATTTATTATAAAAGTAGTTAGTTTGATAATTTTTTTTTCTTTATCATTTTTAGTTATAATTTAGTTTTATATTTATTATAATTAATTGAGTTTGTTAAGCGATGTTAAAAGTTATTCACCCTCATTTTTAGATCTTTTTAAATCAATTAATGAAATTATTTAGAAAATTTTCATTTTACTCAATTTGTAATAAAGTATTGAGAGATACTTATTTCACTACATTTTTTCTCAAAAATTTCTTGAGAAAAATTTGGTTGAAGTTTCATTAATTTAATTTTACTTTTCTATTTTTGTTAGATTATTAATTGAAGTTTTAAATCAAGATTTTAAATTTTCATCTCTAAAACAACATGTATATTTTTTAAAATTCGGAAAGAGAGCAATAACAAGTTCGATAGGCACTAATGGAATTGACAAATGAGTCTCCAATCGTTGGCTTTGTTAATGGTGGCAATGAAAGACCCTTTTGCATAAGATGGTTGAAGAGGCTTTGGATTCAACCCCACAAATTCAGAATCTTTCTATTTTGGATGTGCCAGAAAAATGCAACTTAGATTCGACACAACGAATACGAGCACTTACGATAAAGAATTAAAGATGATGTGAAGGAAGATATGATCCAAAAAAGGAATCAAGCATTTCTTCATGTTTCTCAATCACATCAAATATTTGGTGAGTTATTAGCTTAATTGACGTATCAACAACGAAACTTTCGGTTATTTTTTTATTATATCTTTTTCTTTTTCAAATGTAACTTTTCAATATAAGATACATTAAAATTTATTTAAACCTATTCTATTTTCTTTATCTTCAAAAAGTCGTAAGACAGAAATGATGTCACAATTGAAGTAAAAAAATTCCTTTTATATGAGGTCACATTCCCACGATGTTACTATATATTTTTTTTAACAAATGAAAAAATATTAAATTAATAAATAAAAAATAATAAAAAACTAAATTATTTTAATAATATCCAACAAAATGCATTAAATGAAAAAATATATATCAAATTAATGTGATTGAGTAAATGTGTCAAACAAAATAACATAAAATAATATTTTAACAACTCTCCCACCTAATTTTGCCGCCTATTGCAAACTAGCAATTCTTTATGAATTTGTTAACAATTCTCTCTTATTTTGGGATCAATTTTCAACTCCCTCTCATTTTCTCTCATGATTTCAATAGTATTGAGTTGTTAATTTATTTGCACCTAATTTTAATAAGATGAAGTTTTTAATTTATTTGCAATAGGTTGCAAAATAGAAGGGAACACGTGAGGGAGTTGTTAACAAAATAAGTTGAAATTGTTAATTTATTTCCAATAGCAGCAAAATACGATGAATTTGTTAAAATATTATATCACGTTCTTTTCTTTGACACATTTACTCGATTTCAATAACTTTGATATATTTTTTTATTTATTTTATGTATTTTGCTTGATTTTATTAATATAATTTAGTTTTTTATTTTTATTTATTAATTTAACATTTCTTCTTTGGTTAAAAAAAAATAAAAAATAAGTCAACACATGATCACATTTCCAGGATGCGACCTCGTAGAAAAAGGAAAAAAATTATCTCATTTCTGTTTTACGTTTAGATTAAAAATAAAAATAAAAACTTCTACATAAAATTTAATATAGAAAAATATATTAAAAGGTTTTACTTAAAAAAATATATAATAGGAAATGATCCGAAGTTTCTTGTAAGAAATTATAGTTTACGGATTAAAAAATTTGTTCTAAATGAAGAATGCAGTAGAACAAGAATATCAAGGATAATTCTAAAAAAAAAATATAATATTTCTTATACATGTAAAGTTGTAGTCCTCTATATGCAAAGTAGAGAACAAGGGATGATTCCCTTGTTATACAAAAAGTTTGAGAGTATTATCCAGAATCTTGAGTGTACCAATGGAAATAGTTTCATGTTCTTGAATCTACCAATGAAAATAGTTGTATTCAAAAATTTCAAAAAATAATTGTTTTTTTCAGAGAACATTTATTTTTCAAAAATTTACTTTTGAAACAATATTTTTCTTCTTCATTCAATTTGGCGGTGGATTATTTTGTTTTATTATTTGATTTCTGTATTTTTTTTAAATGAAAGTAAAAAACAAACTTCCAAATTACAAATAAAAAAAAGTGAAAATAGATTATCAATTTATATGAGTAAAGAAATTGATATATAACTAAGCTCTGTTACTTATAATATTATTATATATAGTTGATAAATGTGATGAAACTGAGTTCATTAAAGATGAAAAATGGCAAAAAAAGAAAGCATTCATTCCCTTCTATGTCTTACATCTATAGTCTTTTTGCCTTGGTGCATCTCTTTTACTGTTTACATTTAAGAATAGTCTTGAATCTTAGATTATTAATTAGTGGAATATGAAACAATCCGAAATTTTTATGAATATCATTCAAAACGACCAAAAACAGCCCTAAAAATAACTATGATATTAGTAGTTAAGCTTTCGTTTTCCAATTTGACAAAACTTCAACCTCACAAAACCTATATCGTTTATTATATTCAAAACCCTAATAACGATATGGGTGGTTATTAGGCAACAAAAACAAAAACAAACTTATAAAAAAAAACAAAAACAAAAATTAAAAATAAAAAATGAGACAAAATAAATCTAAATCTTGTTTTCTTATTTTGCGAAAATGTGGAACCAAAAATATTTCTTCCATTGAATTCATTAGTAAACCGAAAAAGAAAATGTAATTGATCATGTTATTTAGTCGTTAAAGACTAAAGAAAATAGGTCTTCCAAAGTAAAATATCACACTCTTTAACATACTCTTTTTTAGTGGTTACAATTTAGGTATCATCAAAACATGTGGTTTTCATATAAATTAAATTTGGTGGAACTCATGTGAATTTTAACTAATTAAATAAAGTGTATTGAAAAAGGTGTATTGTTAACATTATTCTTCTTGAATTTTATGAATTTTTAAATAGATATTTGATATTGTAAAATGTCAATTAAAATAGTTTTACAATAAACTTGTATGGTTATAGACCATGATATGTTAGGTTTGGTTGAAATAGGGATTTGAAAAAGTCTCACATTGTTAGGAGTTGTAAAGGAAGAAGGAGCTCAATGCTATATATACGTGGCTCCAGTTTTTCATTACAATTCGTACCAGTCAAAAATATTTTAATTAAGTTTGTATATGATTATTATTTTTTTCTTTGTGTTAGAATGTCGTGAGATGTAGTTTAAACATTTATTTTGGAGAGAGTGTGGGTGTATTGGAGGTTGTGAGGAGTTTGAAAGACGTTTATGTATTAAAATAATTTTTAAATTGTGTTATTCTTTGGTTCTCATTTGACAACGGTCGTGGTTTTTTTCCTTTCCGATTTTAGAATTTTCACGTTATTTTCTTGTGTTTTGATTGTTATTTAAATATATCTGTTTAGTTATTTTTCTCAACATGTAGCATGTTCATTAAATATGTAGTCCCTTTATGTCTATCACACATCTATCTCAATATTATTAACTAATTTGTCTATTAAATTTATATCTTTTATGAAGTAATTTTACACCGCATAATTAAAGTTAACCACCCTAAAAGAAGCATATAGTTAACTACCCTATTTCTTATAACAAAAAAAAAAATTAAGAGAAAAATTATATGGTCTTGGTTCCAAAAAAAACAAGATGGTCGAGTTTTTTTTGGTAAAATAATAAATAAAATAAAAATTAATTAAATATATTTGTAGTCTTTATAAAATTAAGTGTTTTTAAATTTAATTCATATAAAATTTTAATAGATATTTTAGTCCTTCTTAATATAACTGTTTTCAAAACTTGTCCTTATCGTTAGTTAATTTGGTGATGGCTAGAATAATATAAATTTGACTAGGATATGACAAGTAAACTTTGTAAATGACATTGCATCGTGGCAGCTGAGAACACTTTAAAGACACATTAGATTATTTAATTGGAGGAGGATATATACATCGAAAAATTAACATCATATTATCAAAATTAAATCACATATTATTTATATATTAAAATTCTTAATTTAATCAATTGTATTAGATAATGCATGTGCTAACACATTAAAAAATTATTTCAAACTAATTTAATAAATAACTTAAAAATTACTGGACCATATGAGAATCCACCATCTTCTTCCTTGTTCCAAATGAGGGCCCATCCTTGGTTCCTTTTGGTCGTGCATGATGTTGGCAGAGAAAACTTGTTACAATTTGCAGATATGATTTCGAGTGGTAGAAGAAGCAAACAGTGATAAAGAACTATCACATTGCTTTCTTTACTTCCACCAACTCATTCCCTCACTCTCTTCCTTCTCAAATTAATATATCTCACTATCATTTTTCCTATAATGATGAAAGAAGGAGAATGGGTTATATCTCACATTGCTTTCTTTGAAGTTGAAGGTTATATAGTGCACTGGAGTGTTTCCATAAGTTCTTCCCGTTTGTGCATCACTGGGGACATCATTTGTTTGGAATTTGTTTTTGGCTGAGCTACAAAATAAGGAAGGAAGGATCAGATTTAGGGTTTATTAGTTAGGTTCATGCTCATGGGTTAAGATCCACAAATTCTTTATTTCTTTGTTTTTTATTTAATAAATCATTGTTGTCCTATTCATTCATTTTTCATATTTTATATTCAATTGAGTTGCGTTTGTTTGAATTTAAATAAAAATGATTTTTGTTTTAAATTATTTAGAAATTATTTTTTAGAGATTTTTTAAAAAAAATGATTTTTTAACTCTCGTTTGTTTACTATTATAAAAATGATTTTTCTTTTAAAAAGATTTTTAACTAGTTTGAATACAATTTTGTAAAAAAAAAATTTTTTTAAACTACAATGACTATTTCGTAGACACATTTTAAAATTTTATCAATGTAATTGAGTACTTCTCAAAAACCAATAAATAAACACACACAACCTAAAAAAACAAGAAAAATCGAACAAGAAAACAAAATTTATTGGATGAAAACAGGGTGGCAATGAGAAAAATAATAACGTCGTGTTCACTTATTAAAAATGAACGAAAGACAACTTGGGATTTTCAAAATAAGGTAGGGTAATTGCATCATCTTCTATCGTTAATGAATTAAGTTGCGTGTTTTTTTTAATTGTGTTTAGTTTTTCTCTCTCATCTGTCGCAATAGCAAAATGCGAGAAACTACTATTTTTAACTTTTATTTTTTAGCAAAAAAATGATTTTTTTTAACAAAATGATTTTTAAAAAATCTGAAACAAACACCCTTCAAATCATACAAAATGATTTTTAGTTTGAAAAAATCTGAAACAAACGCACCCAATATCAACCATTTTGATAATTAACACTATTGGACTTGGACTATACAATCCGCCCAATAGCATATGTTCCCAATTGGTGCGGATCCCATTTTTTTTATAATATAAATAATGAGAGTGAATTGTTTTTTGGTTAAATATATTTTTAATCTCTACAAAATTACGACATTTTAAGTTTAATTTCTAAAAAATTTTATTCACATCTAATCTCTGTTTTGATTTATAGACTTTTTTTAGTTACTAAAAATGTCACTTTTTTAAATAAAAAAACTTTTAAAATAGAAACTAGAAGTAAATTAAAAAAATGAAATAAGAAGTTGAGAATTTTTTATAGAAAATAAAATAAAATATTAAAATTTTATAGAGACTAAAATTTATTTTAAACTCTTTTTATTATTATTAAATATTAGGTCTCAACTTTTAAAATTAAAACGAAGACTATATAAAATCTTTAAAACGTTCCTGATCATTAATAATACATACTACTCACGTTATTTTTTAAAATGAATTGTTTACATGACATAAATCCCATAAATGAATCATATTTTAATCGTGTGGATATTGTTATGAAGGGAAAACGTTCCACTCATACCCATCCAAAATTGATGATGCCTCTAACCAAATGAAGACATATCACGGGACGAATTCAATGGAAGTGATTGTGCGTGGGTCATTCTAAGACTACTGTGGAGCATGGATTGCTGGATTTTTTAATTGTTAGTTATTATCGTCTGTATGTTTCTTTTGTCTTTTGTTTTAATTACATTATTTGCATAATAAGTACAATAGATTGTGGACACCCTTCGAATTTAAATCTAATGATATTGTGAAGCGAGGTTTGCATGGGACTTTTTTTTTATATATTTTATTTGTCTCCTTTTACAACAACATATGAGTGTCGTGGTAAATTATTCGGTTAAAAAATATTGTCGTCAAATGGTTGGATACTAATAACTAATATTATCATTGAAGTATGAAGAGGTTTATCATTTCGGACCTTTCATAAAAATGAGCATGCTATAAGGAAGATAGGAAAATATTTTGTACACTTATAATCTCTTCAATTGACTACTTAAGAGAAAAATAAATAGAAAAATGAAGAAAAGAGAGATAAAGATAAAATGAGTTGTTGAATAGATATATAAAAATTTAGAGTATTTAATATAAAAGTAGATAAAGATAATACCATTAAGAGTGAGAGGGGTTAATATGTTTGAACTAAAGAGGTAGTTTGGTGATATTATTTGGTTGGATAAACACGGAGAGGAGGGATAAATTATTTAAATTTTTGAGGTTTAATTCATATTTTTTAAGAGGGGAAGTCAAATCTTTCGTAAGCTAATTTTAAACTAAAAAAGTGAAAAAATTTGGAGAGGAAATAATATTTGTTTAAATTTAAAATTAAATACCTTTATATTTAATGTGACCGTAAATATCTTCCCTAGATATTTAATGTGACTTAAACACCTTTTTCTAAGGATGAAATGTAATTTAATACATTATCTCCTCTCCGTTAAAAGTCTTCTTCTCATATGTTCAATTAGATATAGTATTTTAAAACCTCTCTCTTCCTTTCTATTAAAATATCTCCTTTCTGTTTTATTCGATTGAACCAAACTGTTAAAAAAAGCATGCTTTGATACATTGTGATCTCCAAATATTCAGAGAATCCCAAGCAAGAGACTTTTTTTTTATTTTTTTATTTTATCATCTTATGGGCCAAAGTCTTAAACTATGATTGTGACAATACTCTAACTTCTCTCTTTTGTTTGATTTGAGTGATTGAGTCTCTAGATATTTGCAATTAATATTATCTTTTAAGTATATTTTTTTTTATTTAACTCTTTTGTTTTTAGGAAAACGGACTTCAGTATCTATAATTCGATTAAAAATTAAATAACATCTGATTAAAAATTATTTCATCAAAATTTGAACAATTCAATCATTGATTTTTTATTCAAAACAATGAAACTCTTTTAAATTATTTAAAAAATAATATTATATTTAATTTTTTTGGATATAAATCTTTTTTCTAATGCGCACAATTACAAATATCAATATTTGAAGCCAGTAGAATTGCATACACAACAAAGTTATTCCTCAAAAGTTTAAAATAGAATCGAATTCAACATGTGGTATTTAAAAACTTATGTAACTTTAAAATAGAATCAAATTCAACATGTGGTATTTAAAAAGTAACATATAACACCTTGCATTGATCGGAAAAGCATATAACAACATTTATTGGAATATATTATAAGCACTTAGTATAATAGTGATCTAACTTTCATGGTCGGCTCAAGCGCCAAAGACTTTAAAACTAAAAAAAAATAAAAAAGATGTACTTGATAAAGAAAGACATTAAAAAAAACCCACTATCTTTTATTTTTTCAAGTATAAGATATACATTAAAATAATTTCGATGAATAATTAAAAACTAATTCTTTTGGAGATTTGAAAAATCATAAAAATTGTTCATATTAAATTTTACTTTATTTTTTACAAGACCCATAATTTTATATCATTATTTTATATTTAAAAAGAATTTTATTTTTAAGTTCTACTTATACCTTCAAATTTATTGAACCAGTCCTAAATACCTTGCACACATAATAAAATTAGGAGAATAATGATAATTCATATTTGTTATTGATAGTGTATTTCAATTTAGTCTTGTTTTCCATGGAATTAAAAAATATACATTGTAAGTACATAATTCTTTTACAATGACATACAATAAAAACTCATTACTTTGGCACGTCACTTCATCTTTTTATGGTTATTTTGGAACTAATTATGTTAAATGAACATATGATGACCTTTCAGTGGATGTAAAATTGCTTTACACCGCCGGTGTATAGCCATTACACTCATTTTCAATTGCTATGAAATCAAAATAAAATATAAAATTTATTTCAAATTATTAAGATCGTGTATTTAATCTATCTTATCAATTTAACATAGTCTATTCTTATATTATCATGAATGCAAAATAGATTTGATCCATTTTCATTTTTCTTTTCAAATTCAAAATGAAATTAGTATTTCCTTTTTAAATTTAATGGCTAAAATATCTTGGTCCAGTATTGCACCATTTCGTTTGGGTCCATGTTAGATGAACCCCCTAATTACAATATCTACCAATAAATAGTAGATAAGTCAAATAAAAACGATATTTGTACAAGTCGTCCTTGGTTTTGGAAAAGTAACATAAACAATAAAATGATGCAGGGGAAATGGGGGGCAATTCATGTTAATTAATAAACATAATTGGATAGTGAGCAATCAATAAGAAACTTTGTTTAGGAGGAAAAAAGAAAGACAAAAACTCATTTGTATGACCATGTGATTACATCACCTAATTGACATGAAGTCCTTCGTAGTTTAATCCATCAAAATCCCACTACAAATCAACTATTCCTGCTTACTACGAGCAGCCCTCGCACGATGTCTCAGTTCAGCTCTTTTCCACTTAACAATCAAGTAACATAAGGAGAAGAGTGTATTGATCTGCAGAAAGAGACAAGATACTGAAAGTCAATATTCAATATGAGAAGATGACCATTACTAAAATGGTTGTGTTATGAGGGCAAATACTAACCAAGATTATCATAGCCAATGCAAGAAGAGGTCCAGACCAAAGAACTGATGTAAATACTCCACTAGGATCAAAATAGTTTTGACTAGAGAAGCTTTTCCAGTTTTTTCCCAAAAAACTATTAAGCCTCTCAGCAAGATATACACCAGCCACTGCATCAAAACAATGTTCAAGAAAGACAAAGCTACATTCATGGTTCAATGAGGATAGAACAACTTCAAAAATATCAAAAAGACAGCAGGATTAAGAGATGTAAAGACCAACCACACATGGATTGAAAATGATCCGCAATATCAGTCTGATACAAGTTTTGACTCAGGACACAAGAATGCACAATGGATACATGTATATCTTCTCTACACCCTAGGTATTTGAGTTTCTACTCCAAAACCCTCTATTCTTCCATATTATTTATATCCTAGAGATGTAAATACTAAAAAAACGTGCATGGAAAATGATCAGACATACCAGTCTGGTACAAGTTTTGACTTGAGACACAAGAAAGCACAATGGAGATGTGTCTATCTCCACAGCCTAGGTATTCGAATTTCCACTCCAAAATCCAAAACCCTATATTCTTCCCTATGATTTAAGTCATATAACCTCTCCTTTAACTAGCTATCTAACTAACTGATTATTCTGTATCTGCATTGCCTGACCAGTGGCAAAAATCATATCATGAAAATGTCATGCTAAAAGAAATATTGATATAAATAAATTGGAGAATTTTGGAAACGTCTAAATGCTTCACTATGCAAAAAGAAGATGTAGTTTCAATGAGTTGGCATATTCACTCATTTTTTATAATCTTGGGATGTTTGCAACCATAAAAGCATGAGAGGATAAACAGATTTGTATGCATAAAGCCAGAAACCAAACATAACAGAGTATGGAACATCTTTCAATTTCACAATGTCACCACTCAGCATTTCATCCAATGCAGAAAATCAAAAGCATGGTGGTAAGTTTATTATCATGGGGAAAGGCAACAACTTCAAACAGGAGTGAAGAAGCCAGGTACATCAAAAGTAATAGAACACTTTAATTAAGCCTCCATAGTAAATTCAAAAAAACGTTCCATAAAATAAAGGAATGCTACGTACACGTCAAAAGGAACAAGCACATCTGAAAGTTGGTATTCTTTCTAGAGATGATAGTTACAAGCAGCAATACAACATGGAAAGTTAACAGTCCTAATAGCCAGGGTTCCTGAAACAGATAAATCAAGGGAATATTAGTAAAGATTCTGAAAATTCATATTAAAAAACAAACATAAACTCTCTTCCATTGATCCTTTTCCATTTAATTGACAACAAAAATGTCAGGCACATTTTGATAACTTTTGATAGCATGGTAGTAGTATTGGTTTCTCCCATAGCAACATTATTGAGGTTAAAATCCTTAAGACAATTCAGCATTCTTATGGGAAGAAAGCCTTACTGATAACACCAATTGGCAACCATACAATAATTAAGGCATGTTTGGATTGACTTACTTGGGTTTATTTACTTGTATAAGCACTTGTGAGATTGTTTGAGAGACCATATAAAAATAGATTAGCACATGTCTATAAGTTGCTTTTAGTTTATTTCCATAAACTCTCTGACAGCTTACGAAAACAACTTATAGCTTATATGAACGCAATTCAAATTTATTTTATATTTGGTAATAGAAATAGCTCATAAATAAGAACTTTTATGATAGGCGCTTATAGACTAAGCTGTTTATCAAAACACAGCCTTGATCAATTCAACTAGTACTTACTAATCATTTAAACCATTTAATAATTGAAAAATCTAATGATTATCATGTGCTAATTCCACAAGTCAAATATCATGAGATTGTTTCTCCTCCCATATCCAATATCAGAAAGCAAGATCCAAGAAAATGGTATTACAAACAGTTCAAACAAGCAAATAAATGAAAAAATAAAATTGAAAACACCTCCTTCAATTCAATGATAATTAAAGAAGCACTAAAAAAAGGAGATAGAGAAAAATAAAAAAGAAAGTGTTGCAAAATTGGAGGGAGAGGAATACCTTCCAATCAATGGCGTGAAAGAAACCTAAAAAATTATCGTAAGCAGGGCGAAGGCCGGTACGAAGTTCGGAAGAGATTTTCTGAACAAGATCTGACATAAGTTCAAAGTGTTCCTCCATAGCAGATTTCAACTCCTCGATCGACACTGACATATACAAAATGCACCACATTGAAGAAACCATAGAAAATAATAAATTCAATAGAATAAGGTAAAGAAAACATAATACAAAACTCACTTGGTGGCGTGGGGATCTACAGTTACCGGAAACCGACTAGTTCAGGTCACACTGTTTGCATTCTCCGGTGAACTCGAAGCCAATAAGAGGGGAGTGCTTTGTTTGAATCCAGATTCCAGAATTTTTTTTTTCTTCCTTTCTTCTTCTTTTTCCGTGTTCTGTTCTGAGGGGCAAATTGTGAGATTGCGAGGGTGGTTTTCTTTTTTCTTCACAGATTCACAGTCACTGACTCGCATATTCAGAATGAGTGTTTTTTTTTTGGGGGGGGTCAAAATTCAGAATGGATGTTGGGTAACTGGGTTGGATCACCTTGAAAGTTGGGCTGTAATTATTTCTTTTGGACTGGGCCGGTTGGGTTTTGTCACCTATCATTTCTTGGCGGGATTTCTACTTACCACCCCCATTACACTTAATCTGACTATTCTACCCGTTTTACTAACCATCGTAGAAATTTTCAAAAAAGATAATTCCAAAAATTTATATATTTTCAAAATAGAATAGGAAATTTTGAAGGAAATTTTGAAAGAAATTTTTTTAAAAAAATAATGTAATTATTTTGGAATAAAATATTGTAATTACGTTGAAATAAAATTTACATTTCTAAAATTTGAGTAAAATTCCAAATTTTCAATACATTCGAAACTTTCATTTTCTTCAAAATTATTTTCAAATTTTGGTTTTCAAAACTTTCAAAAATTTCATGGTTCAAATCTTCCAAAACTTTGCATTTCAAAACTTTTGTTAAAGGTGAAAGCTTAAATTGTATTTCGAAGATTTCAAATTAATTCAAACTTTCGATTTTTTTTATTAATTGAAAACATTAGAAACATAATTTTCAGTTTTTCATTAAGTTTTCGAAATTTTAGAACAATATAAAACTTTTGAAATAGAAAATTTATTTAATATTTTCGAAATAGAAAATTTCAGAAATTCCAAAATAGAAATAGAATTTTTTTGAAATAGAAATAGGAAATTCCATAATAGGAAATTTTCGAAATAGGAAATTTCTAAAATTTAGAGGTTTTTGAAATAGAAAATCCAAAAAAAAATAATGTTACTATTTTGAAACAAAAATTACATTTCAAAAGTTTCAAAAAAATTATAAATTTTCAATACTTTCATCTTCTTTGAAAGTCTTGAAATGTAAAAATGTTGTTCGAAAATTTGGTTTTCAAAACTTTCAAAAATAAGCTTACTTTATATTTCGAAAATTTTATAATTAACCAAAATTTTGAAAAATTTCTAATAGATTTTGCTAAATTTTTGAATGTGAAATAATCTATTTAAGTATATTAGAGGGTGAAAGATATACGTAGAAAGGTGACAAGTAGAAAATTTTAAACATATTGTGTGAGTGGGGATACATAAGGTTATAAACTTCTAATAAATGGATTCTATATTCTTAATTTTAGTTTTTAATTTTTAATTTATTGCAATTTTTTAATGATTATATACTATATATGTAAACAGTTCAATTAATATTAAAAATTAATAAGATGGTATAAAAGTATGGTGCCAAGGTGAGTATTTACTTACTTGCCTTTTTCATTCTATTTCGAATTCCTAATACATATTCTTTTTTTCTTGTTGCCTTGATTTATGGCCTTGAACAAATTTCAAAATCATAATACAAAAAAACTTTTTTCCTTGGCATTGCAATATTAAAAATGTAGCCGTTAGTATTTCCTAAATACAAATATATATACTATCTTTTAGCAGATTTTATATAAGATTTCCTTCTTCTTTGCTAGAGCAAAAATATAGAAAAGAATAAAATCTTTCTCTTTGGTGTCAGATTCTGTGTTTGGATTTTTTATTCTTTATAGAAAAGATTTTATTTTGTAACATCATGATTTATGGTAGGTGTGCAGCTTGCAAGAGTCAAAGAAGAAGGTGTCCTCCTGATTGCATTTTCTCTCCTTATTTCCCTGCCAATGATCCTCAAAGATTTGAGTATGTTCACAGAATCTATGGTGGTAGCAATGTTGGAAAAATGCTTCAGGTACTTATAAATAATAATATTAGTATCCATATAGTAATATGTATTAGTATATAATGTAATATAAAATATATTTTTTACTAATGTACGTAAAAATGTTATTATATGTTACTATAAAAATAATACATGATAGTTCTACGTGTCAAAATATATATATATATATATATATATATATATATATATATATGATTATAATATTTAGTATCTAGTTTGTTTTATATTATTAAAAAAAATATTTTTGACTTTCTATAATTTAGAGATTTTTAGAAATCACAACTATTTTATATTTATCTATTGTAATGAAAATAATATGTTTTAAATAATCAGTCATAAAAAATGTGTTTTTTAAGAAACTATTTTTTCAGATTCTATTTTATTTTTTAAAAACGGTAACAAACAGATGTAAACAAGTGATTGTTTTTTAAAAAAAATATATTATTTTTTATTGTAAGATGTAACAAACAAAATTGTAATCTAGTGTGGAATTTTAATGTTGTAGCAACTCCCTTACAATGTACGAGAACAAGCTGCAAATACGTTGTATTTAGAAGCACAATGTAGGATTCAAGATCCTGTTTACGGATGTGTTGGAATTATCTCTAAATTGTATCAACAAATCCATGATACAGAAGTTGAGCTGGCCAAAATTCAAACTCAAATTGCTTCTCATAAGATTAAAAATTCACAAGTGGAATCAAATTTTAATATTTTGTCAACAATTGATGCTGAATCAAATTTGAACTTCTTGCCACCTCAGAGTAACAAGATGGAATTTCAATTGTCTAGTCAAATTTTTAATTGGTTCAATTAAGACTTGTTTTTCAACAGATACAAGGCAATAGCTTGATCTTATTATTCTATTTTGTTATTGAAAACTTAATTGATTTGGAGATTTTAGTGTTTGATACTATATTTGGCAAGTTTTGAGGAATAATTGAATGAGTTCAATGATTGATATTTGTAGTGCTAAAAATGTGATGATTAATTTGTTCATTTGTCATTTGTTTTATTCAAAGTGCTACTAATGCAAGGTGCGCATGAGCTTGTTCATTTACCAGCTATATGCTTGCGCACCTTAAGATAAAAAAAATGCTTAAATCGCGTAGACACCCCTTGCAAAGAGCGGCATGTGTAATTGAAGGGGGACAAATGTCGCCGCGAACTGTCGTTGTGTGGCGGAGTGTGCCGATGAAACTTCTCTTCCACATTTTCGTTTAAATTTCTAATTATGGTAATTTGTTAGTGTAATTTTCCCAACAAAATAAAACTTTTCCTATGTGTAAAACAATCATAGGTAAAGCGATTATTTAATCATATTATTTTAATTAACAAGTTTATTTATAAATAATTGAATGACTGCCTAATTTATATGTATGTGAATGCTCTTTCAAAAACAAAAATGAATACATGTTTTAATCAAGTAATCATTCTAAATATGCTTTATTTGTATTTTTATTTGGTTGTTAAAATAAAATAATAGCTTTATTGATATATTATAACATATTTTTAAGCATTACTCTTGACAAATCTAGAGGATATACTCTTT
>JBBPBP010009777.1:53853407-53881549 GCA_037974735.1 Cicer chorassanicum | reverse complement strand
AAAAAGAAATGGAGAATAATATAATGGAATGAAATAGAATTTTCAATTGTTTAAAAAATAAATTAAATAAAATGAGTTATAACTATTTTATAATATTTTTACTCTTATTTAAAAATCACTAATATATAGAGTTAAACATATGGCTATCTTTTATTAAAATTATTTAAGATTTTATTTTTTTTTATTTTACAAGAAAAACTCTATTACATTTCATTAATCACAAATCAACAATATACTCAAAAGTATTCAGATATCGTTAAATACAAATTTATGAGATAACTATTCTTGTATTATGAACAACCTCATTCTCTTATCTCTTTACAAATACAAAATAAAATTATTTAAACGAAATCAGAAAATTGCCTACTCTCACATATAATCTTTCCAAGTTCAAACTCAATAATTGTAAATAGTTAAAACAATTAATCTATTAAAGTCCACAAATCATGTCAAATTATTTTTTCTCGTCACTGTTCAATTTCTACCAGGTTTCGACGGTCAGAATTACAGTATTCACTTTTTATTTTTTTTATTTTTTTTATTTTTTTTATTTTGGCGAACTTAAGTACATATTAGTTAGAATATACACATGCTTAAATATATGGTGGTATAGCATAACATGCTTGAGAGTAATATAGTAATATATGGTATTGATGGGTATAGCAGATATCAATTCTAACATTCCCCCTCTAATCTTGAAGAACAAATCCAAAATAATTGTAGAAGACACATGTTCATTTTGTTAGAACTTAGAGATTGAATGAACACTGCACTTGAGTTGCACGCACGCCTACACATATACATAGTGATAATGAGAGAGATGATTGAATGACAGTGTTGTTTTTCTTTATTTATTACAGATGATACTTATACACTTTACATTACAAAATGAGTACACATAAGTAATAAATAACTAACAATCTCGAAAGTTAATTATAACTACTCTTGTCCAATTATTAAAAGTTAAAAGCAGTACAATTTTGCTACATACACCTCATGTTTTGCTACTCACACTCCATCAAATTTTCATAAAATTAGAATACCAAAATGCTCTTTAGTATTTCACTCATTTTTAAACTCTATTTTATAGTTTTCTGTCTTCATCACCATCACTCACCTCATAGTATCTCACACTCATATCATATACTCACAACTCATATTCATTCATAACTCACATCTTCACTCATAATTTACACCACATAATTCTCCTCTTTTTATTATATTTAAAGCTAAGAAGGTATGTTTCCTGATCTATTGAGTTCGTACTTTTTTTTCAAAATATAAGAATTTTACGTGATCTAAGTTCATATATGTGGTAAATTATATTGTATGCAAACTTAAATCATATACGCTTAAGTATTTTGTGTTGGTGTAAATGTACGGAAATTGAGTTCATGTACATGTACTTAAATTGAGTTCAAGCACATGTAAAATTTTGCAGTAAGTAGGAGAAATGCATACTTAAACTCAATTCACATAAATGTATGTAAACTCAGTTCATGTACATGTACTTCAACTGAATTCAATTACATGTAAAATTTTGCAGTAAATAGAGGAAGTGCGTAAAGATTGTGGGTTTCACGATGGAAGAGGAAAGGAGAAGAATGGTTGGCAAATTTTATTTAACGTTAAAGGGCATTTTAGTCTTTTCAACAATAACAAGGGAATAACTAGCAAAAGAGAAAGTGCGAGTAGCAAAATAGAAAGTAGTATTATATAAGATAAAATGGATTATCTTTTTTTACTGGGAGAGTGGGTGGGTACATGTTCTTTTTACCCTAATTTCCTCGTTTTCCCATATAAATTTAGGATTAATGTGTTCAGGAAAATAAAAATAATACCTTTTACAACTTTCGTTCACTCGTTGTTTAGCTTTGTTCAATCTCTGAAAGAGTTTAAAACGAAGGAGATAAACAGGATAATAAAGTCAAAGGAAAAGCATGGAGAAGGGGGGATAAAGAAGATTTGAAATTGAATAAAAGGAAAGAAAATTGTAAGTTACCTTTACGTGCAGGAACAAAATGTTTGAAGAAAAGGGGGGAAAAAGGGTCCCACGTGATGCGAAAGGCATTGCATGAAGTTGTAAGCTTTCAAGGAGTACCGTGAGAGATTGAAGGTTAATGTTGCTTATCACAAATGAAAACGCATGGAGTCCGCTAACACAATCCTACGGATAATCTAGCTCACATTCACATTCCATGTCCAAAAAATGGATGAAGCTTCTGTTAAATACAGTGAAACAAGTTCTTGATTTTAAAATGTAAGGGGTAGGCTCTCGTCTCATTTATTAATGAGTACGATATTGAGGGTCAATTCTAGATACAAAGTATATCACCATCTTTTAGAGCAAGTCATGGGAAGACGATTGACATTTTCCGCAATGAACTACAATACATACATTGTACATTACTACTCCAACTCCAAACATTAACTTGAAATCCACAACACATAACTATAACTATAGACATAGCATTATATAAGTCATAGGTAAAAACACCATAAACACTTAGCCTACCACAAAACACAAAAGGCTAGAGATATATGAAAGCTTGGACTGAAAGCTTTCACATATAAAAGTCAACAGCCTAAGGCTAACAAGATAAGTCAACCACATGTTTTAACTAGGTTCACAAGTTAGGTTGGAGCAGTTATATATACACATCATTCTGTCTTCACTTGTCTCCAGAGAAGCAGGCTTATAAGCCTCAACAGAAGAACATAGAGTTGCACACGTTTTCCTGCAACTTTGGCAGCTGAGGGACAGGTACAGCTCCTGCAGCACTCAGCCCACCATGGCTTGAGGATGTCTCAGATTTGTCTTCAAATTTCATGAACTGCCCCAATTGAGTTGCAGCTAAGTGTGCATAGCATATGGGTGCAACTGCAGAGAAAAATATAATTTGTAGTAAGTTTCAATCAAGAATTAGAATAACAATACCAATCTATCCACATAAATAAATACTGCGTAAGAACTTACCAACTGAAATAGCCGTGGTGCTCCTCTGGTACCTGAGATATCACAAATAACAATTAACTTAGATTGATCTAAAGAAAATCATTAAAATCGGTCCAATAATGTACTCTAGTAGATCCAAAATTCCACTTACACATATGACAGAGAATGAACAAGTTCCTGAAGTTCATCAGGCGAGAAGCCAATCTCATCGAGCAGCACATGGTAGTGAGTAGGCCTACTGGTGCCCTGAGCACAGTATTTTAAAAAGGAAAGAAATGAAACAACTTCTTACACAAACTATTCCCATACAGATAGCTAGGAACTGATTTTATCTAAATTTTGGAAGGCTTCTATCATATGTTATTGCACTAACTTTAGCTGATTTTATTTGTATTACATTGAAATGCCATGACAACTCTGTTCCTACTTTTGATATAAATCAACTGGTGTGAGTGAACACATGGAAGTCAGTATTCTTTTGATAAAGAGTAAAAAATGCACAACACTCACATAAGTAGAATGATGAAAATGAAGAATGATATGGAAAGAAATCAACATATTTTAAGATACACAATGCTCACGTGAGGTTTAAGATAGCTCTTAAACAAGATTTTACTCAGGTAGATTTTGAGATAAGTAAACAACAGCTTTTCTTTCCAAAAATAATAAACATCAGAAATAAGAAACGATTGTTCACTACTACACTTTCAAACAGAAAAAAGCAAAAGGAAGCTTTTCTTTCAGACTACCGGCAATAACTAACCAGTAGCATACCAACAAATCTTAAAATATTAAAAAAGAGTCATCTAAAGGAGAGCACAACCAAATTCAGACAGATAAATAAACACACAATACACAATATATTGACATAAGCCACAATCATGTTCAAAACTAAACAAATAATAGGATGATTAGGATCCATATCAACAAAATAAATTTTTAAAAAATGGATACTCACTATCATTCCGGCATGTGCACAGAGGTAAAAATCATAGTTTCTTGGATGGCAAATTTTATTGTCAATAATAGTTCCTGTAAAACAAAAGGTTAATAAAGACTGCAAAGATTGTGTCCAATAAAATACTATAACCATTCTGAATATTCTCAAAACAACACTTGCCAGGTGGGACGTTGTCAGGAGAATTGGGCTGGAAGAATCTTGTGTGATGGTTCTTTTGAGCAACAATTACAGCAAATTTTGGGGTCCATTTTTCATCCAAGAATTTGCATGCCTAAGAAGTTCAAAGTCAATATTAGTTCTCATGACTGAAATGTATACTATGTAAATGTAAATAGCATAGTTGATAAGCTTAAGAACCTCAATGATCTGGTCAAGTTCGATATTCAAGACTTGATTGAATTGTGACTCACTAACTCCGTCCCTATATTAATAATAACAAAAAACACCATGTTCAGGTCCACCAGAAAAATATTAACATAAACATGCTTGAACAAAAACCAGATGTGTTTTGAAGAAAATTAATACAAAACAAACAAGATACCATTATCTTAACTAGCCATCTACTTCTTATACACAATATTAATCCACACTAAACATTTTAGTAAGGGACTTGCTAACATGTGCCCTTAGGGAACTGGTTAAGGGTTCTAAAAGTAGAATTTTTTTACCGATAAAACCAATTTTTGAACTTTCATGAAATAGAATACACAAGTTACAAGAAGAAATTTCTACATTTGATTAGGTTAGCATTTGCCATTTATATACCATGATGAAAATCACAATGATGACAATTCATAAGCATCAATATAGTATACAAATTACAAAATTTTAAACACTTGCTGTTAAAATAACCAAATATTAAAAGCAAAAAGGAAACTATCAACAACAGCAGAAGTGTGCTCAGAGAAAATGTACCTGAATATTATTATATTATCTGGTTTTCTCTTCCCAGAACTATTATAAAAATCGAGCAAAAGTTCCCTGCAGTTGATGAAACCATCAGGCTAAACATTCCTTTTATATTTATATAAACTGTCGGCAAACAAAATTGTTTCTGGAAATACAACTGTCAACAGAAACTTAAGACAGTTGCTTTAACAGGACAAACAAAAGACCCCTAAATAGAGCAGTCTGATAATCAAGTGCCAGCTATTAGTGAGCAAACCTAAATGGTTATTAAACAATCATGAATAAACAAATTAACCTCATGATGCCTTCATCCTCATTTTCAGAAACTTTCTTGAACAAATTATCTATCATTTCAACTTTTGCAGACTGTGTGCGAACACATGCCCTATATTTTGAAATTAGAGGCCACTGTCTAGAGCTGACGACCTACAAGTGCATATTTAGTATATCAATCATGCAGGCATTTAGAAAATTAGACCTCACCATTGCATGCATTCAGAAAAAAATTCTATTCATCAAGAACACACAAAACCCAATTCTCACTTACTGCGGCAATTGAAGGAATATCAGTCTGCCCTGGAGAGCCATGTGACACGTCCATTCCTAGAATGAGGGTGGGTGCTTTGGAAACAATAGGAAGAGAAGGAGAAATTTCAACTCCCAACAATGAGTTCAACCCACCAAGCTGCAGGACAAAAAATGAATTAAATCAATAAAACTTCCTGATATAATTAAAAAATCAATAAAAATTAACTACAATAACAAACCAGCCTTGATCAATTAGGTGGTGAACAGATATGAATGTGTTCTAATATGGCAGTGATACTACAGACCAGATATAACATGTTTTCTACTAGCCCATACCTAGATACTACATGTAGAAAGTTGCTGCACAATTTTATAACATAAAATACTAAACTGTAACTATATACCTTGGCATTGATCTTCAACATAATATTGCCCAGATACTGATCATTGACTCTTAAAGGACACATGCACTGAGTAACGATTCCGTAATCAGCAAGGTTCTTCTTTTTCCACGGACCTTGGATGTCAAAGAATAATTCTCATCTAGTGCTCTTGAAAATTGATAAGGCATATTTACAAAAGATACAATGGCATCAATTCACTAACCATAAATATCACAGTTTTTTCGATCAGGGAGCAAACAGAGAAGGAATTGAGGAGCCCCAGGAAGTTTAGACTGAATGTTCTCGAACATCTTTTCGACCCTAACCATAGGTGGGGCACGTCTAAACTGAGGATTTTCTTCGAACACATCAAATGGTTGGTCAATATTCTGCAAAGGTTAAAGAGCAAAAATAATTCAGTCAGTACTAGCCCATTCATACTTGAAGTTAATAATACGCAGTAATAGAACTTACAATTCCTTTCATATTTCCAATTCTAATTATATCCCTCACAAGTCCTCGTACATCACATCGTGCAGAAAAGTTTGCAACAGCCCATCTTTCTATCTTTGTTGGCTGCACAAATTTCTGGAGAAGCATTTAAGTAATTAGAATTTAGATCCTGAATCAATTGTCTTTAGCTGGATCACATCATGTGGGAAATTAAATAGTTACCTTATTGTTAAAATTCCATCTTCCATTTCTCGGATTGAAATCTTCACCATTGCCGAACTTCAACTATTGAAGAAGTTTGAATAATTAGTTTCAAATAGAAGAATTAGACAATACAATGTATACATAAATAAACAAGAACTGCCAAGACCACAATAATAAAAGGATAGAGACATATATAAATATACCTTAGGAGCAGGCAAAACACGACCTTCCACTTGAGTAAAACCTGTGCTTATAGAAATTCCACAATTTTGAAGCAGAGGTTCAGAAGCATAGTTGCTGCTTTTAAGTGCCTTCAACAAAGATATCAGTAAGATCCCTTAAACCGTGACATATAGCTGAAAATATCACTCAAAACTTGGCAAAATAACTTACATCAGTCAATATTCTCATCCTCTCCTGTGGCTTCTGTCTGGACTTCTCCACTAATGAAGCCCTTTGAAGTGTGGACAGAGATTTTGTATATCGTTGCAACGATACCAATTCGCACAGCTAAAGGAGTGAAAATGAACAAAGGGAGAGTTATAACCAAATATGTAATTAAGATCACTGTTAAAAAATACAATACAATGAAACAAACAGAAAAACTGAAAATCACCTCAATGGGGAAATATGTTGGCCGTTTAGGCCTGCCAACATTAATACAAGGTAGATCGGCAGAGTAGCGCAAATCTATCTTCCGGACATTAACAAAATAATCCAAAACAGACATTTCTTCAGTACCATCATCTCCATCCCTTTTCTTCAAAGTAAAACTGCAAAATACAAATCTATATCAAAAAACTTAACACATCATGTAAAAACAACTCTGCAATTGCAATGCAGCACATACATGAAGTCAACAACAAGCCATCCTCAGCCAAAGGAAATTAACAAAATTAAAAGGAAAGAGAGGAAATACGTCAGCTCTTTGCATGGGACTTCGCTGAGTCCACAAATTTTCCACTCTTGATTGGATGGATGAGTTTTAACCCTCAGGTTTTTAAGTGTCCTTTTGGCCTGTTTAAGGAAGCAAGTAAAATATCAGACAACATCAATGAAGGATCGCTCACAATATTAAGCAAATTTACATACCTTTGCCCAGTCAAGTTGAAAGGGATCTCTGACATTTTGGTTGGAAATTAAGAAATCCACCACAGGCCCAGGTTGAATTATCATGGTAGTTGACACATCTAGATAATTTGCAGAAATTAGACAACAAGCAATGCTATAAGAAGGTCGTGTATGGGATAAAGATTTAACCTATGTTAAGAGAGAGGCCGCTCTGTGTAGCTCTAAAACTTGAATGGAATCCTCTGCAACCTAGAACGCCACCCCCCACATCAGCAAAATTCTTTGGATCATTGTGGAAGAAAGACTGGCGCACAAGTAGGCAGCCCCTGTAATAGATAGGCAAAGTTAAAAATATTGAGGCATTATAATACAACATACATGAACAAAAAGAAAATATTACAATAGTTGTAGCAGGATATTAAAAAATTACTTACTGCTTAGCAGCATGTTGCCTCAATATGATATCCAGAACTCTGACGGCTTCTTGGAAATTATCTGATTCCTGTCCACGCAATGCATTGACAATGGCAGACATAGGAATTTTCGCAGCAAAGCTAATCTCCACTTTAAATGTTTTAGCACGATATGGGCGTCGCATCCTCTTTTTGTCACTCTCATTGTCCTCGTTACCATTACCATCAGGACTACGATTGCCATTATTTCTATAAAAATGGAAGGAAAAAAAGGTTATAATACAGCTGAAACAATAATAATATATGAAAACTGATTTCAAGGACCGGCACATCAACCTTATGATAGTCATTTGTACCTGTTAGACGTAACATCCTCTAAAACAATCTCAAACTCAAGCTTTTTTTGAGGAAGAGAGCCAATAGTAAACAGACTTTTCTCTCCATCATATGCAAAGTCCTTATCATTCAAGTCAGAATGATAAGTCTCCTGCACCCTGTCCATTATCTTCCTCCCAACACCCTTACCTTCCACAGGGCGTCCATCTTCATAAGTAAAAGCCACCTTTTACATCATACCAAGAAAAGAAAAATGTCAAGTTTGAGTAAGGAGCTTAAACACAAACAAATTCTTATAATACCGAAGCAAGAGATATGTGAGGGACATACACTGTAATGGAAAAAATATCCATCATTATTATTGACATTAACTTTGAAGTGATTAGTTAGAAGAGGTATCTTCATTCCTTTTGATCCCAGACCGGTTCTGGCTATCGGAAGACGGGAAAATTTTTTCTTAACAGGTTCAGGAGGGGCTGGGAGCACCTCCAATGCTTTGAGAGGTACCATATCTGAGGGGACAACAGGAGGCGGAGGGGGCAAAGACTCCTCTCCATTCCCATTCCCATTTCCATTTCCATCTGCCTCAAACGAATCCATATCCTATTCATACAAGATCACATGTATGTATGATAAAACAGGAGTGCACATTATCCAAAAGAAATGAATAATTACTAATTAAAAATTAAAAGATTGCAAAAGTCTAAAGACACTTTATGGTAAACATATACAGCTAAAGCAGCCACCACTAAAATAAAGGAAAAAGTAAAACATATGAGCATGTTTGGAAGCTAAAACAGGTAACTATAAGGTATAAGTACTTTCACGGCGCTAGCATAACAAGATTGTAACAAAAACCAGGAAAAAATTAAACTAGGTAAATGCTCTTCTCTTGTACTATTATAGAGTAACACGTGTAAACATGTTGCAACACTAAGAATGCACTTGAAAATATTAAAGCTCAGACAGCAACTTTACCAAATCAAATTATGGGAAAAGGCTACTATTTTGGGTAAAAAGGAAAACCCTGAAAAGATGTTAAACCAAAACAGAAAGGAAAAAAAAAAAAAAAAAAAAAAAAAAAAAAAATATATATATATATATATATATATATATAGTAATTACTAAAGGAAATATGCTAGTAGTTTATAACTCAGACCAAATGTTAAACTAATTACTAATCCAAAAAATGGAGCTAAACTAATTTACTCAAATACAGTATCAAATTTACCAAGAGAAGACCAGCATTGCAAAAAAAAAAATGATCGACTAACAAAGAAATATTAAAAACGAACACGAAACCCAAAATGCTAAACAACAACCGGTTCAGAGTAAAGAGTAACACAAAGCAATATAAAACGCAATTGCTGAAACTATAAATTCCACTTCTGAAACATAATACAGGCTTTTTCTGAAGATAAAGCAAACACCTATTTCTTTAAAATAAACAGCGAAAAATGTAAGATCCAAGTCGAATACATGCAGAAACAATAGCAACCTCAAAACTCCAGGAAAAGGAAAGGGCAAAATGGTAAAATTACAACATACGGAAAAAAAAGGAAAGAAAATCCTCAAGCAGTACACGAAGCTAAAGCATAGTGACCCATTTACAAACAAAAAATTAAATTAAAACACAAAAATCAGAACACGGAACAGTGTTGTAACATGCATAACCAGAAAGACCCACAAAACAAACAAACAAAAATAGTTTCCATTTTCGCGAAGAAAAAAAAAAAGAAAAATCACTGTTAGTTTAAGTGACCTTGAACAAAAATATGGAAATGGCTTGAAATGAAATAGCTAAGTACGAACAAACAAACCCTAAGAAAGAGAACACAAAAGAGATACACACAGTACTTACTGAGTTAGGAATGTTGTGTTGTTGGTGATGATGGTGTAATGTGTTTGTGTTTGTGTTGTGTTTTGCTGTGTCAACGCTCTCTACCTCACTCTTAAAAGCTGTGATGTAGTAATAACTATTAACCGTATAGTTATCCTCTGCGGTGCACTTCTGTGCAGTGTACACATGTGAACCGATGATTTTACTAGTGCGATTGCATAGAGGGGTGAGATTGAATCATGGGTATTGCGGAGACCGAAGTGCATGCTTTTGATGGGGTAAGTGCTTGTGACTTGTGAGTTGCGTGCGTGTGAATTGCCTCGGGGTGCGTCACTGACTTTATCTATTTTGGGCTTCAACAACTACGGAATTTACGGACCAGTCCAAAGATTCGGTCACTTTCCATTCGATTGTCCAAAAAAATTTAAATGGATAACCTATAACGAACCAACAAAAATGTGCTCCATCACATTGCACACCTAAACAACATTGGATGCTCAATTGTTTAAGGAATTATGCTAGGAAGACACGTGTAATATATATTTTTCTATTTTCTATTTCTACGAGATTAATTGATATATATTGTCTTTCTAAAATATCTTCCAATGTCATCAAATTATAACCACTCGTATATATACTTTAAAAATAATTTATAATTGATTAACGATATAAAAAAAATTATATTGACAATGTATATAAAGTAAATTATTTATTGATGTTGTAAATTTCTGACATTTATGTCTTTCATCGGTCCTTTTGTCCAGAATGCTTGTTAAAAACTACTCATTTCGGTCCTATGTATAAGAGGTTTTTTGAATAATTATTTAGTTCTATATATAAGAAAAAATTATGACTTTTAAAATACATTTATTGTTTAAATTACTTGGATATCCTTATTTAAAATATTTGTTTTTTTAATGTTATTTATGGGTATTTAATATCTCAGTTTATTTTTATGGGAAAGAGAAAATTATCTAAGCAAGCCATATCAGCTAAAGTAGAAAGTGCAATGTAAGGTGGACACCCTTCAATCCACGTAGAGTTTGGGGAGATTAAAGCAAACTTAGTTAAAATTGTGGGTAGAAACATTAGCACGTGTTTTGCATGGGAAATAATCATTGGAAAACAAAGCTAAGAGGTTGCAACATTCAGTAACAACTAAGACAAAGTACGAGGAATTGTGAATCGATCTGCGAATATTCGTAATGGCATTCAACAAATCTCCCTCCAAAATAATAGTATCCACATCAGGTAACGCATCAGCAAGGAAAATGCCCTTTGACTCTTTGATAATAATGTCAATTCCCCATTCACTGTGAACAAGACCCACCATATCAACAATGATCTTGTATACATTTAACATAAGGGGTACCACCTAGTGAGCGAGTCTTCCTGATTGTTGTTGACGCAATCAAATTGGGTGTTCAACTAGCAAAACTTGGCTTAGTTGAACATATGGATGCTCTTAAAGAATCAAGTAGAACTTATACTCACAGTTAACAGAAGCAAGAGCACGAACACAAATATTGTTTACTATGACCTCCCAAACAATGCGAAACAATTCTCTAATCTTCAAAACTAGACTTCAACCAACCATAGAAAGAGGGGTTTGCTTCTTAAGTGGAAATGTATTAACAAAGAACATTGAAATAAACAAGATGTAACATCTCAATTCTTAGTTATTCTTTATGTTTTACGGAAAAAAAAAAAATTAATCCCTATTTTTATTATGAAATTAATTTCAACTTTTGTCTCATTATTTGTTTTCAAATCAAAATTTTAAAATAGAACCAATAACTTCTATATCATTTGACATTTCTATTTTTTTTTCACTACTTACATCCACTGTGAAATATAAAAAATATTAATAAAGTTAAAATTTTCCATAACATAGGTCAACACAAAATAAAGGTGAAATTACACTCACCGTCTAAGATCCTATTTGAATATCAAAGACACTCCCTCTAATTTTTGAATAGACACTCACTTCTCTTAACTTTTAAATCAATTGACATACAATACTCGAGAGTTAACGTTTCTTATGTTCCGTTAAAAACACATTTGTTAAACAAATCTCTATTGCTAACCAAAATCAAATTGAAGTTTACACAAATCAGTCTTTCACTTAGTTTTTTCGATAATGAAATACATACCCCAAAGAATATTATGCTCGTAACTATTGTTCAATGAAATAATTGGAGTGTGATGAAAAGAGCATACAATCCCGCTCAATATTAATCTTGGACCTTATGAGCTTAGGATAAGGTTTGAAGTGACAAGTTGACTAATTATTAGTGGTTAGTTGAGAAAGGAATGGTGTGTTTTGGCAATCAATAAGTACACCGTTTCGTGCTTGTATTGACAAAGGTCATGGTGTTTGAAAAGGATTTACAGGGGATTGTGTGTGAAAAGAATGATGGAATTTGGAATGCAAAGTGGCGACTAAAGCCAAAAAAAATAGAGGCATGTCGCAGCACTTGGAGTTAATGGCCTAGGAAGGAAAATCAAACAAATGAATATAGATTAAACACGAGAGCAGTGTTTAGGTTTTTTCCCCCAAGTAAAAAAAATATATTTTTTTCTTTAACAAAAGTTAAAGATAAGTGAGGTTAATTTTTTTATTTTTTTGGAAAATAGAGGGGATACGGGTGATAATATTAAATGAGGACTTTAATGACTTTAATGTAAAATATTTTATAATAATAAATAATTTAAACCATCGGTTTGATGATTTTTTAATGAAATAATAAAATCAAAGAGTTGTTATTCAATATCTATGTAAAAGAGATCTCAAGAGAGATTAGTGTAATTAATACTAATAAAACTTATTCAATATCTATGACCTACTTTTCTTATGTTTTGACCGAAAAAAAAAAAAGGCGTACTTTTCTTGTGCCATGTTCTGAACACAAAAAAAATAAAATAAATATAAAACATAAAAATGAAAAGAATAACATCAACCGATAAAATAAAAAAAATAATAATGAAACAACAAAAACTAAATAACAATTAATATTACCAAAAAAAAGTTGAAATAATAAAATAGCAAAAAAGAAATGAGAATAGAAAGAAGAGAAAATGCACTATACCTTTGTTCCAACTCTCCTACTACTCACTGCTTGATGCTTGATGGTCGAAAAAAAGCTCATCTCCACTGTCCACTCCTTCCTCCCACCTTTTCAAATTTCGTAACCACCATCAAAAACCTTCTTCTCTATATTACTTTTAGGCACATAGAAAATACCCCTAGCTCTGTTGTGCCAATTGTGCATGTGTGAGTAGAAAATCATTCCAATTATAACAGTTGTTTTTTTCTCACAACTGTGTGCGCTTGCACGTGAGTCTAACTGTTTTCCTACTCCACCACCTGCCCCTCTCTTTCTAGTTTGCATGTTCACCCTCCAAACAAACGTGAGTCTAAGCGGTTACAATTTTTTTTAGTACTACTCTGCTTAGTAGTACCCTTCAAACGAGAAGTATATTAGAGAAATGAAATACACAAAATCAGGACATAGAGTTATCTTGTTTCTGACGTGTAGTGTAACATCAATAAGTAGAAAGCAGCATCAACTTTTTTAGCCCTTAAGTTTTATTGTATTTATTATATTACTGCTGCTAAAGCCACCAGGAAAATCCAACCCCTTCTACTTTGTAATAGAGATCCCTAGGCAAGCATGTGATATGCTAATGCTAATAGATATTTTGAGATATTTTCATCTGTTATACATGAACTTCATATGCTGTAACAATATTGCCCAACATTACCTGTGTAGTATTGATAATTGTAGTTAAATAATGACACTTAAGAGTCCCCAAACGGTGTTAAGGTATATTATCGTAAATAAAATCTGAACATTGCAAATGAGCTAACCTAGAGGCTAGAGAGAGCTTCTAAGCCACATAACTTGAGTAAAATGGAGCTGAAAGGAAAAGAAACTTAAATCTCAATCAAATTATTAGCCAACACCCAAGGTTTTGATCTTGGAACTATTTTTGTGGAACATGTGAACAATCAATATCATTATAATAATAACAAAAACAAACAAAAAAAAGGAAAATTTGAATCTGTTACCAGAACAAAATTGGTCATTAAGTTTACACTAATCATATTTTTCTAGCTTATGCTACTCATCAAGCAAAATGAATGAGACAGCAATGCCTAGCTAGGGCTTTGTACAATTTTAAAATACATGATTCTTTTCTAAACCAAAACAAAAATTGTTCTACATTAAGGTTTCTAAGGAGGAAATATGGCAAACTGCCGTCTCCATAACTCTATAATCCACAACACTCGCAGTCACAGTTTCCTTATCAACCAAATGATTCAAAGATACTTGTCTTATGAATAACATCAAACATCCTATGCAAAAGCAGTGTGCTGTTGAAGATCTTGAAGCCAATCAGAAGGCCACCAATCTGGTTTACTAGCGACAACCTTCACATTCTCTTGTCCTTGAATGGACAAGGCCGTGGATCCCTTTAAAGCTTCATCTAGCCGCAAGAGTCCCAGCCCACGACATCCCATGGCAGTAGTCACTAAACCAGCTTTTTTCCCAGATGCTGTGTTAATTACCTCTGAACCAGGAATGACTTTGTTTTCGACTTCTGAAATAGCAGGAACATAAAGGCTGAGAGTTCATTCATCATCATTAAACAGTAGCCATTCAACAGATAACACTAAAGAAGATAACTACTAATTACCTTTCCCATCAGTATCTTGAAACCTTAGAGGAACTACACGTTTCCGAATCACCCCTCTGTGATGTGTCCGAGCTACGAGTTCTTGCCCCACATAGCAACCTTTGTCAAAGCTTATTGCATTAAGACCTACAAGATTATACTCAAGCGGCATTGCTTCACCTGAACACAATCAATTAATCAAGATTGTCAGCCTCAAAAGTACTCACTCATCTTCTGAAGAATTTGTTAGAAGGAAAGTGATTATGAACCTTTCGGGATCTCATTTGAACCTTCTGCTACTCCCTTCTCTATTCTCCACAAAAGATAATTCTGTTCATCAGTCTCTTTGTCAGCCTCAATTAAAGGTGCTGAAACATGGATAGACACAAAGAAAGCGTTAAGACCACATATCTATAAAAGATTGCCAAAGAAAGACACAAAATCTTATTAGGCAGCAAAGAGATGGATACTAACGAACAATATTTGACGGGAAGATCCCTCTAAAACCAAGACAGGCTAATCTGGGATCCTTAAACCATTGCCAACCAAGATTACCCCCATGAGAAGATGACATTGCAGCACCATCCTCACCAGCACCCCACCCAACAGAGGCTGCTTCTGGTTCTTCTACGTCTGAGGAATTCTCAGGAGGTCCAGAACCATATCGCTGCCAACACGAGAATTCGCTGGCAACATTATCAATCTCAACCTTCGATCTCAATCGGTATCTGCAGCACTAAAAAATTTAAGGTATCCAAAACCAAATCTCAGAAATATGAAACAAAAACAATGAGGAAGGTGTTTCCTACAAAGCTGAGGAAACAGCCATATATCCAACAATCTATTCATACATTTATCTCTTATTACTAATTACTCTATTTATCAATCTATCTTCAATTACTTATCGAGTAAATATCCAAATTAGTCATTGAAATCACAGGATTGCATCAACCTAGTCCCTCCACATTATCAATATTTCAAAATTATCCTTCTTGAAATTGCAAAATGCTAATCGAGTTTGTCCCTATGTTGGGATTTGTTATCAAATGCATCCTAATTGTATCTGGACCATATTCACCTAGTTGTATTACTAACTTAATGTCATTATAGTCCCTGCAAATACTAATAGAGGGACCATTTTTTAAAATTTTTGCAATTTTAGGTATCATTTATATCACCTCCTTAATTAATTAACACGAGTTAATGCTACTAGACTAGTTCATTAAGCTAAATGAAAGTAATGGAACTATTTTCAGTTGAGCATGGCAGTGAATATGACTACCTAATTGGTAATTGACTAAAACAACTAGAAATGAAATGCAAATTAAAATAATGAAATGATGCAAAATGCAGTGAGACTCACTTGGTAAAGGTTGCCAACAATTCATCCAAAACAGAAGCATCAACATCAGCAAACAATTCAAAGGGTTCATTAGGTTCGGAGACAGGTCCAGTCCCGGTCCTATTAAGCTTGGTATCTGAACTTGGCGGTTTATAAAGAAAAAGGTCGTAGAGGAATCTACCTTGAGGGGTTAACAACGCAGCATAGATAGGAGGAACCGAAGAGGTGGGTACGTTTGGTGTAGGCAAATTCGAGGTTTTATCGCCAATAGGTTCGCTAAACTTGCGTATATCGTTGGTCAATAGTCCCTGAAGGAATTTGATTGTGTCGGGTCCTCGGAATCGTATTACGGAACGGGATTTTATTAGAGATCCCACGGGACCTGCCGTTTGAAGATGGGTTTCGCTTCGGTGCTTTGAGATGGTTTGGTGAATTGCTCTGTTACAGTGTTTGGAAAATGGTGATAATACACGATTCATGGTTACTGTTATTTTATTTTTTTTCTTTTTTGGGATTTTGATAGAAGAATAAGAATACGGGAAGAAGAAGACGATGATGCTTTGAGAAAGAAAGACAACGTGGTTAATTAGTAGATTGACACGTTGGGTTTCCGATCGATAGGTGTTCGATGAAAGTCGTGTGAGAGAATTCCACTCATCAACTCCTCGCTAGCTCCCCAGCCCCGCGACACTTGTGTTGTGCGCCAACCAAAGCTTTTCCTTGTTTATTTATTTTCATTAATGGTAGTTTTCACAGCCTATTTTCCTTAATGAAATAGATTTTTTATTTATTTTTTAAATTCAATAATTTTGATTATTCATTCTATTTTTTAATTAAAAATTATTAATATAATATATTTTAAATTACGTGACAAATAATGTATAATGTTTAATGATTTATGCTTATAAATTTGCAATAAAATCGTCTAAAAATATCTCTTTTAATTTTATAATTTATTTATTTTATTAATTTAGTTAATTACATATGAATAATTAATGAATCTAAATAGTTTTATAACATTAATTCTTATGTCATATTATTTTTTTTAATTCAAAACTCTTAAAAATAAATTTAAATTGTCGGATTTTAAAATAGATGGATCAATTATGCGAATTAGTGATAATATTTGGACCGAAATTTTAATTAAGTCTATTTCTTTTTGTGATAATTTATAAGTAAAAACACAAATTTGTCATGATATTTTGAAGGCAAATCATTGTTGTCAATGAAAAAAAATAATACCGAAATTAATCTCGAACAAACAATTATATGAAACAGATATATTAGTCCTTTCGTTAAGTGATTCAAATTTAATTATTTTTGTGTTGAATTATTAGGTAACAGTGACGAGGTGTTAATTCTACTCCACAATGTTAAAAATTATTAACATACAAATATTTAATTTATACAGTACATGTACACGACAGTCTCAATTGACCAACATTTAATCTATACAATACAGGTACAAGACAGAACGGTCTCAATTATTTTAAAGATCATGTTCTCACTTTAAAAATTTGAACTTCTAATAAAAACAAACATAAAAAACTTACACTATTTTATTAAAATTATAAATAATATACAGACACAACTCCAAATTAACGTCTTAACCGCTTAAAAAAAAATCTTTCTTCTTCAAATGGATATTAACATTTTAACTGCTTAAAAAAAAAAGTCTTTCTTCTTCCAAACTTTTTGTAGTAAATTGATGCAACACTTTTTGGGCAAGGTTGCGAGTACAAGATCCAACTAACCTTACTTACACCTAAATCCAAAGGATTAGTATGTTAAAAAGGAACCAAACATTTGTGTCACACTTGAACAAGATTTTGAATGCATGACTGCTGCCTATGTTGCTCCGGCAGACTTTTCCACCACTTGACAAACGTAGAACCCTCCAAAAACACATCCTTACCCACATTATCTTTATCCCTCCACTTTTTCATCTTTTCCTCCAACACAACAACCCTTTCCTTAACATCTTCAAAACTCTTGTTATCATTACAAAGATCCTCCACCTCAGCCCAAAAACAAGATTCCGAATAACCTTCTTCACCCCTCTTTTCATAATGTTCCAACCATCTCTGCGTATACCTATACCGTTTTGGCCTTCCACCTTTATCCATATAAACACGACCGTCACGGTTCCTCGAATGTCTATAATAATTAGCAATATCCAAAGGCTCCACTAGTCTTCTAAACCTTGTTCCAATCTCAATCCATTCTTTTTTTCCTTCGAATTCTTCTGGAAGTTCGTATTTTATAAGCTTTTCGATTATTTCGTCCCAAACACCTGCCAGATCTAGTCTCTTTACATTTGCTTTGAAATCTTCCGGGTCTGCTTGTTCCTTGAATCCGTCGTAGTAACCTTTTTTCTGATGCTCCCATGTTTCTTTGTACCTTTTCAGTTCCTTCATTTTTTCTTCGATAAAACCTTTTTTCTGTTCTATGATTTTCTCGTTGTTCCTTTTTCGTTCCTCTAATGCTGCTGCTGCTTCAATGCATAGTCTTGCTCTTGTACTCTAAAATTATTCACACAGATTTTATTGTCACATATTTGATAATATACTCTCTGTACATTATTGGCTACTTCTAAGCAAAATCTAAGGTGAAACACCTTCATACCTATAAAATTCTAAGGATGATCATCGACTTAGGAAATATAAGTTAATGGTACTCTTGGTCTTTACACATGAGACAGTGACTTGCCTGGTATTTGGTTTGACCAATTGAGTTTTGAGACATACCTTCATTTTTCCTTATTTTATCGAAGTAACATTAGCCCTACTTCTAATATTATGTTAATTAGATATAATTTTATCATTTGTGGCCTTGTTAGAATGCTACATTAATTTCATTTCCTCCATGATTTAGGTCCAACCAATATATCAAATATTACTCCATAACTACATGGTATAACAACATTTTTGTCTGTTTGTTTTTTGATGTATCGAAATTATGTATTACTAGAGATTAAAGAACATGCAAGGTTTTTCTTTTTTTACTCAAAAGGACATGGACGGATAGTGTAATCACAATTTGTCAACACAACAATCATATGCATAACTTCCCTTTTTGAGTTTTTTATTTGATTTGTTGGTAAATTGTAATTGATTGTCAATGTAAAATTATTTTTATACTGAAAGTGTAGAGTCCTTAATTTCTTTTATGTGAAGATATCTGAGTATAGGAAAATGCTCAAAGTTGCAAAAGATTAATGTACTAAAGCCAAATGTCTTATTCGTGAATTAATGGTTTCTTAAGATATCGATATGAGATGATTGAATGCATGTTTAAAACTTTTGTTTTTTAATTTTTAAACTCGAAAAAATAGGGAAGGATTAAAATGTTACTTACCAGGCCAAGGTCATTTAAGGCTGTGTTAATGGTTGCAATGATGCCACCTAGAGTAGTATTATCAGACAAAGGAAGATTCTGTAGTTGGTCCAAGACCACAACATTCTGCATTCCTAAGTTTTTTATCAGTTCAGTGCCATAACTTAAATGTTGTCTTAGATTTTTATAGGAAACTTCATCACTTTCTGCTTCAGAGCTTAACTGAGCAGAGAAAAACATAACCTGCAGAACTGCATCAGGGTTTTTTATAACAATTTGCTTTCCTTCATTTCCACTTGTAGTGCAAAAAATGTAAGTTCCAAAGGGTCTATAAGGGCTTAAAGGAACAAAATTTGCAATAGTTTCAAGTGTTGCCTCTGTTGTTCCCATTAATTTGCAGGCAGCATGCCTTGTGACAGTTGCAGCATTTGACATCACTTCAAAGTAGAAATCTGATATCGAAGCGATTCTTCCGAGGCTCGATTCGCTCATGAAAGATTTGTATTTAGGATCTATCAACTGTGAAACTGTTTCAAATCTTTGGTCAAATGAAGAGAGAGGTGTAAGGAGGATTCTTGGCACTATGTCATATCTCATCACAAAATGGAAAAAGTAGTGAGACCATTTTTCTCTCCTTGTAGCATGAGAAAATATGTAACCACCGATTAAAGGAGAACCAAAAGTAACACATAAGGGAGGGATGGCACCCTGAGATTTTGGAGTTAGGTAGTTTTCTAAGGTCCAAAGGGTTGCTAGAATTGCCATTGGACCACCAGATGAATGTCCTGCAAATACTATTTGCTTCTTCTTATCCATTGCTCTCACCACCTACATATCCATTCACATTTATAACATTTATTACCTTTCTAACAAATCCATATGATTTTTAACAGTTGCAGTGTAACAGATCGAGCTGATTCATGAATCAACAAATTTAATTATACATAATTCGACTTCCACTATTTATTTAATGAGCTCGATAAATTAATTGCCTAATCGAGGGTCAAACTAATTTTGAGTTATTTAAGTTCATTTTTAGCAATAGTAACTGTATACTTACTAGATAGTAAAGTTGGGTATGAATGCAATAAAAGGAAACAAAACAGAAAAGTGAAGTTTACATAACTAGATCATAGAGGGTAAGATAAAGATGTTTTCATATATATATATATATATATATATAATATAAATATTATACCTCATCTCTAAGTGATGACTTTGTCAAAATATCTTTGAATCTTTGGAGAAATGATTTATTAACCAAAGCAGGTTCGTTGTTACCAATGCTTCTAAGTGAAGGAAATAGACTAAGATCTATTTCGGTTTCTCCAAAGGTTGTTTTGGAATACCAATCTTTGAAAGCACCTGATGCTGGAAAGCTGATGATAACTTCTGGAGGGTTGGTTTTGTTGTTCTTTTCTAAAAGGTAATGTTTCTCTGGTGTTTTGTGAACTTTCAAGGCTGCAGCAAATGATTTCTCAATTTTATCTGCACTCAATTCCATGCTCTCACTTCCACCTCTTGATGAAGCCATGTGTCTGTCTCAGTTCTTCTTTTTCTTCTCTGCTTGCTTCTCTGCCTCTTGTTTATTGTGGCCTTTGGAATGTTTGGTCAATGTTTAGGTAAACACCAATATGAATACAGAGATGCGTTTTTTTTATCATATTGTTCAGATAATTGTTTATGAAGACTTTTGTGCAGCTTGACTTAAAACTTGAATCTGGTTGGCCTATAATGAAGTATAAAAAATGCGGGACAGTACAACAATAATGAATAAGAAAATGATGAAAGTGTCTGCAGTGATATTGGGCTTATGGCCTTATGGGCTGTGAGGTTGAAACCCATATTTGCACACTTTATGATAGGGCCTGGGTCCAAGGAAGGTTTTTCTTTTGCAATATTTTGTTTATTGGAGGATTTTTAATACGAGAGGGAGAAATGAGTAAATTGGGATCATACAACCATATATGAATAGTCAATGATTAATATTTAAAAGAATGGTCATGATTAAAAGTTATTTAAAGATCACATTTATCTCACTTAAAATGTTCCCTATACATATGTGATACATAGAACAAGTCTATATTATGACATTACATTCTTAAGCTGTTGAAAATATTACAAGATATGAAATGACTAAGCCAAAAATTTAGGTGACGGTACACAATTTAAGTGTTAGTATACCGGTACAAAAGGGTTAGAAATTGAAGTTATGGTGGCAGGTAGAATGAGAAAAGCTCTCCAAGTAGTCGGCCTCGAGGTGGAGCACTTGAGTTTTTTTTCAGTTGGGTTGTTGATTCTTTGAAGAGTGTCAATCAAGACGAGTTTCACAAAAATAGATGAGAAGTTATCCGAAATAAGATGGTTGTTGAAACATGAAATTGTGGCAATGACACAAGCAATGCATCCTAAAATTAGTGGTGATATCACGTTGCGGAAACGTTATAGTAGTGGTAACAAATCATTTGTATATCGGTACACCATTACTTTTAGTGAGTATTTTAAACATTGTGTAAATTGTCAAAGATAAAAATAAATAAATACAATATCACATAGTATCTGTATTTTGATATTTAGATAAAATATCTGATACATTAATAATTTTATGTACACCTTGAAGTTCGTCAAACTTAAAGATTTTAACATAACAAATCTATGATTAAAGAAGGAACTAGAATGACCATATTTTGCATAAATGCAAAAACAAGCTTCAGAAATCATCTTCTGATTGGCTGGAAAATGTAGACTCTAACCTATTTGACAGAAAATTTAAATCAAAGTTAGAGAATCTCGATGGCATCCTGTTTGATGGAGACAAAGGTGGTGTTGTTGATACAGATTCTACACCTACATTCTTCTTTTCTAGCTTCTTTTTTAGTTCTATGCAGGCTTGACATACCTTGTCAACAAAATCTTTTACAATAATAAACAAATGAAAAGGGTTTGGCATATTATCTTTGGTTGCTCCTGCTAAATAGTACTCATTTGTTTTCTTCACAAGTTCCATGATCCTTGCTTGTTCCTCTCTCACCACCTTAAGTTCCTCCTGACATAACTCTAGGAATCCTTTCATGTCCTTGAAGAATTCACCTTTCTCATTGTTTCCACAGCATGTTATAATGTGTCTAATTTCATTAACATGAGAACTAAGATTGGAACACATAGTGATGAAACTATGATAGTGGATGCAAGATGCTTTCATTGCTTCTGATAACTCATCACTTAGTCCACCTAACACTTGTAAACCAAATATTAGATATTCTTCTTTGTCTTCCTCTTGTGCTTGTCTTTTCCCTTCTGAATAAACTACTTGTTCCACTATGAAGTGAAGCAAACTAGTTTTCCCATTTGTGCTTTTTACATCAGAAAGTTTTGTAAGAGCACTCAAGTCGAAACCTTGTGCATTGCCTCTGGAAGTTCCAGCATTCATTCTGTTCCCAGTTTTGAGAATGGCCTCAAGGAGTTTCAAGAACAAACCACTAGTCCTAAGTTCCTTACAACCCAAGTCAAGTGTTTGTAAGTGTTCCTTGAGCCGAAGAATTTCGCTATCATGATTTGATCGAAAAAACATCGCTTTCAAACGGTTGAATGATGTTGGAACTGATTTAAGGATGTAGTATAGGAAAGACTCAGCTTCAGCAAGCTTATTTGGGTTGCCATTGAATTGGAGAATTTTGGATGCTTCTTCTTGAGAAGGTGCTATTTTAGTGAGTCTTTCAAGTGTCTCAACACTGAGTCCTTGACCATCAAGTACTGCATCTAAGATTTCCCTGCGAGAAATTGCTAGTGATCTTAGCACAATTGCAGTGTTTTGTGATTTTCTTGGCTCAAGGATGAATATTTGAGTTGGTGTGTTGGAATTGGACTTGGCCAAAGTGGAAAGAGACCTGTTTCTTTCTTGAGTTTTGTAGTTGGTTGAATATCCAAAGAGTGATTCCATGAGTTCATCATCAAACCTGAAAAAAAAAGTAAAAAGAACTTGAAAATTGTGAAGTTTGTAAAATGTCCTTAGATCTCACTCTTTATAGACGAGAGTGTCCAAGCACATATAACCATTGCACAGTTTAGGAACATTGACAATGTGAGACTCAAATGCCACACATCTGTTATAGAAGTGTGCTTTCGGACGACAAAATTTCCCCTCAAGCCCACCCCACATTTCTAAAAACCACACATTTGTTATGAAAACTGACTTTCGGATGACAAAATTGTTCCAAAGTGTACTTTAGAACAAAACTTGTGTTTTTTTCTTCAGATATGTACTTCCTCTGGAATGAAATATAAGAAACAAAAATGGTAACTGAATTTCAGTTACCATTTTTGCTTATATTTCACTTCAGATGATATAGACATGTTGCAGTGAGGAAAGTTCCTCCCCAAACTCAAAATCTAGCTCAAGGAATGAGATATTGAAGCACATATAAGCATTTAACAACTTAAAAACATTGGCAACATGGGACACCAAAGCAAGTTTCAAATAATGTAATGAAAACACATACTAGTCAAATTAATATTAAGGAAGATATTAGTATATTACCTAAAAGAACCATCATTGATCTGATCCCATACTGTTGAATGATCAACATCAGCTACAACCTTATCCCAATGTAGAGGCTTTAGCCTTGTTTGTCCATTCTCTCTTGAACTCTCTCCTATGGTAATCTCTTTGATATTTGCTTTTCCTTTAGGTGCTGGTGGTGGTTTCAAAGATGAAGTGGAGCCACTACTAGTCTTTGGAAGTGGAGGTGAAGGAAGAGGTGGTGCCTTTGGAATTTCTTTTCTTGGAGGAGAAGAAAGAGGTGGAGGAGAAGGAGGAGGAGATGGTAGTGGTTGATTGTAACTCATGTGAATCTTGTTCTTCTCAAGATTCATTTGTGAAGGTTTTTGTAGTGGTGGAAGTGGAAGTGGAAGTGAAGATTGTAGTAACTCATGTGAAGTATGTGGTAACTTCTCATGAGATTCACATGCAAATGGAATAATCTCATTAGGATTAGTTATTTTGGACTTATGAACCAACACATCTATTATCTTTTCTTCTTCATCATCTTCATAACTAGGATTGAACATACAATTTGGGAAACTTGTTACCATTTCTCTACTTTCTTTGTTCATCATGTAAATAACATCAACACCATTTTCTTCAACAATTAGTCCTTTCACATTACCACCATATCTTTTTATATCTTCATGGTTTAGCACTGGCTCTTTAAGATAACCTTTAGCAGTGGTAGCAACTTTGTTTCTACTTTGGTATCTAGCAAGAACAAATTTGTGGTAGAAGTAATGGAAAATACCTGTAATGAATAACATAGCCACAGCTGTGGAAGCCACAGCAATTGCAATAGGTGCTGACATTGAATTTTTTTGAATTGGGATGGTTTAAATTATTGTTGGAGATATTGATTATTAAAAAAGAGATACTATAAAGGATGAGTAATTTGGTTGAAGGACTAGAAAAGGGTAATGAATAACAAAAATTGAAGAAGAAGAATAATATGAAGGTGACATGAAAAATACTAACATGGTACTCCAAAGTATAACTTATTTTTTAGTACTATATGTTTTTGAATGTAGTGCCAATGGTTGAGGACAATTTCAATGTGGTAGTTGTCTATTGGTGCAATGTGAGTAGCAGCACAAATTAATTTTGGCTTTAAATGGAAATTCCAAATTGATGACCAATGAAATCATACAAGGGTCGCATAATTTTGGATGGTGAGCTTATATTAAAAGCAGAACCAAATATCGGTCTAATTGGAAATCATCCCTTATCCATAAAATGGAAATAAATGAAATAATCACATTTTTACAACAACAAAAAAAATGGTCTTACTTTGCAATGACTTATGGAGAGAAATGGTGGATGTAATGGTTGAGTCGTCCGCCTCTATATTTAATGTAATTGTTTATTTTATTTTTGTGTGCTTCAAATGGAATTGTTAATTAAGCTAGTAATTGACATTTATGTTAAAAATACAAAATGATGATCCTAGCAATGTTGATTTTGTTATATGCCGTCTCTATGGTAACTAATGAGGTGACATTGCTTCCAGCTGTTGCATTGGGGAAAGGTTGTTGGCTTCTTAGCCTTTTAAGTGATTAATATATGGTTAACATCACCCTTTAACATCAAGACCATAGAATTGAAGAGTTATTATTAAAAAAAATTGTTATATATTTTTATATTACTAATAAAAATTGGATCTAAAAAACACCGTTTAGCACTTTGCTACAATAAAACCATTTATTTATTGTACAACAGATGGCTGATGGTTGGTTATAAATTAATGACTGAAAATGGTTTGGAAATGCAGAACTTGTTTTCATGTTTATTGTCCTATTCTGTTTTGGTAGATGTAATATATTAATAGTGTTGTCTTACAATGTTCACATAAGACAGTTAAATTTTCAATGAAAAGATGAGGGAATTTGGAAGCTGCCGTTTGGCATGATTAAGGACTATTCTATGATTTTGTTATTGTGGCTTTAAAACTTTGGACAGTAGGAATAAAAAAAATTCCATTGCATTTCTCATTTTGGTGACAAATGGAAGTTCCTGATTTATATATTGTTCCTACAACAATTGTGGGAAAAAGGGCGATTTAGTTTTTTTTTTTCTCTTTCTAGTACTATACAGAAGGAGCCTTACCAACCAGCAACCATCCTTTTCAATCTGTTATCTGCTGTAAATAAAACAAATTAATTAGTTAATTTAGTTTTGTTAGTTGTGCATATTAGTTTCTATAAATACTAATTTTCCCTTATCCCAACTTGTTTTCTTTCGATCAATGATAAATAGATTAAGGTATTTTTATGACCAAGAGAATAATATAATGTGGATCAATTTTATCATAGGACTTAAGACTAAGAAAATTATCAACTTATTTCTCTAATTGTTCATTTAACTTCCTAGCATTCTCTCTAGTGAATGGCTCTTCTACTCCTAGTTCTTGAAACTCATTAGTCTTCATGTAGGGTTGGTCCATATCAAAATACCTTGTAACAAAACCCATTACTAGGATTGAGAGAAAACTCCAAGGAAAACAATTATAAACTAGAATATAACACGTGCGTTGCACGGGATATATATACTTTAACATATTAGTAGTAGTATTGTGAATAAGATTTTAAATTTTATTTGAATAACTATTATATATGAGTTGACAAACACACATTTGAGAATATGTAATATGTTTTGCAAAACGTAATTGCAACTAATTCATATATTTAGTATTAAAAATCCATAGTGAAGATCATCCTACAAACAAAATTCATAAATTATATTTAGTGTTAAAAATCTTAACACTAAATATATGAATTTATTTTGTTAAAAATTTTAATAAATATTAATATATGTAATTATCTACCGTAAAATCAGATTAGTCATGCTCTTTTTTTGTGTTGTCAAATCTAAATTTATAGTCAAAATAATGTTAGAAAAATTTAAAAATGATTTTGTCATTTGGTATTCATTTCATTCTAATCCTATCAAAGAAATGACAAATCTAAATTCCAATATTTTGAGTATGAGACTTCTATACAACATGACTTGATAATTTTCACAAACAACTCGTATGTACGGTTTAGTAGAAGTAAAATAGATGTAGAAACTTTAAATTGATAGTATTTTTAAAAAATTTGACAACAAAAAACATCTCCATAAAAAAATAACAAATAATTTTTTAATCTAAATATTAAACATTATTCTTTTATCTATAAATGGTAAATAGTTTTCTCCTGAAGACACAAAAATAATACTCATATAAAACTGAATATGGACAATTTTTTTTGTCTTTTGAGGAGCCAATATATTTTTATGTCGTAGATAAGATCACATATATATGTCTGCAAAAACAATACTCTAACTAACAACAATCAAGATTGTGAGAAAACTGAGCAAATAAGTATAATATGTTACAAAATACCACTTACTCAAGAGCTATTTGAGCAAAAAAAAATCCAACTATATCTACTTCTTTAAAAATAATTGGGTTGCAAGGCAGTAATCGTAGAGATTGTTTGAAAAAGTAAAATAGTATATTTGTAACTCATGACACATTAATAGTTATACATAATATTATATGCTAAATAATAATAATAATAATAATAATAATAATAATAATAATGATAATAATAATAATAATAATAATAATAATAGTAAAATGTGTGTTAAAACAAATTGAAAATTGAATAATAAGGAGAATTGAAGAGGAAAAACCTTTTAGATGTGCCACATAGAATTTTTTGTTGAGGTGACAATATTTGAATGAAATGACACAATATTAAATGATGTTTATGTGGGAGTCTATTTAAAAAAAAAAGAATTTTCGAACTATATCTACTTCTTTGAAAATAATTGGGTTGCAATGCACTAATCGTAGAGATTGTTTGAAGAAGTAGAATAGTATATATAAAAAAAATTATATATTAATTGTACTTTAATTTGTAACTCATGACACATTAATAGTTATATATAATATTAGTTGCTTAATAATAATAATAATAATAAAATATGTGTTAAAGAAAATTAGAAGTTGAACAATAAGGAGAATTGAAAGAAAAATCTTTTAGATGTGGCACATACGATTTTGTATTGAGGTGACAATATTTGAATGAAATGTCACAATATTAGATGATGTTTATGTGGGAGTCTATTTTAATATAGATAATATATTTAATTTGTAACTCATGACACATTAATAGTTATATATAATATTAGTTGCTTACTAA
>JBBPBP010009777.1:53838239-53848328 GCA_037974735.1 Cicer chorassanicum | reverse complement strand
AAAAATAATCTATTAAAATTTGCAAATTTCTTAATATCAAAAACTTTTTATAAATTGTAAAATAATTTGATTAAATACTACTAAACTTTTACACTTTATTTAAAAATGAAAACAATCATAATTAAATACTCAACTTTTAAAAAAATTCAAATCTTAATCCAATATATCCACTTAATCTTAGTGGAGATTTTGATAGCTACATCACCTTTTAATTTATTGCATCTCCTAGATGAAGATTATAAAGCGATGTTGTTCTCTAAATCTCTTTCATTAGGTTTTTCTTTTAATTTTCCTTTATATATATAAAAAAATGTCTCATATCATCCTTTATCTACGTTGAAACCTTATGACTCAACAAAATTTAATTTAATTTAATTTTTTTAAATCTTGTGTTGTTTTCTTTTAAATTGTCTCACTATAAAATCTTATTTTAAGCCACTAAATACGTTGGAAAGACTATGCTTTTAATTTTGATCGGCCATTTTGAAAACAGAAAAGCAAGGAGGTCAGTGATGAACGGCAGGGTGGTGTAGACCAATTAAAGCCTGGCGAGTGGCGATCATCTCATCAGCGTCACCACACCACCTGAACAGTGTTTAATACTAGCAAGCAGTACAATAGGACTATAGGAGCACAATGACAATACAGGAAAAAAAAAGATTTAGAAATTGGAAAACACCGTACACTAAAAAGGTTTGGAAATGTCTCCATAGACAGAGAGAGGATTTGTATCTAGATTTGGATAGTACAAAGAGAATCCATTTCATTTAACTTTTTTTAGACAGAAAGACTAAAGAGCCAGGTGACGGTGTTTGGTGGGTCCTCCCTCTCTGCTGTCATACGATTCACCTTTCTTCTATGACGCTCCGCCACATGATCCGTGATCCATTTAGTTTTCTGAGCTCCATTATTAATATTAATACGGTCAGATACAAATCTTAAATTTTACTATTTTTTTTTATTCCAAATCTTTATTCTTTGTGTATATAATAATCCAAAACTTTTATCTGCATAAATATATTCAAACAAAATTATTCTTGGGTCTTCGTATCTTCGTCACATTGGATATCGTGAATATAATATATATATATTGATCTCTAAAGTAAATTTTGAAGTAATCTATCACGAAGAAGAATGGTAACCTTATTATGCTTATATTGTAGGAAGATGTTTGTTCATGGACGAATCAGGTAGTATTAATAATTCCTCAACAGGTAGTATATTTTGACTAATGGAGACCATAACCATTTAATTTGGTGTAATCCACTAGAGTTTCCATTATAGCCTGTTAAACCAACTTTGATATCCACTAATAAAACTTATAAAATTTAGTCAAAAAAACAAAACTCATAAGAAATCATTTAGCAGTCTGACTGACCCATTTAATTTGGCCACATAATGACATTTAAGTCCTTTAATCATTAGTAGCTGGTTATTAGAATGAGCCCACAATTCTTGAAATATAAACTTTCAACGATAAAATATTTAAACGTGTATTGTAATGTGAACATTAGAAAATAAAATAACTTCATAAGCTAAAAATCATCTATTAAAAATAATATATAGAACTAGAAGTAGATACAGCATTTCCTTTCACTGTTCTTCATGACGACCTCATATTCAAAGGTAAAAAATAAATCTAAGTTCCTTACCAAGATTAACACGATATTATTCAATAATAAAGAGTAAAATAGAATTATTATCGAATAACAGCAATGAATTTGTAACTGTGTGCCCCGGATTGTACAAAGGAAACAAAGAAAAGGAAAAACCTATCAGAAGAAAGAATCTATACTGCATGCTACAAAATAAATATGCATACTACCTTTTTCACTATATTTGCTGCAAAAACATTCAACAACAATGCATGCCTTTATTATCCACCACTACAATTTTTATTGCATAATTAACCATAATTAGCAACAGAATACATGCAAAATATAATGCATCCATAAACTTGATAAATCATGAACATGTTGCCCCGTCTCTAAGTTTCAGAAGCTACAAAAACTACTCAACAGGTTTCTCAAGTTTTCTCCTCAAGGAGTTCTTATTGTAAGGAAGTGTCAGCACAACCTATGCTCTATCCAATCACACAAATACAAAATTTAAGAAAACATCCTTAATTGCGATTATCAGGAACAATCTGAGAGAAATGAAAACAAATTCCCTGGTCATCTCATGGTGAACATAATCTGCCAAAATCTCTTGGATCCCTGCATTTATGTGCCAGAATACAAAGAAATTCGCCAGGAGCAATGAATAAGCGTTTGGGTATATTAAAAGAAGAGGAACTGCTGAAGTAACTTTTAGGAGCTGCTCTCTCTTTGTTGTTGGGCCTTGATTCCTCAATCCACTGTTTCGTTCCTTCCTATAAATGCCAAGTGCCAACCAATGGTTAAACATAAATGGGGAACTAATTAAAATACATCTATCTACTAAAAGCCAAACTTGATCAACAACGGAAACTCTCGGAATTCACAAGTGTCTCAATGTTTCTTTTACTATCAAATAAATTCAAAGAATTCACAAGCCTTGCATAAACATAGCCAAATATTAGGATATGCACAAAAAGTAAAGCATCTACAGATACGTATATCTCCATACATCAAAGCTAATTGCCTATAGATAAAGAAAAACCAGCAATTGAAGGACTGAAACAGGCTTATTATCAAGAAAAATGGTTAGAAAAATACAGGCTATATGCTAAAATTCAGGCTGAAGACGCGTGATTGCCTAGGCCCTGAAATGAGAAGGTAACACAACTTCTATTGGCAGCACTACGCTACATAATATTAACCATGCTAGTACATAAATTCAAAGAATATGCTCCACAAGCAACATGAGGTAAAGCTTCATAGATTCAGTTGCCAAGTGAACTCAAAGATGGATATGTGCATCAGCATATGCAAATTTGCTATATATCTATTCCAAAAAAGTCTGATCCCATGGACAAAGCTGAAAATTATTACAATTCTCAAAGAGATCAATCAAAAACATTTTCTGCTTGCGGCCATGTCTAGAGTTTTCTCTACACTCAAAGATGGGAGTGCAATTAAATAATCTTGTTATCAGTGCACAAGCAATTCAAGTTTAAACTCTATCACAGACTCATAGAGGACAAGAAGTTAGAGAAGATTTTACTTTTGCAGCATTGAGATGAATAGGTTTATCTATTGACTTCTTTTATGAAGATGGTGGAGGTCTGCTTTTGGATGATTTAAAGGTTAGGGGGAAATCAACAGATTGATCCACGTGATAAAAACCATCCTGAACTTTTGATCAGCAAAAAAGTTCATGAAGAGTTTCACGACTATGAGGGAAACTTAGTAGAAAGTAGAAATAAAGAAGTTTCTTTTAAACAAGTGTTGAGGTTAGCATTACCTTTATAGGCGGACAATGCTCAAAGAGAAAATTTAGTCTTCTAGGAGGTCATTTTATTTATGGAAGTTCTGAAAGGGAATGCTGCATTGCTTACATGTTGAACAGCTGAAACCCTTTTGGATAAAATGAAAGGAATCAAAATGACAATGTTATTTCTATCACACCTTTAGGCAATGCAAGTTATTTGCTGAGCCACACACACTTCTTGATTCAATGGGGATAAAGTTGGTTAATCTGTTAGGCTATGATGCACGGACATGATATGAGTATCAAATACAATGCGTCTCCAATATGGGATACAACATTCATCCAAAAAAAAATGACACAATACGTTTAAGACGCATATATAAGAAATTTAATAAATATATTAGGGTAGAGTTGGAATTAGAACTAGAAGTAGGTGCCGCTGACGTATTGCTTCTATAAAATGTTTCAGTTTCAGCACACAGTGCAGTATTGCTTCTGCTTTAGCTTTCAGCACAACCGTGAAATGTATGGATGAAAAATGAACTGATGAAGGGTTCAATTTAACAAGGCTATATAAAAATTAATAGGTGAAATGTTTTGAAGAGTGAGTAACCATGTGAATCAATTAAGGAGAGAATATATGCAATTAAGGAGAAAGAGATGAATGGGTAAGGAGTGGTGAGACTGAGCAGTGGCCAAGTATCCATGGCATGTGGACGCTGTGTTGCCGACATATCGAAGCCGTATCAGAATTTTTTATTGTCTAAAAACAGGCCTTGGATACTCCGTCAACACGTATTGATATGACATGCTCACAATATTCGTGTATCAGTGTTTCATAGCTGTTGGATAAGAAAGTGAAGGTGGTCTACATAAGGTGGTAAAGGAACTTCAAGGATTAACAACAATAGTAAATAATGGCAGGCATAAAGGAGAGGGAGTATTAAGTGATGTTCATTTTAGTGTTAGTCTATCCCTTTCATTGGAGGCGTTTCTTCGTGGATGGAGTTCCTTAGGGGAATTTCGGCGCAGTTGTGCTGGTTCCATTTTGCGTTTTCTCCTGGGGTTGTTTCGTATTGAGGTTTTCAATGAGTTTTTACATCTTTATTATGGTAGAGCTTTTAGGTTTCTTTTGGAGGATATACTTTGTTCTCTCTTGTATTTTCCCCTTGCTATCAAATAATAAATATTTCTATATTTATAATATAATATAAAAGAAATGAATGCAGGTACAATCAAACTTTCAAAATTATAGTTAACATGGCCCCTAAAGAATGTCAACAGAATCAGTACAATAATCAAACTCATTAATGAGATAGTGATGCAGCAAAAAAGCACAACCAACTTTACCATCAAATGCTAGTCATTTACACCAACTAACCTTTTGATGTCATCGTCTGTAGTAGTAGCAACGGTGGCATAGCTAGCTACAGTGTGAGGTGGGACCTGCGAGTCATTGTTTCACACAAATAAACAAAACTTGAGCATTTATCAGTACCAGCACCAAATATAAAGCATTACATTCAGCTCCCAAAACTTTGTAAGTCATTAAAATGGATAACTACTTAATCAAAGCAGACAATTAGACCCATTGAGCTGCTCAATGAATCTGCTTTCATGAGAAACTATTTTCTATTTGTGTTATCTCAATGCAAACCAAGTAGGGCGAAAAGCTTCACAATACATCCCTATAAAATTTGTTGAGCCAGTAAATGTACAAATATATCGATAAAAATACATCCTGGTTACATGTATGTATGTGTGTGTGTGTGTGTGTAACTTGTTAGTAATTTATGATTATACAAGTAAACAGTTAATAATCTTTATGTACAACATCAAGTTCTTAATTGAAAAAAGAAAACGAGAGATCTAAAAATGCTTATGAATAGTTTCCCCCACAAAAGCAAGAGCAGTAGATGAACTGATGAAGTACAATATCAAGGACAGCATATTGTGGATAGCGGAGACAAGGAGTTGGCTCTAAGCATTGTGTTGTATATTAAAGAGGGTCCCAAAAATTCCCACCAACATGATTCCCCTACACATACTGGCTAAAAAGCCACTCATTCACTTAAAACTTAAAACATAATGTCACATGAGATGAAAGCCTTTAGAAAAAACCGTTCCTCTGAATGACAGAACTAATGCGTTAATAATTGTGATTGGTTTCACGATGGGAACCATCAAAGTTGATTATGTTTCAGTCAAATGTAATTTTAGCAAAAACTACAGACGTTTGATTGGTGTACAGTAAAATTATTTTGCCTTCAAACCTTTGTTTGAATATGAATCATAAAAAGTAGCTTTTGTGTTGGATTGAAAAATTTACCATGTTATACATCAAAAACTTGCTTTCAAAGTAAAAACATTCTAACATGAATCACTTCCCTTCAATCTCAATATTTACCAAACTAATTGTATGGAATCAATTTAATTCAAAATCATGTTTGACAAAGCACATCCAAATACACAAATAATATGCACCCTACTAATTCTCTTTTCCTTGTTAAAGGCAGTTGAATATGTACACATGCACCTACAACATAACATTTTGAATTGAAGTACTAATCAGACATAAAGTCCGATCACTATAATAAATAGATGAATAAACATAAGATGCAATGGTAATAATATTCAACAAGTAGACTGTTAACCACTAGAATTCAACCACATATAAAAGTATAGGGAAAAAAAGAGAGAAAATCTTAGAGCAAACCTTGATAGCAGCTTTTCCAGTTCCTTCATGAGATTGATACAGTTTAAGAACCTAATACATTTTAGATAAAAAAAACACACACAAAGTTAGATTAAGAAGACAAGCTTCAATTGAAACAACTTCCAATTTATCGGGAACTTATAAATCACCTCATAAGCGCGCCCTGAAAGCAATCATATAAATTCAATCCACATCCACCACAACAGAAGTCCAGATTGAAACTGTCAGTAACTAAAAATATAGCAAATCGATTCATTGCATTGCAGCAAAACAGAATAATTAAAAAGGCAAAACTACCTCGATTTTCAATAAGATTTCCAACTCTAACCTGCAACACAAGTACGAAACGCCTCAATCAAATTACGACAGAAGCATGCAATCACAGTGTAACAATAATAAAATTAAAAAATATCTAAGTAACACGAGCGAAAGATCGGCATCGTAAAAATCAAATGTCAAAGTAACGGAAGCGGAAAAATTCGGAATCAGAGAAATGATTAAGTCTTACATCAGATCCAGAAAAAGTCAATCCACGGGTTTGAGAAGCGGACCATGGAGCGGTGAGGAGGTTGTTAAGAGTGGAGGTAGTACCGTTGGCGGCGGTGGAGATAGGAGATGACGGTGGGGGAGAGGAGGAAGAGGTAGTTGATGCGTGAGCAAGGAGGTTTGGTGAGATTCTCCAGAGAGGCTTCGGAGAATTAGAGAGCCTCTTGCCCAGTCTCAGTGATACGGATTGCATTTTTTTTTCTTTTTCTCTGAGGAGTTAATCCAAGCAAGTTAACTCAAACGAACCTTCTTCAGCAATGAAGATGCAGAATGACCAGAAGCTGGCTAATTTTTTCGATGGAGAAAAATTTATGTGAAATTAGTGACCTAGGACACGTGTTAGCTGATGTTAATTAAACTATTGGTTAATTAACTAGTGTGGTTTTGTCAATAAAAAAATTAAATAGTGTGGTACCGTGCATTTTATGCACGAAAAATTATGTACTACCTCCCATCCTTTTTTTTAATTATAATTAAATTTGTATATATTTAAATTATAATTTAATTGATAAATATTGATATTAATAATTTAATATTTTTTTAAAATTTGAAATTTCAAATTGTGTTAGTTAATTATAGTGGTATTTACTATATTTTGTAAGATAATAAATAAATAAATAAATAAATTCATAATGAGAAAGAAAAATATGTCTATATATAAAAAGTGCCTACAAATTATTAGTCATATTTATTATTCTTTTTTCAAATTCATGTCTATTACTACAAATTTATCTTAAAATATGAAAAACTAGCATTAAATACATCTATTTACATTGAACAATTTAATAAAAACAACACATAAATATACATATTAATTAGAAGCAAGTGCAAGTATGTAGTTCTCCCAAATCTCTCATCTTTTTTTTTTTTTTGACAATTTCATTCATTTTGTAGAGGCTTCTATAGAGCGAGCTCATTGTATTTTGTATTGTTCAGATCTTTTTTGTACATCTTCTAGCCAAAAGATTAACAACAACAAAACTCATATATTTCTCTAAGAATGTAGACCATAAACTCAAAGATAATATCTTACAACATACATGTTTTAAACAAGCCACATCAGTGGGTACTTATTTGGGAGCGTCCATTGCTCCTGATCGAAATACGTGAGAAAAATTTAATCATAACATTGGCAAGCTTCAGACCAAATTGAGCGGTTAGAAACAACGTTGTCTGAGCTTTGCTGGTAGACTTAAGTTATCTAAATCTATCCTCAGTTTCATCCTAACTACCACATGCAATACACAAGTCTTCCTAAGATCTTATGTGATGAGATATAGAAAGATTCAAAAAGGTTTTTTGTGGGAGGACACTGAGCACGGTCGTAAAACCCACTTTTGAATTGGGATGTGTGTTATCTCCCTAAAAAAGATTGGAGTTGGAGATTAAGAATCCCCACCATATAAACGAGGATTTCTTCATAAAAATGCTTTGGAACCTTATTAACAATCCTAATGATCTCTAGTGTAACGTCCTACTCAGTAAGTATGGTAGAAATAATAATCTCAAAGTCAACATTACTTCTAAACCTTATAATGCACCGTTATGGAACGCTTTAACAAGTATTTGGGATGATTTCAAGCATAATATTGTGTAGTAGTTGGGTAATGGCAACTTGGTGAACTTTTGGTTGGATAAGTGGACGCTTGATGATATCTTCCTCGTTAGATTTACTAGCAAAGTTCCCATTGATACCATTCTTAGTTTGTGTGATGCAATGACCTTGACATGTGATTGGAGTAACTTTCTTACTGAAAATCTTCTGGCGAACTTTGCAAATCAAATCTTTGCCCTCCTTGCACCAACTGATTTGGATGGTCTTGATGCAATAGGATTAAGTAGTAGCAACACAAGATATTTCATTATTCAGAGCGCTTACGATGTTAGACGTGATCACTTGTAACTTATATAAGTGGATTTGAAGGCCTTGTGGTCACAAAAAGGTCTTTACATAATCCATGCTTTCATTTGGATGATGGCTCACAAGTGTATTCTAAGCAACTATTGAATGAGTAAATGGGGCATTGGTATCTCGCCGCTTTGTGATAGTTATGGAATAGAGAACGAGATTGGCATTAATGTCTTTAGCGATTTCGCTAGTGCGACTCAAGTATGGCTTAGTTTAGTGTATTCCAATCAGGTTTCTAATTTCTATTATTTATCTTGCAAGAATTGGATCTCCAAGAATGTCACCAAATCGTTTCGTGGAGTGCATAACATTGATTGGACGTCAACTTTCATGGTGGCGTGCTAGAAATTGTGGAACTAGAGAAATAATGCAATCTTCGAAGAACGTTTTTAATGTCTTGTGAACCCAACATATGAGATTGACAAGTGTTTTCTTAACTCGGAAAAGACTAGATAATTTGACACTATTTTCATCCGATGGAAGATACCCCGAGAAGGATGGCTCAAATTAAACTGAGATAGATCTAAAAATGATAGAGTGGGGCTTGATGGATGTGGAAGGCTTTTGAGAATGCAATTGGTAAGTGGTTGAAGGGCTATTATAGGAAGATTGTAATTTGTGATGCTCTCCACGCATAAATATGGGACATGTTTCTAGGAATGGATATAGCGAGAAGACAATGAATCACCTATCTCCATGTTGAAAGTGACTACAAAGTGTTGATTGATACGGTGACTGAAAAAGTGAATCTTAACAACAACACTCATACCTTAGTGAGGCGTATCAAACAAATGTTGATGTTGAATTGACATGTCTCTTTGACTCACATTTGACAGGAATGAAATAGAAGTTCTGATTGGCTATCAAACTCTAGTTACTCTTTTGATTTTTTGATTTTATGTTATTTATATCCTCACGTGGAACTTCAATGTTTACTTTTTAACGACATATATAGAGCTCATATGTCTATGAATGTCCATCTAACTATATAGTTTTTTTTAGCTTTGCGCCATCTTTTATAAAAAAAAATACACATTAATTATATAAAATTATATAAAAAAAAATGGAGACAAAGGGGTATTATTAGTTGGTTCCTTATATATAACAAACATTGAAAGAATATTTGGTCTTAGAGATAAAAATAAACTCAAATAAAAAAAAAGGTAGAAGATATGATAAATACTATTATAATTAACTCACACAACTGTGAGGTCATAAATTTGAATTCGGGACATGATGCAAATCTCACAATATAGACAAATTTACATATTATTTATTTTTTAAATATCTTTTATACTTTGTTTTTCTTATAAGACTAAAGACTCTCACTATGTTTGGTAATGCCAAAAAAAAAAGTTTATAGCTTATAATTTATAAGCTATAAACTCCGTTTGGTAACAGTTATGAATAAGTTTATAGTTTATATCATTTTTTGATAAGCTAATTTAAGTAGTTTATGAATTTATATCTTATATTTTTTTCTTATAATTTTACTCTTATTATTTAACTAAAATAATATTTTATCCTTTATAATTTAAACTAAATGTTTTTGAAATTCAAAATAATT
>JBBPBP010009777.1:53820328-53832664 GCA_037974735.1 Cicer chorassanicum | reverse complement strand
ATGCTTATCTATGTTAAAAATTAATTTTCATCTGATAGAAGTCGTTATAAAAGCTAGATCGTGCTTTAATCAATAGAAGTAGTTATTGGCTATAAACTCAATTTTTTATTTGGTTAAAATTTTATGTTTTAATAGTCTGATTGTTGAAGAAATTTTTATAAATCTTATTGATGTTAAAAATAATAATTTTTCCAGAAATAATAAATGTGTTGAAAGTTGTTGTTATAGTTATTTCTTTTAGATGAATAAAGTTATGATTTTTATGAGACAATTGTGTGGAGGATGTGTTAATTTATAAAATAATAATAATAATAATAATAATAATAATAATAATAATAATAATAATAATTTGGTTGTTTTAAGAGAATTTGTCTAAATTTTAAACTAAACCCAAACTTTATTTGAGTAGGAGTTAATAGTTGAAAGACAATTAAATACTAAGTTAATTATTACTTATTTGAAGGTGTGAATAGAGTTGAACAAGAGTTTGTGGCGCATAATTCTAGAAACAACTTTGGTAACGGTAAGGACATCACTATATTCGCTTTTCTACTTGAATTATATGTGATATAAATACAATGTGATGTTATGTATTGATTCTGTTTGTGAGTTATCTTCAAAATATGTTTGTTATATGAATTATATGTTTATGAGTGATATTATGAGATTATGCAATTTACGTATTTTGATTGGTATCGGGTGGTTATTCAAGGTGATGACTTTGTGTCTAAACTAGGTTGGTTTAGGACAAGGTTGAATGATTTTGGACGCGAGTGATCTATTTTGTTACTAATTAAGGTGATAATATTCATGCATACATTGGTGGCATGAACCTAGTCGCGAGTACGTGACGACAGTTCCTTGAAAATGCAACGTGATTCAGAAAAATACTCAACAGTGGGGTACTGAACATGAAACTTTGAATAGCATTTATCCAACGGTGGGACATTGTCCAAAGGTGGGGACTCTTTGCTTTACAGGGTGGTGATATTCCGGAAGCATGCATTGACATATAGTCTAACAAATAGGATTTGTGCATTTTGGTTGATTTGTATCTCTAGGGCTTTGTGATTTCATTGTTAAATGAAGTATATGATTTATTTATATTTTTCTATAAACTATATATGCATGTCTATTTGCTACGTGTTTGTTATTTGGAGATGACCCTTACATTTGATAGGATGTCACATATAGTGTTACGTTACTTGAGCGAATCGCGGACCAACCTAGTAGGAGAAATGTGAGGAAACACAATAACATGCAGTTGGAGGCTTCGAGATACTTTTGTACTAGTATTAGACTTGTTGGGAGAGTTGTCCACAAACGTCCAAAATTATGACAAACTAGGATTTATTTTTGGGTAGTAAAGCGCCAAGAGTTTTGCCTTTAGGAGTTTCTTTTATCTAGTAAATATCGTCTCGTCTAAATCCATTTATTAAATGCAAGACATAAAAGTGTAATTCTTATTAGGTCTAATAATGTTTTTCTCGATTCCCGAGTAAACGTCCTATCACAAATGTACCCAATATTTTATATTCATACATTTTGGCGTGACCACACATATTTCACATATCATCCTATCGAGAGGACCTATACTTATCTCCTATAATCCAAGAGGTATGAATAGCAAAGAAAAGACCCACTACTCTATTTGAAAATCAAGAGATATATTTTTTTAAATTATTCTCAAGAGCGAAAACTACCATATTTTCATGGATCACACACGCACTATATTTCACATGAATTTTAAGTGTTTATCTTTTGAAGAGTTGAGAAGGATAAATAATATTATTAAATAATCATTTATTAAAAATAGTGTTCATTTCTATCTTACTAGGAAAACTTGTTTGCTAAAAGGTCAATTAATTTTATTTTATTAATTCATTATTTAATAAAATAACTCTTAAATTAAATTATAATTTTTCGATTTTTCCGTTCTATCGTCTCATCCTATAGACTGCCACTTTTTTTTACAACAATATATAATATTAAATAATTATTAAATATTATAAACATTGAATCACATCTAGCAATAATTTATTGTTACCAAATTAATGAGAAAATTGGCGATACAATTTTAAACATGCCTTGACTACTATTTATTGCGCAGGAAATGTCGTATCGTCTAAATCCCATTATTAAACGAAAGGCATAAAAGTGTAATTCTTATTAGGTCCAATAATATTTTTCTAATTTCCTGAGTAAACGTCCTATCACAAATGTACCCAATATTTTATATACATACATTTTGTCGTGGCCATGCATATTTCACATATCATTCTATCCAGAGACCCTATACTTATCTCCTATTATCCACGAGGTATGAATAGCAAAGAAAAGACCCACTACTCTAGTTGAAAATCAAGAGATATATTTTTAAATTATTCTCAAGAGCGAAAACTACCATGTTTTCATGGATCACGCACGCACTATATTTCACATGAATTTTAGGTGTTTATCTTTTGAAGAGTTGAGAAGGACAAATAAGATTATTAAATAATCATATATTAAAATATATTATATATATAGTGCTCATTTATATCTTACAATCGTAGGGGAACTTGTTTGCTAAAAGGCCAATTAATTTTATACGGTAATCAATTTTTTTTAAACATATCCTTTATTTTTTGATCCTTAATTTAAGGTAGGTTAAAATAATATGCTTTCAACCTCATAAAAGTTAACAAATATTTTCTTTTCCTAGTCACGTTCCTCTCTCTTGTTCCGTTTTCAATTAGTAGTGTTCCTCTCCTTCCCTCTCCACCGTGTTCTTTTTTTCATCTCACCATCCCCTCTCCACTGCCACTCTCCTCTCTCTTCACCGCCATTGTCGTGCTCCTCTCCATCGTGGCGTCGCGCTCTCCCGAGCTCTCCACCGCCACCGTCGTTCTTCTCTACATTGTCGCGCTCTCCCGATGTACCGTTTTTCGCTCTTTTCATATTTTCCCTAATTTCCTTTGATTTTCTTATTGTGTTATGAAATAATTTTCTGATTTTATGATTGTTTTCTGTTGTTGATATTGAGTTGATTTTATGATTGTTGACGTTAGGTTGATTTACTCTTATCATATATGATGTTTCTGGTTGTTTTCTTATTTATTTTATTCTATAACAACATAAAAAAATTAATAGAGAATAATAATTATTTTCCTCTGTCATCCATATTTTGTGTTATGATCTATTGATATTCTATTTTGTACTTTGAGTTGATGAATAATAATAATAATAATAATAATAATAATAATAATAATAATAATAATAATAATAATAATAATAATAATAATAATAACAACAACAACAACAACAACAACAACAACAACAATAATAATAATAATAATAATAATAATAATAATAATAATACTTTTATATATAGATAAATATGAATTTACAAGAACAAAATAATGTGATGCTATATCTAATGTTAGAGCGAATGTTTTTAGAGATGGTTGGACTTTGTTTAGCAATTTTTATGATAATGAGTCATTCTTCAACGTGGTTTTATGAAAATCCTAGCATTAGAAATTGACTAATGGATAAAGAGAGATTAAAGGGTGAATATTTAGAGAGTTTGATCAATCGAGATGATGTTATGATAGTAAGTCATTCTTCAATTGTGATGGATAGAGAAATCACATTTTTTTCAAGTATATAAAATTTCTTCATAAATTATTTACATTTTTACGATAGTAGGTCATTCTTCAATTGTGATGGATAGAGAAATCACAATTTTTTCAAATATATAAAATTACTTCATAAATTATTTACACTTTTTAGCATTTTTTATTTACTTATAAAAAAAATATATGAATGTTATTTTGAAAGAAAAAAAAGTTATATAGATTATAGGGACACATTTGTCATTTTATCAAAATATAAATCATATCATTTGATTATCTGTTGTGTATCAAACACTGAATATGATAAAATAATCTTATCAAGTTTGTTATCATGTGCATATCAAACATATGACATGATAACTCTTTATCTTGTCCATATCCTATATTGTCTCTATCGTGTTTTTATCCTATTCTGGTCTCTATCCTAACTAGTCCACAAAACAGACCCTAAAAGTGTAATCCTTATTAGATCCAATAACTTTTTTGTTGATTCATGAGTAAGAGGAATGTACCAGCCACCCCCTCCTGTACCTCCCACCCCCCCATTTGCATGGAAAAGACTGAATTGTCCTTTTGTACTAAATTTTTTACTAACTATAAAACATCAAAAAAATTTACCATTCCACACCCCCCCAATTGAAAATCACAAAAAATCTGATAATTTTCGAAACTTTGAAACATTCGAAATTCAAAAAGTAAGATTTAATAATTTTTTCGAAACTTTGGTTAAAATGAAAGTTTCGAAATAATGTTTTTCGGAACTTTGTTTAAAAATGAAATCTTCGAAATGAAAAAACGTTGAATTTGAAATGTTCGGAACTTTGGATAAATCATAAACTTTCGAAATGTATAATTCCAGGTGTTTTGAATATATTCGAAAGTTTGGTTGAATTTGAAAGTTTCGAAATGCATTTATTCGAAACTTTCAAATGTTCGAAATGCATTTGTTCGAAGTTTTTTAAAATTCTCAAAACTTTGGTTGAACATGAAAGCTTCGAAATGCAATTTATTCGAAAATTTCAAATGTTCGAAACGTTAATTTTCGAAGCTTTCATAAATTCGAAGCTGACCGTTTCGGAACTTTCATTTCCAGGGAAAGTTCCGAAATGTAATTTGGTTTTTTTTTTTAAAATTTTTTTTAGGGTTTTTATTTATTTATTTATTAATATTATTATTAATTAAATTGTTTAATCTTTTTGAAATTAGGTATGAGTAGAGTTGAGGTTCCAGCTTCAACAGTAATTGTTGATTCTACAGCAACATTCACCACTGATCAGGTATTACTATTGATAACCCACCACCTATCAAATTTTGATTATAGATATATATTTGATGTTATATTTGAAACATATGTTGCAGGTATTTCCCTCTCGAGAAGCTGTATTTGAATGGGCAAAAAAAGTTGGAAGGCAAAATGGAATTTTAATTGTTATCATTCGATCAGACAAAGCAACCGGAAAGAGGGGAAGAAAAGACAAATTAATTTTGGGATGCGAAAGAGGCGGAAGATATAAATGTAAATCTAAATCAAAATCAACAGTAACTTGTTCTCACAAGGAAAACTGTCCGTTTAAGCTCAGATGTATACCGTTGAGTATCAATGAAGGATGAAAAATTACCGTTCGTTGTGGAACGCATAATCATGATTTAGTGGATGCTTTAACCGGTCATTCATATTTGGGGCGTTTAAATGAAGAAGAGAGAAAATTTGTCAATGACATGACAAAGTATAAGCTTGCACCAAGATTCATTTTGAATGCTTTGAAAGAAAGAAATAAAGATAATCTCTCAATTCCCAGTTAAATATATAAAGCAAGGAGTAGTTATCGAGCTTCATTGAGAGGCTCGTACACAGAAATGCAGCATCTGTTGAAGTTAATAGAACAAGAAAATTATGTGCATTGGACAAGAAGACGGGAGAATTCAGATGTTTTAAGAGATATATTTTGGACGCATCCTGATTGCATAAAGTTGCTAAACACGTTTCATTTTGTTTTGATATGTGATAGCACATACAAAACAAATAGATATCGGTTACCGTTACTTGAAATTGTCGGTATCACTTCTACTAGTTTGTCATTTTCTGTTGGGTTTGCATACTTGGAACAAGAGCGACAAGATAACTTTATCTGGGCATTTGAAAAGGTAAGACAACTGTTCGTATCTGAGACTTTAATTTCTAAAGTTATTGTGACTGATAGAGATCTTGCCATGATGAATGCTATTAGAGTTGTGTTTCCTACTTCAATTCATTTGCTATGTCGTTTTCATATTCATAAAAATGTTGGGGCAAGATGCAAACAATATGTGAAAAAAGATAGACAAGACGAAGTAATGGATTTATGGAACAAAATTGTATATTCGACTAGTGTGGAGGAGTATGATCATCACTTGCAACACTTTGAGCTAGTGTGTGCCGACATTATCCTTTTTGTTGATTATGTGAAATAGTCTTGGTTGACACCTTACAAAGAAAGATTTGTCATGGCTTGGACCAATAGAGTGTTGCATTTGGGGAACACAACATCTAACATGTATTTTTAAACTATGATTTGTATTGTTTTAGAAAATGTGATTTACTAATTTATGTGATTTGTTTTAATTTGTGTTATTTAATTTTTTTGTAGAGCTGAGTCTGCTCATTGGAGATTGAAAAACATGTTGCAAACTAGTTTTGGTGATTTGTGTAAAAGTTGGGAGGCTGTGAATATGATGTTGAAGAACCAAATCTGTATCATTAAATCGTCATTTTACAAAACCATCAATGATGTTGAGCACGAATATAATTCACCATTTTTTCAAAATCTACATCACTGTGTATCAAGGAAAGTCATGAAAGAAATTGACAACCAGTTACAGAGAGTGAAGATTGTAGGTATCGACAAAACAAAGTGTGGTTGCTCAATCAGAACAACTCATGGATTACCATGCGCTTGTGAGTTGGCAAAGCTGCAGATATCTGGTAATATTATCCCGATAGATAGCATTCATGTATTTTGGAGAAGTTTAAGCATTGAGCATGAATTGAAGGCTGAAGAATCTTTATCAGATTATGACTTTTCAGAAGAGTTGGAAACAATGAAAGCGTATATGAAGAAACAAGATATTGTTGGTCAAAGGATATTCAGGGCAAAGGTGTGTGAAGTTGTATTTCCACATACAACATCAATACTTGTACCACCTGAGAAGGTGAGAACCAAAGGAGCTAGTAAAAGGAAAAAAGATCTTGATACTCCTCGTGATCCTTCATATTGGGAGTATGTTGATGCATCTCAACGTTCTGCAAATCAATCAACACAGTGTTCTGCTAGTCAACCATCTCAACGTTCTGCAAATCAATCAGCACGGTGTTCTACTAGGCAAACATCTCATATCATACATTTTCCTAGTTTTATACATCAGTATATTGAGGAGATAATAGATGTTGTACCTGATGGTAATTGTGGGTTTCGCGCAATTGCGGCATTGTTAGGTCACGATGAAGAATCTTGGCCTTTAATTCGAACACAATTGGATAAAGAGATTCATCTACATCAAGACCTTTATGCCAATGTGTTCGATGACAGTATTGAATCAATGCGAAACTCATTGAAAATTTCAAGATTGGGTGCTCAAGGAAGAGATAAGTGGATGACTATACCAGACATGGGTTACGTGATAGCAACACTATATAATGTCATATTAGTTTCGTTGTCTCGTAATACAGATGTGTACCATGCATAGTAGTCTGCAGTGACCTCTCCAGGAAAAGTGGCAACAGGATATAGTCGCTGAAAGGCAGTGACAGCTGATCTCATAGTAGACTGCCACTCCCAATCTATACTCCTCGGCACTCGAGGAACGTCACGCGGTATGCACTGAATACGACCAAATTGTCGAAGACATCGCTCTGGCAGATACGGGACTGAGACTCCACCAAATCAAAGGTATCCAGAGAACATCGAAAGCTTCACAAACGGATGATTAACTCGATAATCATCATATGGTGTAAACAATACATCATCGAGTGTCAAAGCATCGATTCTCCGACGATATGTCATCAGTACGCCTTCAACAACATGTTTCGCAGTCCACCTACATGCTCGAGGAAGATGTGCAGGAACATTTCCTCTATCGCCCCACTTACAGATGCTAGGGAAATGCTCGTAAATCCAGCACTGCACAATAAATAAATAAATAAATAAATAGATAAATAAATAAAAAAAATAAATAAAAAAATACATAAATAAATATACCTGTAGTAAGGTCACGAAACCACCCAACTGTCGAGTGTCGTGGACAGCTCCATCTCCAAGATTGTCATACAGGAAAACCAATGCAGCACTAGCCCATGAATAGTCTCGACAACTATCTAAGTTAATAAATAAACTAACATATTTCGCCTCCACACGTGTATGTGTTTTATCAGCGAAAATAGTGCAGCCAACTAAATGCAATAGGTACGTTCTAGCCGCACACTCAAACTGGTTAGTCTGAATGAGACGGCTGTATAAATCACGCAACCATTGCAATCTATATTGGACACATTTATTATAATTAATCTCTGCTGATGTTTCCTCCCATGATGCACCTAAATACTCGTGGGCAGCTCTGACAGCATTATTAGTATTCATATTAATAGGTGTATCTAAAAATTTACCCCGAGGTGTGATATGGAGAAGAGTAGCCACATCGTCCAATGTGATGTCATCTCTCCAAATGGCATGTGAAATGAGCTGGTCTCTCTATGCCACCTTTCAACAAAGGCAGATACGAGACCAGCATCAGCCATAGTGAGATAAGCTGAAGAGAGGGGTAGCAGTCCAGATTCCCGAATCCAATGCAATACAGGATCTGGTATAAGAACCTCAGCAAACTTCTTCAGCTTCAATCCATGTGTAATAACCTTCAACGACCCACGATCCTGCGAGTAGTTAAAGAACATAACAATAAATATTTGTTCTTATTTAAATAAATAATTAATTAATTAAATATAATGAATATATATACTAATATATATATATATATATATATATATTACTTAAATATAATGATTATAATTAATTAAATAAATACCTCTCCCTCCCATATTCTCCGAGCCACGTGGTGTTCATACTGTGTCAACACAGATGTCACCGCCGGTCCTCCAGGGAATCCGACCTGCTCAGACGCATCATCACCATCAATAGCATCATCACGTGCTATCTCAGTAGACTGATCCTCAACCTACTCCATCTGTGCAGGCTCATCCTCAACCTGCTCCATCTGTGCAGGCTCATCCTCAACCTGCTCCATCTGTGCAGGTACATCATCGTCCATATGCGTAGCATCAACAGCTTCAGTGACAGTGACATCATCATGTCGTCGACGACGCTGCCTAATTGGACGGTTTGCTTCTTTCCGTCGTCTGTTTGAAGCTGTTGGTGGAATTCTGTCTGCGACATCACCACTGTCACCTCCCACACTTCGGGCAATGTTGCGGATTATCTGCCCAAATGCACCCCTCATTCTAGGCACTGCAATAGATTAATATATCAATATTAAAAAAACAAATGACAAAAAACACCTAAATAAAAAACACATTTCGAAAGTTTCAAAAATACCAAAACTTTCGAAATGTTTCGAATGTTTCCCAAAGTTCCGAAGCATTTCGGAAGTTTCAGTACATTCCAAAGTTCCGAGATGAATGTGTCGAATCTTTCAATGTTTCGCAAAGCATTTTCTATTTCGAAACTTTCATATTGAATGAAAGTTTCGATGAACACGTTTCGAAACTTTGAAAGTTCCGAGTCATATGCTTCGAAAGTTTTGGTTTTCTGGAAGCTTTCGAATGTTTTGTTTCGGAAGTTTTGGTTTTTCAGGAAAGTTTCGAACATTTAGGGGTGAAATCTTACTTTTCTATTTCGGAAGTTTGAGATTGTTAGAAATATTCGAAATGTTCAAAAATCTGAGTTCGGAGAATTGAAAGGTTCGAATGCAATGGTGAAAAAATGGAAGTTAAATTTTTTTTTCCAGGTTTTATTGGTTTATAAAGGGGCAATTCAGTCTTTTCCATTCAAATGGGGGGGGTGGGAGGTACAGGAGGGGGGTGGCTGGTACATTCCTCCATGAGTAAACGTGTTATCACAAATGTACCCAATATTTTATATTGGTCCATTTTGACGCGACCATTACTCTATTTGAAAATCTAGAGATATTATTTTTCAATTTACTCGTTCTATCGTGTGATCCTATAAGCTCTTACTTTTTTGGCTATAATATAAAATATTAAATAATTATTAAATATTATAAACATTGAATGACTTCTAAAATAATTTATTACTACCCAGTTAATGAGAAAATTGGGGTTAAGATTTTAAACTTGTCTTGACCACTATTTATCGTGCAGTAAATACCTTCTCATCTAAATCTCATTATCAAACGCAAGGCATAAAAGTGTAATCTTTATTAGGTCAACAACTTTTTTCTCGATTCCCGAGTAAACTTGCTACGTGCTATCACAAACATACCCAATATTTTATATTGATCCATTTTGGCGTGACCACGCATATTTCACATACCATCCTGTCGATATACCCTATACTTAACTTCTATTATAAAGAAGTTATGAATAGCAAAGGAAAGGCCCACTACACTATTTAAAAATTAAAAGATTTATTTTAAAATTATTCTTGATAGTGAAAACTACAATGTTATCATGGATCACGCACGCAGTATATTTCACATGAATTTTATGTTTTTATCTTTTGAAGACTAGAGAAGGAAAAATAAGATTATTAAATAATCATATATAAAAATATATTATATAGTGTTAATTTCTATCTTACTACCATAGGGGAACTTGTTTGATTAAAGGTCAATAAATTTTATTTTATTAAATTATTATTTCATAAAATAATTACTAAATCAAATTATTATCGTGTGTGATCTTATAAGCTCCCACTTTTTTTTTTGGCTATAATATAAAATATTAAATAATTATTAAATATGATAAACATTGAATGGCATCTAACAATAATTTATTGTTACCCAATTAACGAGAAAATTGGGACTACGATTTTAAACTTGTCTTGACAACTATTTATTGTGCAGTAAATATCGTTTCGTCTAAATCTCATTAATAAACGTAGGGCAAAAAAGTGTAAATCTTATTAGGTCTAATAACTTTTTTCTCATTTCCCGAGTAAAAGTGCTATCATAAATGTACCCAATATTTTTTATTGTTTCATTTTGTCGCCGCCACGCATATTTCACGTATCATTCTATCGAGCGGCCCTATACTTAACTCTTATTATCAAGAAGGTATGAATAGTAAAGGAAAGACCCACTACTCTATTTAAAAATCAAGAGATTTATTTTAAAATTATTCTTAAGAGCGAAAACTAACATGTTTTCATGGATCACGCATGCGTTATATTTCATATGAATTTTATGTGTTTATCTTTTGAAGAGTTGAGAAGGGCAAATAAGATTCTTAAATTATCATTTATTAAAATATATTATATACATAGTGCTCGTTTCTACTGCCATAGGAGAACTTGTTTGCTAAAAGGTCAATTAATTTTATTTTATTTAATCAATTATTTAATAAAATAATTTTTAAATTAAATTATAATTTTCTGATTTACCCTTTCTATCGTCTGATCCTATAAGTTTCTACTTTTCTGCCAATAATATAAAATATTAAATAATTATTAAATATTATAAACATTAAATGACATCTAGCAATAATTTATTCTTACCCAATTAATGAGAAAGTTGGGATAGGATTTTAACCTTGCCTTGACCACTATTTATTGTGAGTAAATGTGGTTTCATCTAAATCTCTTAATTAAACCAAAGACATAAAAGTATAATCTTAAATAGGTCCAAAAACTTTTTTGTCGATTCCCGTTTAAACGTGCTATCACAAATGTACCCAATATTTTATATTGGTCCATTTTGGCGTGGCCATAGATTTTAACATGTCATGCTATTGAGAGGCCCTATATTTAACTCTTATTATACAAGAGGTATGAATAGCAAAGGAAACGTCACAACTCTATTTGAAAATCTTGAGATATATTTTAAAATTATTCTTAACATCGAAAACTACCATGTTTTCATGGATCACGCACGCACTATATTTCACACGAATGTTATGAGTTTATCTTTTGAATAGTTGAGAAAGACAAATAATATTATTAAAATATATTATATATATAGTGCTCATTTCTACCTTACTACCATAGGGGAACTTGTTTGCTAAAAGGGCAATTAATTTTATTTTATTAAATCATTATTTAAAAATATGATTCATAAATTAAATATCGTCTGATCCTATAACCTCCCACTTTTGTTGGCAATACTACAAAATATTAAATAATTATTAAATATTATAAACATTGAATCACATCTAGCAATAATTTATTGTAACCTAATTAATGGTAAAATTGGGGATACGATTTTAAACTTGCCTTCACAACTATTTATTCTATAGTAAATGTCGTCTCGAATAAAAATTGTAACACTCCAAAATTTATAATAAACTATTTTATTAATTAAATAGGATTTTAGATAATTAATTTTGTGTTAAAACTATTTTAGAATATATGTTGATTAGTTTTATGATTAATTTTCTTTATAGGCGTGTTTTATATGATGTGCTAATCTTGTACGTATTTGACCAAATATATTATATGAATAATAAATGTTATATTTTATTATTTTATATATTTTTCTAAAATAATTTTATATTACT
>JBBPBP010009777.1:53798424-53810847 GCA_037974735.1 Cicer chorassanicum | reverse complement strand
TCAAGAGTAGTGAATGACAAATTAAAAACCATTATTAAAATAATGAATTGGTGGAGTTTTGAATAGTAATAAAATAATAAAATTAAAATTGAGAGTGAAAAGAAAAAGTTTACGGTGAGTAATTAATGGAGTAAAATAGAAATTTAATTTACCATAAATGGGAGAAGAATTTGGAATTAATGAGTTGAAATAGTAAAAATAGCTTCCAAATATATATTCTATAAAATCTATTTAATATTGTTTGAATGAAATATTATTCTAAAAGAATAATTCTAAAAGAACCAAATACATTCAAACAATTAAATTAGCTAACGTTTGCTAATTAAAAACATAACGTACACATACCTTATCAATAAATGAATTTAATTATAAAACATCTAATTATCAATTTCAATAATAACGGAATATTACTTTTAATATGATTATTCGAAAGTAATATTTTCTAGATGCTTTTGAAACACTTGACATATTTTCTTTTAATACATGATCACATAGAATAAATCACTAAATAATAATTCTAGATAATTACTAAGATTTAGGTGTAGGTACATGTGAAAAAATTGGTGTGTTACATTGTATATTTCTTTAATCGGATTATTGATTATATGTCGATGTAAGTGTCATTTCTTTTGTTGTTGTAACTAGTTGTAAATTACAAATAAATTATTGTGAATGTGTAATTTAGTGAGTTTTTAACTTGAAGTAAGAAGTAGGAGTTGTGGCGCCGCCTTCGCACTCCTGAACCACGTTAAAAATACTTTTAATTACCCATGTTTGAATTTGAATGACTGTAGTTATAGTTACCTTAAGTAGTTGACTACGTGAGTAGGAGAGACTAGCTATCCCAATGACTCAATGTCGATAAAAGAGGCAACAATAACCCATTGTTATTATTGTTATAGATACTTATTAATTTTATTGTGGAAATAGTTAGGTGTTGACCTTTTATACAACTTTTAGTGATTATGAGTCTTATGTGGCATCAATGTTGAATGTTAATAACTGATTATGTGACGCGAATATTAGGTTGGTGGTGTGTACTTTAATTAAACAGTCAATTAATTATGTTTGAGCTTCTAAGTAACTTGCTTAAAATGAATAACTGCATTGTGTTAGTATCTTATTTTTCTATATTGTCTCATTTGATAAGGACCTAGAACTATTGGAGGAGTTCTATAATTAAAATGTGTGTATAAGACTTTGAAATTAAGTTATATTTTGAGTTTTTTCGAAACCATATGTGAAAATATTTGTCCTATTTCACTATGATTATACACTTTACTTTTCTTTCATTTTAAAAAAAAAAACTTACATGATTGCATGTCATTGAGTTGTTATATCTGTTTTGTTTGTAATTCTTGAAGGTGCGAAGTATTTTAAATATTTCGCTATTTGTCTATTTTTTTTAAAACCTATGGAGTAATTGTTGTTAGGATTTAAACATTCTCTTAAGAGAGTAAAACTAGTAGAATATTGTTTGACATGTTAGTTGAATTTGAAGGTGCATCTGATATATGTTAGTAAAACTAGTAGAATATTGTGTGGTATTTGATATTATTGTGATATTAGGTGTCGAATTAATTTTATATATATGTTTGATTAGATGAGTTTATGTGATCAGATAATAAAAGATGGATGTGTTGTGATAATTTTATGTGATAATGATGATGTATTAATAATAATTGTGATTTTATAAATTTTTGATAAGTTTATGTGATGAGGTACGATTGATGATAGTGATGATCTAAATTTGTGATGAGTTATGTAATGATAATGATGTGTGATTTATAATAGTGATGTTATGAATTTGTGATGGAAATATTGAAGTAACCCCTGATGAAATAATTGTGATTCCAATTTGTGTTTGAGATGACGGTCTTAATGTAGTATCATAGGTCAACGAGGGGAGAAAATAAATATTGTGAATTTGTAAAGTGGAGATTATTTTGTCATCATGTAGGTAGAGCCTGACAAGCCTAGTGATTCCGGGGAAGTACAACTGAAATGAGCCTGATCATGGCGGTCTGCTGTTGAGCCTTAAGTCAAGATTGTTAGACCTTGGAGGTATTCGGGTGGGGAATTCCTAGGTGACTTGGAGGTAGCACTCCAAATTGTTACCAAAATATTGAGAAAATTAGGGTTACGATTTTAAACTTTCCTTGACCACTACTTATTGTGCAGTAAATGTCGTTTCGTCTAAATCCCATTATCAAACGCAAGATATAAAAGTGTAATCTTTATTAGGTCGAATAAATTTTTTCTCGATTGTGAGTAAACGTGCTACCACAAACGTACCCAATAATTTATATTAGTCCATTTTTGTGTGGCCACACATATTTCACATATCATCCTATGAATTTTATCTGTTTATTTTTGGAAGAGTTGAGAAGGACAAATAAGATTAATAAATAATCATATATTAAAATATATTATATATACAATGCTCATTTCTATCTTACTACCTTAGATGAACTTGTTTACTAAAAGATCAATTAATTTTATTTTATTAAATTATAATTTTTCAATTTACCCGTTCTATCGTATAATCCTATAAGCTCCCACTTTTTTGGCAATAATAAAAAATATTAAATAATTATTAAATATTATAAAAATTGAATGATATCTAAAATAATTTATTGTTGCCCAATTAATGAGAAAATTTGGGATACGATTTTAAATTTGTCTTATCCACTATTTATTATGCACTAAATGTCTTTTTGTCTAAATCTCATTATTAAACGCAAGATATAAAAATGTAATTTTTATTAGGTCCAACAAATTTTTTCTTGATTCCCGAGTAAACGTGCTATCACAAAGGTACCCAATATTTTATAATGGTCCATTTTGGAGTGGCCACTCATATTTCACATATCATCCTATCGAGAGCCCATATACTAAACTCCTATTATCCAGGAGGTATGAATAGCAAAGGAAACGCCCACTACTCTATTTGATAATCTTGAGATATATTTTAAAATTATTCTCATGATCGAAAACTAACATGTTTTCATGGATCACGTACGCACTATATTTCACATGAATTTTATGGGTTTATCTAAAGAAGAGTTGAAAAAGACAAATAAAATTATTAAAATATATCATATATATATATATATAGTGCTCATTTCTATCTTACTACCTTAGGAGAAGTTTTTTGCTAAAAGGTCAATTAATTTTATTTTATTAAATCATTATTTTATAAAATAATTATTAAATTAAATCATAATATTTCGATTTACCCATTTTATCGTCTGATCCTGTAAGATCCAACTTTTGTTGGCAATAATACAAAATATTAAATAATTATTAAATATTATAAACATTGAATGACGTTAAATAATATTGTTACCCAATTAATGAGAAATTGGGGATACGATTTTAAAGTTGCATTTACCACTATTTATTGTATAGTAAATGTCGTCTCGAATAAATATCCCAGTATTAAACGCAAGACATAAAAATGTAATTCTTATTATGTCCAATAATGTTTTTTTTGATTTCCGAATAAACATCCTAGCAATAATTTATTGTTACTCAATTAATCAAAAAATTTGGGATACGATTTTAAACTTGCATTGACCACTATTTATTGTGCACTAAATGTCTTCTCGTCTAAATCCCATTATTAAACACAAGATATAAAAGTGTGATCCTGATTAGGTCCAATAAATTTTTTCTCGATTCCCGAGTAAACGTGTTATCACAAACGTACCCAATATTTTTTATTAATCCATTTTGGCGTAGCCACGCATAGTTCACATATCATCCTATCGAGAGACCCTATACTTAATTCCTATTATCCAAGAGTTATGAATAGCAAATGGGTCATGCACGCACTATATTTCAAATGAATTTTATGCGTTTATCTTTTAAAGAGATGAGAAGAACAAATAAGATTATTAAATAAACATATATTAAAATATATTATCCAAGAGGTATGAATAGCAAAGGAAAGATCAATTACCCTATTTGAAAATCTTGAGATAAATTTTAAAATTATTCTCAAGATATCCAAGAGGTATGAATAGCAAAGAAAATGCCAAGTACTCTATTTGAAAATCTTGAGATAGATTTTAAAATTATTCTCAAGAGCAAAAACTACCATGTTTTCATGGGTCATGCACGCACTATATTTCACATGAATTTTATGTGTTTATCTTTTAAATAGTTGAGAAGGACAAATAAGATTATTAAATAAACATATATTAAAATATATTATATATATAGTGCTCATTTCTATGTTACTACCTTAGGGGAACTTGTTTTCTAAAAGATCAATTAATTTAATTTCATTAAATCATTATTTAATAAAATAATTATTAAATTAAATTATAATTTTTTCGATTTACCCGTTCTATTTTCTCATCCTATATGCTCCCACTTTTTTTGGCAATAATATAAAGTATTAAATATTATAATCACCGAATAACATGTAGCAATAATTTACTGTTACCCAATTAATGAGAAAATTGGGGTTACGATTTTAAACTTGTCTTGACCACTATTTATTGTGCAGTAAATTTGTTTTCGTCTAAATCCCATTATTAAACGTAAGACATAAAAGTGACCCTATACTTAGCTCCTATTATGAAGAAGGTATGAATAGCAAAGGAAATGCCTAATACTCTATTTAAAAATCAAAAGATTTAATTTAAAATTATTCTGTAGATCGAAAAGTACCATGTTTTCATGGATCACGCACGCACTATATTTCACATGAATTTTATGGGTTTATTGTTTGAAGAGTTGAGAAATACAAATAAGATTATTAAAATATATTGTATATATAATGCTCATTTCTATCTTACTACCATAGGGAAACTTGTTTGCAAAAAGGTCAATTAATTTTATTTTATTAAATCATTATTTAACAAATTAATTTTTAAATTAAATTATAATTTTTCAATTTACTCGTTTTATCGTCTAATGCTATAAACTCTCACTTTTTTGGCAATAATACACAATATTAAATAATTATTAAATGTTATAAATATTGAATGATATCTAAAATAATTTATTGTTAACCAATTAATGAGAAAATTGGGGATAGATTTTAAACTTGCCTTGACCACTATTTATTGTGCAGTAAATGTCTTCTCGTCTAAATCACATTATTAAACGCACAACATAAAAGTGTAATCCTAATTAGATCCAATAACTATTTTCTCGATTCCCGAGTAAACTTGGTATAACGTACCCAATATTTTATATTGGTCCATTTTTGAGTGGTCATGCATATTTCACATATCATCCTATCGAGAGATCCTATACTTAACTCATATTACCTAAGAGGTATGAATAGCAAAGGAAAGACCAATTACTCTATTTGAAAATCTTGAGATAGATTTTAAAATTATTCTCAAAATATTATGGAGGTATGAATAGCAAAGGAAAGTCCAATTACTCTATTTGAAAATAATAAGATAGATTTTAAAATTATTCTCAAGAGCGAAAACTATTATTTTTTCATAGATCGCACACGCACTATATTTCACATGAATTTTATGTCTTAATCTTTTAAAAAGTAAAGAAAGACAAATAAGATTATTAAATAAACATATATTAAAATATATTATATATATGGTGTTCATTTCTATCTTACTACCATAGGGAAACTTGTTTGCTAAAAGGTCAATTAATTTTATTTTATTTAATCATTATTTAATAAAATAATTCTTAAATTAAGCTCCCACTGTAATCATTATTTAATAAAATAATTCAATTTACCCGTTCTATCGTCTGATCCTATAAGCTCCCACTTTTTTAACAATAATACAAAATATTAAATAATTATTAAATGATATGTAAAATAATTTTTTGTTACCCAATTAATTGTGCAGTAAATGTGTAAACATTGAATGATATCAAAAATAATTTATTTTTATCCATGAGAAAATTGGGGATACGATTTTAAACTTGCTTTGACATATTTATTATGCAGTAAATGTCTTCTCATCTAAATCCCATTATTAAATGCAAGACATAAAAAAGTAATCCTTGTCCATTTTGGCGTGACCACATTTATTTCAGATATCATCCTATCGAGAAACTTTATAGTTAACTCTTATTATTCAAGAGGAATGTATAGCAAAGGAAAGACCCACTAATCTATTTGAAAATCTTGAGATATATTTTAAATCATTCTCAAGATCGAAAACTAACATATTTTATGGATCATGCACGCACTATATTTCACATGAATTTTATAGGTTTATCTTTTGAAGAGTTTAGAAAGACAAATAAAATTATTAAAATATATATATATATATATATAGTGTTGATTTCTATCTTACTACCTTGAACTTATTTATTAAAAGGTCAATTAACTTTATTTTGTTAAATCATTATTTAATAAAATAATTCTTGAATTAAATTAGAATTTTTTGATTTACGGTTCTATCATCTCATCCTATAAGCTCCCACTTTTTTTGGCAATAATATAAAATATAAAATATTATAATCATCGAATAACATCTAGCAATAATTTATTGTTACCCAATTAATAAGAAAATTGGGGTTACGATTTTAACCTTGCCTTGACCACTATTTATTGTGAAGTAAATCGTCTAAATCCCATTATTAAACGCAAGACATAAAAGTTTAATCCTTATTATGTCCAATAACTTTTTCTCGATTCCCGAGTAAATGTGCTGTCACAAATGTACCCAATTTTTATATTGGTCCATTTTGGTGTGGCCATGGATATTTCACATATCATCCTATCAAGAGGCCTTATACTTAATTTCTATTATCTAGGAGGTATGAATAGCAAAGAAAACACTTGAAAATCAAGAGATATATTTTTAAATTATTATAAAGAACGAAAGCTACCACGTTTTCATGGATCACACTCGCACTATATTTCACATGAATTTTATGTGTTTATAAAAAAAAAGTTGAGATAGACAAATAAGATTATTAAATATTCATATATTAAATAATTATATATGTATAATGCTCATTTCTCTCTTACTACGAAATGGGAACTTGTTTGCTAAAAGGCCAATTAATTTTATTTTATTAAATTATTATTGAATAAAATAATTTTTAAATTAAATTATAATTTTTCAAATTACCCATTTTATTGTCTGATACTATAAGCTCCCACTTAATAGGCAATATTACAAAATATTAAACTCAAGACATAAAAGTGTAATTCTAATTAGGTCCAATAACTTTTTTCTCGATTCTTGAGTAAACGTGCTATCACAAACGTACCCAATATTTTATATTGGTCCATTTTGGCGTGGCCACGCATAATTCACATATCATTCTATCGAGTGGCCTTATACTAAAGTCCTGTTATCAAAGAGGTATGAATAGCAAAGGAAATACAAATTACTCTATTTGAAAATCTTGAGTTAGATTTTAAAATTATTCTCAAGAGCGAAAACTACCATGTTATCATGAGTCATGCACGCAGTATATTTCACATGAGTTTTATGTGTTTATCTTTTAAAAAGATGAGAATGACAAATAAGATTATTAAATAAACATATATTAAAATATATTATATATATAGTGTTCATTTCTATCTTACTACCTTAGAAGAACTTGTTTGATAAAAGGTCAATTAATTTTATTTAATTAAATCATTATTTAATAAAATAATTCTTAAATTAAATTATAATTTTTTGATTTACCCAATATATCGTCTCATCCTATATGCTCCCACTTTTTTTGGCAATAATATAAAATATTAAATATTATAATCATCGAATAACGTCTAGCAATAATGTATTGTTACCCAATTAATGAGAAAATTGGGGTTACAATTTTAAACTTGCCTTGACAACTATTTATTGTGTAGTAAATGTGTTTTCATCTAAATCCCATTATTAAACCCAAGACATAAAAGTGTAATCGTTATTAGGTCCAAGGTTTTTTCTCGATACCCGAGTAAACGTGCTTTCACAAATGTACCAATATTTTATATTGGTTCATTTTGGCATGGCCATATATATTTCACATATCATCCAATCGAGAGGCCTTATACTTAACTCCTATTATCAAGAAGGTATGAATAGCAAATGAAAGTCCCAATACTCTATTTAAAAATCAAGATATTTAATTTAAAATTATTCTTAAGATAAAAAACTACCATGTTTTCATGGACCACACACACTATATTTCACATGAATTTTATGGGTTTATCTTTTGAAGAGTTGAGAAATGAAAATAAGATTATTAAAATATATTATATTTATAATGCTCATTTCTTATCTTACTACCATAGGTGAACTTGTTTGGTAAAAGGTCAATTAATTTTTAAATTAAATTATAATTTTTCAATTTACTCGTTCTATTGTCTGATCCTATAAGCTCCCACAATTTTGGCAATAATAAAAAATATTAAATAATTATTAAATATTATAAACATTGAATGATATCTAAAATAATTTATTGTTACCCAATTAATGATAAAATTTGGGATACGATTTTAAACTTGACTTGACCACTATTTAGGGTGCAGTAAATGTCTTCTCGTCTAAATCTCATTTTTAAACGCAAGATATAAAAGTGTATTCCTAATTAGGTCCTATAATTTTTTTTCTCAATTACCGAGTATACGTGTTATCACAAACGTACCCAATATTTTATATTGGTCCATTTTGGCATAGCCATGGATATTTCACATATCATCCTATCCTATCGAGAAGCTCTATACTTAACTCCTATTATCGAGGAGGTATGAATAACAAAGAAAAAGCCAATTACTGTATTTGAAAATCTTGAGATAGATTTTAAAAATATTCTCAAGAGCAAAAACTACCATGTTTTCATGGATCACGCACGCACTATATTCCACATGAATATTATGGGTTTATCTTTTGAAGAGTTGAGAAGAACAAATAAGATTATTAAATAAACATATATTAAAATATATTATATATATAATGCTCATTTCTATCTTACTACCTTAGGGGAATTTGTTTGCTAAAAGATCAATTAATTTAATTTTATTAAATCATTATTTGATAAAACAATTCTTATATTAAATTATAATTTTTCGATTTACCAATTCTATTGTCTCAAACTATAAGCTCCCACTTTTTTTGGAAATAATATAGAATATTAAATAATTTATAAATATTATAAACATTGAATGGCATCTAGCAATAATTTATTATCACCCAATTAATGATAAAATTAGGGATACAATTTTTAACTTGTTACCACTATTTAATCTGCAGTAAATGTCTTTTTGTCTAAATCCCATTATTAAACACAAGATATAAAAATGTAATCCTTATTAGGTCCAATAACTTTTTTCTCAATTCCCGAGTAAACGTGCTATCACAAACGTACCCCATATTTTATATTAGTCCATTTTGGCATGGCTGTAACACCCCAAATTTTATAATAAATTATTTTATTAATAAAATAGAATTTTAAATAATTAATTTGGCGTTAAAGTTATTTTAGAATATATATTAATTAATTTTCTTTATATGTGTATTTTCTATGACGTGCTAATCTTGTACACATTTGACTCAATGAGTGATATATATAATAAATACTATATTTTATTATCTTAGATATTTCGCTAAAAATAATAGTATTTTAGTGTACATATTTTTAAGAATAAGATTTTATGCGATTTTACGTGTATATGTTCGTTCGTAATTAATGTGATATTTTCTTGTATGTTTGACTAATGTTAAATGTGCACGTATTTATATTTTAATTAATTCTAAGTATCTCATGTTTTAGTTATTTATACTTGGGATAGTAATAATATTGTGTTTGATTTCCTTTATTTTTATATACTTGTTGTGGCATTGCGATTTTATATATTTATTATGATTTAGTAATTAATATAAAGTAGCAATGTTATATTTATTTATTTTGTGATTTTGACTACTCTCTAGTGATGGTAGTATTTTAATATGAGTATTTTAAAAAATAAGTATAATTATAGTGACTATTTTGAATATGAGAGTTTCAATTGTTAGTAATATGTATTTTTTTTAAAGATTAATTATTTTAATTACTCTAATTTATCATATATTAGTTATGAAATATTAGTAATGTTTTGAAAATTAAATGATATTTGGAGGAGTATTAAAAATGAGAAAAATGAGATTAAGTAATTATTAATTTTGTTTTAGCAAAATAAAAATAATAATAGTAATAAAACAAAAAAGTAAATAAAGAGACCAATGGGTTTGACCCATGTGTGAACCTAATTGTTAACAAAAAAAAATTGTGATAGACTTCCTCTTCTTCTTGAAAGAACGCAACACATCCATTCTCCCTCTTCTCTAAAATTCATTGCCACCAAATCCTTGCCTTTTGAATCGATCCCAACCTTTATCCCACACAAAATCGACCACTGAATCCATTTTTGGCATCAGTTTTATCAATCGTTGCTCCGTTTCTTCAGAAATAGCTCTGTTTCGTTCCTTGGGCGAGCTGTTTATTTTTTGCCGATTCCGATCACCACGTTTGTCGTTTCAAAAAACTGACATCGTTTTTGGATTCCTCTCGTCGAAACCTATAAGAAGCACTACTCATTTGCATTTTTCGGTGAAGTTGACGTCGGACCCTTACGACTCTCCGACGAGTCGGTGAGACATTTTCTGCAGTTTTTCTCTCGTCGTTTTGACTCTATATGGTTCCTAAAATTATTATTAATTATTTAATATTTATTTTCATGCTCTGCATAATCTATCAGTCACGTCTCGACGATTTTGTGAACTCGCCATTTATTCGGATTCACTCGCTGTACGTTGAAGATATGCAGTCGCTATTGATTTTTGTGTTTGAGAAAGCGTCTAAATAAGGTAAGGGGTGAGAGAGCGTTTGAATTCATGAGTGTAATATATTGTGAGATGAACGGGAAAACCGTATTTCCCAACGATTCATCTGGGGCTTGCTACGTACGGCAATAGCCCTTTGAGTGATAAATTAATTAATGTGCAAATATGGGAATTGCGAGATTAAAATGTGGAGTAGAAATATTTATAAGGTGTTGATTGATTTAATTCCATTGAATGTGTGTTATTTGATATTATTGTGATATTTGATTTATTTTTGTTAAATGTATGATATTTGATATTACTGTGATATTGGATGTCGAATGAATTTGGTGCATATGTTGGATTAGATGAGTTTATGTGATGTGATAATAAAAGATGTGTGCATTGTGATAATTTTATGTGATCATGATGATGTATGAATAATAATCGTGATTTCATAAATTTGTGATGAGTTATGTAATGATGATGATATGTGGTTTATAATAGTAATGTTGTGAATTTGTGATGAAAATATTGAAGTAACCCCTGATGAAATAATTGTGATTCCAATTTGTGTTTGAGATGACGGTCTTAATGGAGTATCATAAGCCAACGAGGGGAGATAATAAATATTGAGAATTTGTGAAGTAGAGATTATTTTGTCATCATATAGGTAGGGCCTGACAAGCCTAGCGATTTCGGAAAAGTACAACTGAATTGAGCCTGATCGTGGCGGTCTACTGTTGAGCCTTAAGGCAAGATTGTTAGACCTTGGAGGTATTCGGGTGGGGAATTCCTAGGTGACTTGGAGGTAGCACTCCAAATGTCGGGAGCTACCATGCAACACACGTTTACCTCGACTGTCGCGTATATGTGTCTCGGGTTGAGTTGAGGGGATCTATGAGGACAGGGCCAATTTGAATTGTCCGTCCACCAGAATGGTGGCATAGTATCATGGCCTCCTAACCAAGTACTTCAGAGTTAGAATGGTACCACATTGTGAAGTAGAGTCTAGACTCATGCATAACATTGCATTTTCTTGAGATGGTTTTCTTGTGATTAATATGTATCGTGTGCGATAATAATTTCTGCGATGATTTGATGCTATAGTGAATTGTATTGATTTTCCTTGATTTTGACTATATAACGTGATGTTTTTCTTTGAAGAATGTTTGTGTAATGATAGGGTTTATCGATGATTAATTGCGTGTTCTTCTTACTTGTATTATACTATCAACATGATTTCAAAACTCACCTCCTTCGTTGTTTGTGTTTGACTGGTTTGGCCCTGCATTTGCGAAATCCCAATTATTACAGGTTAATGAGTCTTGAAGTTCAAGTTTGGGAGAAACCCCGCTCTGATAGGTGATACCAGGAATTAAGGGTTGTAATGTGTATTTTACTTATGTAATTATAAATGACTTTTTATATGAAAACCTTAGTACCAGTAAGTCTTGGGAATTAAATCAACAAATTCTAGTTAAATCAAGTTCATTGAATTTTAATTGAGGAACAAAGTTGAATTGTTACATGTGTATTTAAAGAAACGTGATATCCTAAAATAGATATAAAAGCTTTTATTTTCTTGAATAGATTTTCGTCATCCGCCGTGAGTTTTCTTCAAATAATTTAGTATAAATTATTATAAATGTTATTTTGGGGTTTAGGGTGTCACATTAGT
>JBBPBP010009777.1:53719004-53795646 GCA_037974735.1 Cicer chorassanicum | reverse complement strand
CCTAGGTGACTTGGAGGTAGCACTCCAAATGTCGGGAGCTACCATGCAACACACGTTTACCTCGACTGTCGCGTATATGTGTCTCGGGTTGAGTTGAGGGGATCTATGAGGACAGGGCCAATTTGAATTGTCCGTCCACCAGAATGGTGGCATAGTATCATGGCCTCCTAACCAAGTACTTCAGAGTTAGAATGGTACCACATTGTGAAGTAGAGTCTAGACTCATGCATAACATTGCATTTTCTTGAGATGGTTTTCTTGTGATTAATATGTATCGTGTGCGATAATAATTTCTGCGATGATTTGATGCTATAGTGAATTGTATTGATTTTCCTTGATTTTGACTATATAACGTGATGTTTTTCTTTGAAGAATGTTTGTGTAATGATAGGGTTTATCGATGATTAATTGCGTGTTCTTCTTACTTGTATTATACTATCAACATGATTTCAAAACTCACCTCCTTCGTTGTTTGTGTTTGACTGGTTTGGCCCTGCATTTGCGAAATCCCAATTATTACAGGTTAATGAGTCTTGAAGTTCAAGTTTGGGAGAAACCCCGCTCTGATAGGTGATACCAGGAATTAAGGGTTGTAATGTGTATTTTACTTATGTAATTATAAATGACTTTTTATATGAAAACCTTAGTACCAGTAAGTCTTGGGAATTAAATCAACAAATTCTAGTTAAATCAAGTTCATTGAATTTTAATTGAGGAACAAAGTTGAATTGTTACATGTGTATTTAAAGAAACGTGATATCCTAAAATAGATATAAAAGCTTTTATTTTCTTGAATAGATTTTCGTCATCCGCCGTGAGTTTTCTTCAAATAATTTAGTATAAATTATTATAAATGTTATTTTGGGGTTTAGGGTGTCACATTAGTGGTATCAGAGCAGGTCTGTCCAATCAGGCCGAGTGGGTGGAATTTCGATTCAGTGTTAGTCGAATGTCGGTCGTGTCAATTGTGTTTTCTTGAGTAATAATTATTTTCACTAACATGTTTTTTTGTTCCTTGTTATATTATTGTGTTAAGTGTTATATGCTTTTGTATTATTATACATATTTTTTGGTTACTAATTAACTGTTTATTATTTGCTTACCCTGATTGTGTTATGGATTCTAAATTTCTACCTAAGGGAGTAAATAAAACATGAAATTACTAGTTAAGATTTGAGTTGATTTTAATTGTTGACAAGATTATGTTAGTTACTTGTTGCTTGTTAGTTGTCTACTGAACTATGATTTTTGCAATCTTGTTTTATGTGAATAGTTGGAAATAATAATTTTGATTGACCATATGTATGTTTGAAGTTATTAATCTCATTCATGTAATCTTAGTTATCGAATGTCAGACCTCACCTGTTAGTTGTTTTATATTTCCATTTTCACCCTTAATTAATTTCAAATATTTAGTCTTGATTTGAATATGTTTAAAGTGTTTGATTTAATAACTAATCGATTGAAACATTGATTTCCGTATGAACTATATGTTTAAAACATCAAGTATTGACTTTTACTAAATACAAATTATTATTATTTCGGTTGAAACTCAATTTAGAGAAAAAAGGATGTTTTGTTCTAAACTTTGAATTAGATAAGAAATATATCTCTTACGTTTAAAGTTTTAATTTTGACAAAAAAATTCTTATTTTGATTTTATGTTGGCTTGTGTGAAGAAAAAAAAATTGATTCTAAATTGTGAATGTTAACTTTAAATCACTTGAAAGTGTTGATGGTTGTATTTAGATGAGTAGAGTTTTGATAGTGGTTTTGAAGACAATTTAGAATGTTCGTCATGATTTTATATAGTATGAAATTCATACTATTAGCAATAGTAATTCTTGAATAGTAGAGGTTGGTAGAACTTAGAATTTTTTTTAAAATGACATTTTGAAGGAGTTAAAATTTACTTATTTTGTAAGATAAAAATAACTTTTATTTGAATTACTCTTGATTATTTTAAAGAAATTAAATTGAGTTGAATTTTTGTTGATTTAAAAATAACAATAATTCTATACTACTGATTTTATTTAATGTTTAAAATAGCTTAAATTTATAGCATGTTTTATAATGTCTTGTTTTTAAGAAAATTAAAAAGAGTTGTTGTTATGTTGCTTAGGGGATGATGTGAATATTGAAATGTGAGCGTGTTGGGATATTTGTTTGAAATTATTGATTTATTGATTATGATATTATGAACTCATTAGAGTTTAACTTGATGTTAGAGTTTTAGATTTTAAGAATTCATTAGTGATATATGATAGTACTAATTAAAAAGAAAGGGGTCAAATGATAAAGTTTCTACTAATTGAGAGAGAGAAGAAAAACAAAGTTTTTAAAAGAATTATCTCAATAGTCAAACTCTTTTTGAAAAGGTATCTAAATTTTGGATTCTATAATCGATGTATTTTATGAGTATAATGTTTTTTTTAGTAGAATTATAGTTGTTGTGTTATCATTGTTTAAATGTATATTTGAGTTTAATATGAGAAAGTGACATGTTGTTTGTACATCTTTTCTTGTTACATGAATTAACCTAACAAAATGGTATGTATCATGTAGAGTGGTATGTGTAGAGTGCATCATGTAGATTATGTGTTAAATGACTAAAATTTATTTTACCAATTTTTTTTCTATGAAATTGCATTTTTGTTAGGGACCCAATTTTTAAGATTAGAACATGCCTCCAAAATCTTTAAAATTGATGGTGTGCTATGCTTTAGACGAATTTTGTGCCTTGATTGAAACTGATGATGTATCTATAGACATGTTGAGTAGTTGGTGTCAGAGGAGACTGTTATTTTGTAGATTTGTCAATTAGTGTAATTCATTATCATAACCAAGTATGTCTTATGCATTGTGTCATGTACACTACTTTAATGTATATAAATATATAATTTTGTTTTTTTTGTAAATTTTGAGAAAATAAATTAGAACTATTTTGGAAGTGTTAATTTATTGGAAAACTTTTTATCTATCTAAATATATAATTTAAATCTTCTTTCAAAATATAAGCTGAAAATAATAATTTTTATAATGATTAATTATTTAGAAATGTGTTTTTGACGATTAAAGTACGAGAGATTTTAGAAATCTTATAGATTTTAAAAATACATGTGATTTACTTTATTTTTAATTGTATTTAGAAATGTGATTTATTTTTGTTGTTTTTATTTTGACGTGATTTATTGAAAAGTGATTTAAGAAAAAGTTTTGAATTCCCAATGATTTTTTTTTGTGTTAAATGATTAGTGATACATTTTATAATAATTTAAGTCTAGAAGTCAATTTTTAGAATGATGTGTAACCTTTAATGTGATTTATCTACTACTCGATTTAATTTGGTTTGGTAGCTTTTTGTGTTTTCTAGTAAATAATTATTTATCCTATCTGCTACTTGGAAATCTATGTTTTAGTTTATTGTAACCTTTAAGTGAAGAGTATTAATTCAAAAGAAAATATAATCGTGATCAATTTGGAGCAATTAGAGTTCTATGAGGATAGGTTACATTGTTTGAGTTATGAGATGAACGTAAATTTTGGTGCTAAATTTTGGATTAGTAATGTGAATGTTATATGATTATGTAAATATGAAATTGTTTGTGTTTCAAGTGTTCTAATTGTTGGAAATTAGCGTATAGCGTTAGAGTAGTAGAGATCATCTAAAAGTGAAATAGCTCTATATTTCTTCAATCGGATTATTGATTATATATTGCTGTAAGTGCTGTTGTTACTACTTGTAAATTACAAGTAAATTATTGTGAATGTGTAATTAAGTAAGTTTTTAACTTGAGGTAAGGAGTAGGAGTTGTGGCGCCGCCTTCGCACTCCTGAACCACGTTAAAAATATTTTTAATTACCCATGTTTGAATTTGAATGACTGTAGTTATAGTTACCTTAAGTAGTTGACTACATGAGTAGGAGGGACTAGCTACCCCGATGACTCATCGTCGATAAAAGAGGCAACGATAACTCATTATTTTGTTATAAGTACCTTTTGATTTTATTCTTTAAATAGTTGAAAAACATGTTCCTCGCTTATGTGAATTGAATGAATTTAATTATTAAATTTATGTTATTGTGAAATAGTATCTCTATCATTGATTTTTTTTCTTTCTCCTTTATTATATATGAATTATGTTTTATAAAGTGATTGATTGTAAATCTATTATAATGCCAATAAGTTGTTAAGTTGTTAGATGTGTTTAATATTTTAAAAAATTGCTCTCCGTGTCAGACTTAAGTTAAAATTGTTGAATGTTTAGCGATAGGATCTAAACTTTATTTTAAGGAGTAAAATTTGTAATATTTTGTTTAAAAGAAATAGTTGTGATTGACAATATACTTGGAATGTGTTTCATTTAAACCAACTAAATGAACTAAGTTATTATTAACTAAATCTATATGTTATGTGTTATATGTAAATTATAGTGAGTAACTCCATGATATTTTCTTTCATTATTGAGTGAAAAATGTGATATGTGTTTAATTGATTTATAGTGTCATGTTAGCCTATCAAGCTAAGTTAATTGGTTTTAACATATTGTGCTTGAATGAGTAGTGAATGCCTTAAAAATACTTATAGACTAAGTTTGAATCATGAGGGTAGTTAGTTAGATATTCATTCGCGTATCGTAAACTACAAATTTCGAGGACGAAATTCGTTTAACGAGGGGAGAACTGTAACACCCCAAATTTTATAATAAATTATTTTATTAATAAAATAGAATTTTAAATAATTAATTTGGCGTTAAAGTTATTTTAGAATATATATTAATTAATTTTCTTTATATGTGTATTTTCTATGACGTGCTAATCTTGTACACATTTGACTCAATGAGTGATATATATAATAAATACTATATTTTATTATCTTAGATATTTCGCTAAAAATAATAGTATTTTAGTGTACATATTTTTAAGAATAAGATTTTATGCGATTTTACGTGTATATGTTCGTTCGTAATTAATGTGATATTTTCTTGTATGTTTGACTAATGTTAAATGTGCACGTATTTATATTTTAATTAATTCTAAGTATCTCATGTTTTAGTTATTTATACTTGGGATAGTAATAATATTGTGTTTGATTTCCTTTATTTTTATATACTTGTTGTGGCATTGCGATTTTATATATTTATTATGATTTAGTAATTAATATAAAGTAGCAATGTTATATTTATTTATTTTGTGATTTTGACTACTCTCTAATGATGGTAGTATTTTAATGTGAGTATTTTGAAAAATAAGTATAATTATAGTGACTATTTTGAATATGAGAGTTTCAATTGTTAGTAATATATTTTTTTTAAGGTTAATTATTTTAATTACTCTAATTTATCATATATTAGTTATGAAATATTAGTAATGTTTTGAAAATTAAATGATATTTGGAGGAGTATTAAAAATGAGAAAAATGAGATTAAGTAACTATTAATTTTGTTTTAGCAAAATAAAAATAATAATAGTAATAAAACAAAAAAAGTAAATAAAGAGACCAATGGGTTTGACCCATGTGTGAACCCTAATTGTTAACAAAAAAAAAAAATTGTGATAGACTTCCTCTTCTTGAAAGAACGCAACACATCCATTCTTCCTCTTCTCTAAAATTCATTGCCACCAAATCCTTGCCTTTTGAATCGATCCCAACCTTTACCCCACACAAAATCGGCCACTGAATCCATTTTTGGCATTAGTTTTATCAATCGTTGCTCCGTTTCTTCAGAAACAGCTTCGTTTCTTTCCTTGGGCGAGCTGGTTTTGGCCAATTCCGATCACCACGTTTGTTGTTTCAAAAAACTGACATCGTTTTTGGATTCCTCTCGTCGAAACATATAAGAAGCACTACTCATTTGCATTTTTCGGTGAAGTTGACGTCGGACCCTTACGGCTCTCCAGCGAGTCGGTGAGAGCTTTTCTGCAGTTTTTCTCTCGTCGTTTTGACTCTATTTTTGTTCCTAAAATTATTATTAATTATTTAACATTTATTTTCATGCTCTGCATAATTTATCAGTCACGTCTAGACGATTTTGTGAACTCGCCGTTTATTCGGATTCGTTCGTTGTACGTTGAAGATATGCAGTCGCTGTTGATTTTTGTGTTTGAGAAAGCGTCTAAATAAGGTAAGGGGTGAGAGAGCGTTTGAATTCATGAGTGTAATATATTGTGAGATGAACGGGAAAACCGTATTTCCCAACGATTCATCTGGGGCTTGCTACGTACGGCAATAGCCCTTTGAGTGATAAATTAATTAATGTGCAAATATGGGAATTGCGAGATTAAAATGTGGAGTAGAAATATTTATAAGGTGTTGATTGATTTAATTCCATTGAATGTGTGTTATTTGATATTATTGTGATATTTGATTTATTTTTGTTAAATGTATGATATTTGATATTACTGTGATATTGGATGTCGAATGAATTTGGTGCATATGTTGGATTAGATGAGTTTATGTGATGTGATAATAAAAGATGTGTGCATTGTGATAATTTTATGTGATCATGATGATGTATGAATAATAATCGTGATTTCATAAATTTGTGATGAGTTATGTAATGATGATGATATGTGGTTTATAATAGTAATGTTGTGAATTTGTGATGAAAATATTGAAGTAACCCCTGATGAAATAATTGTGATTCCAATTTGTGTTTGAGATGACGGTCTTAATGGAGTATCATAAGTCAACGAGGGGAGATAATAAATATTGAGAATTTGTGAAGTAGAGATTATTTTGTCATCATATAGGTAGGGCCTGACAAGCCTAGCGATTTCGGAAAAGTACAACTGAATTGAGCCTGATCGTGGCGGTCTACTGTTGAGCCTTAAGGCAAGATTGTTAGACCTTGGAGGTATTCGGGTGGGGAATTCCTAGGTGACTTGGAGGTAGCACTCCAAATGTCGGGAGCTACCATGCAACACACGTTTACCTCGACTGTCGCGTATATGTGTCTCGGGTTGAGTTGAGGGGATCTATGAGGACAGGGCCAATTTGAATTGTCCGTCCACCAGAATGGTGGCATAGTATCATGGCCTCCTAACCAAGTACTTCAGAGTTAGAATGGTACCACATTGTGAAGTAGAGTCTAGACTCATGCATAACATTGCATTTTCTTGAGATGGTTTTCTTGTGATTAATATGTATCGTGTGCGATAATAATTTCTGCGATGATTTGATGCTATAGTGAATTGTATTGATTTTCCTTGATTTTGACTATATAACGTGATGTTTTTCTTTGAAGAATGTTTGTGTAATGATAGGGTTTATCGATGATTAATTGCGTGTTCTTCTTACTTGTATTATACTATCAACATGATTTCAAAACTCACCTCCTTCGTTGTTTGTGTTTGACTGGTTTGGCCCTGCATTTGCGAAATCCCAATTATTACAGGTTAATGAGTCTTGAAGTTCAAGTTTGGGAGAAACCCCGCTCTGATAGGTGATACCAGGAATTAAGGGTTGTAATGTGTATTTTACTTATGTAATTATAAATGACTTTTTATATGAAAACCTTAGTACCAGTAAGTCTTGGGAATTAAATCAACAAATTCTAGTTAAATCAAGTTCATTGAATTTTAATTGAGGAACAAAGTTGAATTGTTACATGTGTATTTAAAGAAACGTGATATCCTAAAATAGATATAAAAGCTTTTATTTTCTTGAATAGATTTTCGTCATCCGCCGTGAGTTTTCTTCAAATAATTTAGTATAAATTATTATAAATGTTATTTTGGGGTTTAGGGTGTCACATTAGTAGAAACTTTATCATTTGACATGTATGTAAGTTTTGTTTTAAAATAAATAAAATTTAAATCATAAAGGCATGGCTTGTTTTGGATTATTAGATTAATCGAACACATGAGATTTTCTCAAAGGTATGGTGCAATTCCCGACTTCAAGGTATGCAATCTTTTTCGAAAACAACTGTATCTTAAAACTAATAACAATAACATAAAGTATAACTTAAACAACTAATTCTTAATAATAATAATAATAATAATAATAATAATAATAATAATAAGGAGAACTTTTTTGCTAAAAGGTCAAATAAAATTATTAAAATATATTATATATATAGTGCTCATTTCTATCTTACTACCTTAGGAGAACTTTTTTGTTAAAAGGTCAATTAATTTTATTTTATTAAATAATTATTTAATAAAATAATTCTTAAATTAAATCATAATTTTTCGATTTACCCGTTTTATCCTATAAGCTCCCACTTTTGTTGACAATAATACAAAATATTAAATAATTATTAAATATTATAAACATTGAATTACATTAAATATTATTGTTACCCAATTAATGAGAAAATTGGGGAAACGATTTAAAAATTGCCTTCACCATTATTTATTGTGCATTAAATGTCGTCTCGTCTAATTCTCATTAATAAATGCAAAACATAAAAATGTAATTCTTATTATGTCCAATAAATTTTTTCTCGATTCGTGAGTAAACGTCCTATCACAAATATATCCAATATGTTATATTCGTTTATTTTAGCATGGCTACGCATATTTCACATATCATCCTATCGAGATGCCCTATACTTAACGCCTATCATCCAAGATGTATGAATATCAAAGAAATGTCCACTACTCTATTTGGAAATCAAGAGATATATTTTTAAATTATTATCGAGAGCGAAAACTACAATGTTTTCATGGATAACCCTCGCACTATATTTCACATGAATTTTAAGTGTTTATATTTTGAAGAGTTGAGAAGAACAAATAAGATTATTAAATAATCATATTTTAAAATGTATTATATATATAGTGCTCATTTCTATCTTACTACCTTTTGGGAACTTGTTTGCTAAAAGATTAATTAATTTTATTTTATTAAATCATTATATAACAAAATATTTCTTAAATTAAATTATAATTTTTCGATTTACCTGTTCTATCGTCTCATCATATAAGCTCTCACTTTTTTTGGCAATAATATAAATATCAAATAATTATTAAATATTATAAACATTGAATGATATCTAAAATAATTTATTGTTACCCAATTATTGAGAAAATTGGGGATACGATTTTAAACTTGTCTTGACCACTATTTATTGTGAACTAACTGTCGTTTTGTCTAAATCTCATTAATAAACACAAAACATTAATGTTTTTCTTGATTCCCGAGTAAACATCCTATCACATATCATCCTATCGTGAGGCCCTATAGTTAACTCCTATTATCTAAGAGGTTTGAATAGCAAAGGAAAGTCACACTACTCTTTTTGAAAATGTTTAGATATATTTTAAAATTATTCTCAAGATCGAAAACTACCATGTTTTCATGGATCACGTATGCACTATATTTCACATGAATTTTATGGGTTTATCTTTTGAATAGTTTAGAAATAAAAATAAGATTAATAAAATATATTATATAAATAATGCACATTTCTATCTTACTACCATAGAGGAACTTGTTTGCTAAAAGATCAATTAATTTTAATTTATGAAATCATTATTTAATATAATAATTTTTAAATTAAATTATAATTTTTCAATTTACCCGTTCAATCGTCTGATGCTATAAGCTCCCACTTTTTTTTGACAATAATACAAAATATTAAATAATTATTAAATATTATAAACATTGAACGATATCCAAAATAATTTATTTTTACCCAATTAATGAGAAAATTGGGGATACGATTTTAAACTTGCATTGACCACTATTTATTGTGCCGTAAATGTGTTTTCGTCTAAATCCCATTATTAAGCGCACGACATAAAAGTGTAATCCTTATTAGGTCAAATAACTTTTTTCTCGATTTCCGAGTAAACGTGTTATCACAAACGTACCCAATATTTTGTATTGGTCCATGTTGACAGGACCACTCATATTTCACATGTCATCCTAACAAGAAACCCTATACTTAACTCCTATTTTTAAGAAGGTATGAATAGCAAAGTAAAGTTCCACTGCTCAATTTAAAAATCAAGAGACTTTTAAAATTGTTATCAAGAGCGAAAACTACCTTGTTTACATGAATTTTATGTGTTTATCTTTTGAAGAGTTAAGAAGAACAAATAAAATTAATAAATAATCAGATATTAAAATATATTATATATATATTGCTCATTCCGATCTTACTACCTTAGGGTAACTTGTTTACTAAAAGATCAATTAATTTTGTTTTATTAAATTATAATTTTTCAATTTACCCTTTTTATCGTCTCATCCTATAAGCTTCTACTTTTTTTGGATATAATATAAAATATTCAATAATTATTAAATATTAAAAATGTATTCTCGTATAAATCTCATTATTAAACACAAGATATAAATGTGTATTCTTAACTAGGTATAATAACTTTTTTCTCGATTCCCGAGTAAACGTGCTATCACAAACGTACCCAATATTTTATATTGGTCCATTTTGGAGTGGCCACGCATATTTTACATATCATCCTATACTTAACTCCTATTATCTAAGAGGTATGAAGAGCAAAGGAAATGCCAATTACTCTATTTGAAAATCTTGAGATAGATTTTAAAATTATTCTCAAGAGTGAAATCAACCATATTTTCATGGATCACACACGCACTATATTTCACATTAATTTTATGTGTTTATCTTTTAAAGAGTTGAGAAGGACAAATAAGATTATTAGATAAACATATATTAAAATATATTATATATATAGTGCTCATTTCTATTTTACTACCTTAGCAGAACTTAATTGTTTGCTAAAAGATCAATTAATTTTATTTTATTAATTCATTATTTAATAAAATAATTCTTAAATTAAATTATAATTTTTCGATTTACTAGTTCCATCTTCTCATTCTATAAGCTCCCACTTTTTTTGGCAATAATATAAAATATTAAATAATTATTAAATATTATAAACATTGAATGACATCTAGCAAAAATTTATTGTTACCCAATTAATGAGAAAATTTGGGATACAATTTTAAACTTGCCTTCGACACTATTTATTGTATAGTAAATGTGGTCTCGAATTAAAATCTCATTGTTCAACGCAAACCATAAAAGTGTAATACTTATTATGTCCAATAATGTTTTTCTCGATTCCCAAGTAAACTTCCTATCACAAATGTACCCATTATTTTATATTCGTTCATTTTGACGTGGTCACACATATTTCACATATCATTCGTTCATTTTGGCGTGGTCACACATATTTCACATATCATCATATCAAGAGGTCCTATACTTAACTCCTATTATCTAAGAGGTATGAATAACAAAGAAAATGTCCACTACTTTATTTGAAAATCAAGAGATATATTTTTGAATTATTATCAAGAACGAAAACTACAATGTTTTCATGGATCATGCTCGCACAACATTTCACATGAATTTTATGTGTTTATCTTTAGAAGAATTGAGATGGAAAAATAAGATTATTAAATAATCATATATTAAATATCTTATATATATAGTGCTCATTTCTATCTTACTACCTTAGGGGAACTTGTTTGCTAAAAGATCATTTGATTCTATAAAGTGCTCAGTTCCTGCCATAAAGATAGGCACTCTTTTTCCAAAACAAATGTATCTTAATACTAATAACAATTACATAAAGTATAACTTAAACAACTAATTGTTAATAATAATAACAACAACAATAATAATAATAATAACAATAACAATAATAATAATAATAATAATAGTAATAATAATAATAATAATAATAATAATAATAATAATAATAATAATAATAACACCATCCACCAATTAGTGTCATTATATTTACAAAAATAAAAATTATTGTCTTCTTCTTCTTCTTCTTCTCTCTTGTTGTGGAAGATTAAGAGAAAGTCCAACAAGACAGGGTATGGTTCCACTACGTACTTCTTCTTCTTCATCTTCTTCATCTGTCTTGTGGTGGAAGGTTAAGAGAAAGTCCAACAAGACATGGTATGGTTCCACTACGTATTTCAATCATTGTTAGATTGTGGGGGAAACGGAGAAGGTGTAAGAGGAATAATATATGGATGTGGGTGGTGCGGGAAATGGAGAAGCCGCTTGAGGAGTAATGGTGGATGTAGGGAGAAGGTGTAGGAGGAGTAATGGTGGAAGTGGGTGGTGGAGAGGGTGTGGTAGGAGTTGTTTTATCAATTTTTTAAGGTTGATCAGAATCATCAATATCAATTTCAACAGAGACGAACTCATTGTGTTAATTGTGTTAGTTTTGAAAATATTTGAATTTTAAGTTTTACAAAGTCTCTATTTATAGAATACCTTCACAGAGTTTTGCATTCGAAGACACACAAATTTTGCTTTAAAAACCCTATGTAACACTACTTGAACAATATCACTGTGTTTCGATTTGATTTTGACACACAACAATAATCTCAGTGTGTTAGTACGTATCAACAACCCATATAAAAGTTTGATTTGGACACTAACATAACACCGAATAAGTCCGCCCATTGATATGGTTGGACGGGTCGCGGGTTCACGGGTAAAATGATTGGGTTAATTCGGTTTGGGCCATAAAAAAGACAAAAAGTGTAGGTCACGCAACACAGGGTATGGTTCCACTACGTATTTCAATCATTACGAAGTTACCAGACCTCCTAATGACACCATTGTTGGGTCGTGGGGGAAATGCCAGACCTCCTAATGACACCATTGTTGGGTCGTGGGGGAAATGGAGAAGATGTAGGAGGAATAATTATGGATGTGGGTGGTGCGGGAAATGGAGAAGTCGTAGGAGTAGTAATGGTGGATGTGGGGAGAAGGTGTTGGAGGAGTAATGGTGGAAGTGGGTGGTGGAAAGGGTGTGGGAGGAGTTGTTTCTTCCATTTCTTCAGGTTGATCACAATCATTAATATCAATTTAAACAGTAATATCAATATCAGATGAACTTATTGTGTTAATTGTGTTAGTTTTGAAAATATTTGAATTTTAAGTTTTACACAGTCTCTATTTATAGAATAACTTCACGAGTTTTGCATTCGAAGACACAAAAATTTTGCTTTCAAAACCCTGCGTAACATTACTTGAACAATATCATTGTATTTCGATTTGATTTTGACACGCAACAGTAATCTTAATGTGTCAGTAAGTATCAACAATCCATATAAAAGTTTGATTTGGACATTAACATAATATTGGGTTGGTTGCGGCCTAAAAACAACAACTAGCTAAAACTGAAATAAAACCATTACACCGAATAAGTCCGCCCATTGACGTGGTTTGGACGGGTCGCGGGTTCAAGGATTAATGGGTAAAATGACTGGGTTAATTCGGTTTGGGCCATAAAAAAGACAAAAAGTGTGGGTCACGCATGCACGATGGATTACGTGAAGAGGGGAGAAAATAAATATAGAGAATTTGTTAAGTGGAGATTATTTTGTCATCGTATAGGTAGGGCTTGACAAGCCTAGTGATTCTGGGGAAGTACAACTGAATGAGTCTGATCGTGGCGGTCTGCTGTTGAGCCTTAAGGCAAGCAAGATTGTTAGACCTTGGAGGTATTCGGGTGGGGAATTCCTAGGTCACTTGGAGGTAGCACTCCAAATGTCGGGAGCTACCATGCAACACATGGGTATGGTTCCACTACAAATGACTTTTTATATGTAATGTGTATTTTACTAATTTAATTACAAATGACTTTTTATATGAAAACCTTAGTAACAGTAAGTCTTGGGAATTAAATCAAGAAATTATAGTTAAATCAAGTTCATTGAAATTGCATTGTTTTAATTGAGGAACAAAGATGAATTGTTACATGTGTATTTAGAGAAACGTGATATCCTAAAATAGATATAAAAGTTTTTATTTTCTTGAATATATTTTCTTTATCCGCTACGAGTTTTCTTCAAATAATTTAGTATAAATTATTATTAATGTTATTTTGGGGTTTAGAGTGTCACAGATCACACACGCACTATATTTCAAATGAATTTTATTTGTTTATCTTTTGAAGATTTGAGAAAGACAAATAAAATTATTAAAATATTATATATATATATATATAGTGCTCATTTCTATCTTACTACCATAGGGGACCTTGTTTTCTAAAATGTGAATTAATTTTATTTTATTAAGTAATTATTTTTTAAAAAAATTGTTAAATTATAGTAGAATTTTTCGATTTCCCGTTCTAACATTTGATCATATAAGCTCCAACTTTTTTTGGCAATAATATAAAATATTAAATAATTATTAAATATTATAACTATTGAATAACATCTATCAATAATTTATTATTACACGAGAAAATTTAGGTTACGATTTTAAAGATGCCTTAACCACAATTTATTGTGCAGTAAATGTCGTTTCGTCTAAATCTCATTATTAAACGGAAGAAATAAAAGCTCAATTAATTTTATTTATCAAACCATTATTTAATAAAACAAATTTTAAACTAAATTATAATTTTTCGATTTACTCATTCTATCGTCTGATCCTATAAACTCACACTTTTTCTTGGCAACAATATAAAATATTAAATAATTATTAAATATCATAAACATTGAATCACATCTAGCAATAATTTATTGTTACTCAATTAATGAAAAAATTTGGGATACGATTTTAAACTTACCTTCACAACTATTTTTTGTTCTGTAAATGTCGTGTCGCCTAAATTCCATTATTAAATGCAAGACATAAAGTGTAATTCTTATTATGTCCAATAATGTTTTTCTCGATTCCCAAGTAAACATCATATCACATGAATTTTATGTGTTTATATTTTCAAGAGTTGAGAAGGACAAATATAATTATAAATAATCATATATTAAAATATATAATATATATAGTTCTCATTTCTATCTTACTACCTTAGGGAAACTTGTTTACTAAAATATCAATTAATTTTATTTAACTAAATCATTATTTAATAATATAATTCTTAAATTAAATTATAATTTTTGGATTTACGTGATCTATCGTCTCATCATATAATTTTTGGAACTTGTTTGCTAAAATATCAATTAATTTTATTTTATTAAATTATTATTTAATAAAATAATTCTTGAATTAAATTATAATTTTTCAATTTATCAATTCATCATATAAACTCCCACATTTTTTTTGCAATAATATAAAATATTAAATAATTATTAAATATTATAAATATTGAATAACATCTAGCAATAATTTATTGTTACCCAATTAATGACAAAATTGGGGATACGATTTTAAACTTGCCTTGACCACTATTTATTGCGCAGTAAATGTCATTTTGTCTAAATCTCATTATTAAACGCAAGGTATAAAAGTGTAATTCTTATTATGTCCAATAATGTTTTTCTCAATTCCCGAGTAAACTGCAATATTTTATATTGCTCCATTCTATCGAGAGCCACTATACTTAACTCCTATTATCCAGGAGATATGAATAACAAAGGAAAGGCCAATTACTCTATTTGAAAATCTTGAGATAGATTTTAAAATTATTCTCAAGAGCGCAATCTACCATGTTTTCATGTATCACGCACGCACTATATTTCACATGAATTTTATGGGTTTATATTAAAATATATTATGTATATATAGTGCTCATTTCTATCTTACTACCATAGAAGAACTTATTTGCTATTTTAAACTTGGGATACGAGTTGAGAAAATTTGGGATACGATTTTAAACTTATTTTCACCACTATTTATTGTACAGTAAATGTCGTCTCGAATAAAAATGTCATTATTAAACGCAAGGCATAAAAGTGTAATTCTTATTATGTCCAATAATGTTTTTCTCGGTTCCTTAGTAAACTTCCTATCACAAATGTACTCAATATTTTATATTCATATATTTTGGCGTGGGCACGTATAATTCACATATCATCCAATCGAGATGCCCTATACTTATCTCCTATTATCCAAGAGGTATGAATAGAAAAGAAAAGGTCCACTACTCTATTTGAAAATCAAGAGATATATTTTTAAATTATTCTAAAGAGCGAAAACTACCATGTTTTCATGGATCGCGCACGCACTATATTTCACATGAATTTTATGTGTTTATCTGTTGAAGAGTTGAGATGGACAAATAAGATTATTAAGTAATCATATATTAAAGTATATTATATATATATAGTGCTCATTTCTATCTTACTACCTTAGGGCAACTTTTTTGCTAAAAGATCAATTAATTTTATTTGATTAAATCATTATTTAATAAAATAATTCTTAAATTAAATTATAATTTTTTGATTTACCCGTTCTATTGTGCGATCCTATAACCTCCCACTTTTTTGGCAATAATATAAAATATAAAATAATTATTAAATATTATAAACATTGAATCACATCTAGCAATAATTTATTGTTACCCAATTATTGAGAAAATTGGGGTTACGATTTTAAACTTTCCTTGACCACTATTTAGTGTGCAGTAAATGTCGTTTTGTCTAAATCCCATTATTAAAAGCAAGACATAGAAGTGTAATCCTTATTAGGTCGAAAAACTTTTTTTTCTTGATTCTCGAGTAAACCTGCTATCACAAGCACACCCAATATTTTATATTGGTCCATTTTAACATGGCCACCTATATTTCACATATCATCCTATCGAGAGACCCTATACTTAACTCTTTTTATCTAGGAGGTATGAATAGCAAAGGAAAAGTCCACTACTCTATTTGAAAATATTGAGATATATTTTAAAATTATTCTCAAGATCGAAAACTAACATGTTTTCATGGATCACGCACGCACTATATTTCACATGAATTTTAATGGGTTTATCGTTTGAAGAGTGGAGAAATACAAATAAGATCATTAAAATATATTATATAAATAATGCTCATTTCTATCTTACTACCATAGGAGAACTTGTTTGCTAAAAGGTCAATTAATTTTATTTTATTAAATTATAATTTAATAAACTAATTCTTAAATTAAATCATAATTTTTTGATTTACCCGTTCTATCGTCTAATCCTATAAGCTGCCACTTTTGTTGGAAATAATACAAAATATTAAATAATTATTAAATTATATAAAAATTGAATCACATCTAGTAATAATTTATTTTTACCCAATTAATGAGAAAATTTGGGATACGGATTTAAACTTGTCTTCACCACTATATTTATTGTGCAGTAAATGTCGAATAAAAATCCCATTATTAAACGCAAGACATTAAAATATAATTCTTATTATGTCCAATAATGTTTTTCTCGATTCCCGAGTAAACTTCCTATCACAAATGTACCCAATATTTTATATTCGTTCATTTTGGTGTGGTCACGCAAATTTCACATATCATCATATCAAAAGGCCATATACTTAACTCCTATTATCTAAGAGGTATGAATAGCAAAGAAAAGGCACACTACTCTATTTGAAAATCAAGAGATATATTTTTGAATTATTATCAAGAACGAAAACTACCATGTTTTCATGGATCACGCTCGCACTATATTTCACATGAATTTTATATGTTTATCTTTTGAAGAATTGAGATGGACAAATAAGATTATTTAATAAGCATATATTAAAGTATACTATATATATATAGTGCTCATTTCTATCTTACTACCTTAGGGGAACTTAATTGTTTGCTAAAAGATCAATTAATTTTATTTTATTAAATCATTGTTTAATAAAATAATTATTAAATTAAATTATAATTTTTCGATTTATCCGTTCTATCGTCTAACCTTATAAGCTCCCACTTTTGTTGGCAAATGGCAATAATACAAAATATTAAAAAATTATTAAATTTTATAAAAACAATGAATCACGTCTAGCAATAATTTATTGTTACTTAATTAATGAGAAAATTTGGGATACGATTTTAAACTTGTCTTCACCACTATTTATTGTGGAGTAAATGTCGTCTCGAATAAAAATCTCATTATTAAAGGTAAGGTATAAAAGTGTAATTCTTATTATGTCCAATAATGTTTTTCTCGACCCAATATGTTTTTTCGATTTGTCTGTTCTATCGTCTCATCCTATAAACTCCCACTTTTTGTGGAAATAATATAAAATATTAAATAATTATTAAATATTATAAACATTGAATTACATCTAGCAATAATTTATTGTTACATGAGAAAATTGGGGATACGATTTTATACTTGTCTTGACCATTATTTATTGTGCAATATATGTCCTCTCGTCTAAATCCCATTATTAAACGCAATACATAAAAATGTAATTCTTATTAGGTTCAATAATATTTTCTCGATTCGCGCAAATGTACCCAATATTTTATATTCATATATTTTGGCGTGGGCACGTATAATTCACATATCATCCTATCGAGACGCCCTATATTTATCTCCTATTATCCAAGTGGTATGAATAGAAAATAAAAGGTCCATTACTCTATTTAAAAATCAAGATATATATTTTTAAATTATTCTAAAGAGCGAAAACTACCATGTTTTCATGGATCACACACCCACTATATTTCCCATGAATTTTATGTGTTTATCTGTTGAATAGTTGAGAAGGACAAATAAGATTATTAAGTAATCATATATTAAAGTATATTATATATATATAGTGCTCATTTCTATCTTACTATCATAGGGGAACTTGTTCGCTAAATGATCAATCAATTTTATTTTATTAAATCATTATTTAGTAAAAAAAATCTTAAATTAAATTATAATTTTTCGATTTGCCCGTTCTATTATCTCATTCTATAAGCTCCCACTTTTTTTTTATAATAATATAAAATATTAAATAATTATTAAATATTATAAACATTGAATCACATCTAACAATAACTTATTGTTATCCAATTAATGAGAAAATTGGCGATACGATTTTAAACTTCCCTCGACCACTATTTATTGTGCACTAAATGTCTTCTTATCTAAATCCATTTATTAAACGAAAGGCATAAGTGTAATTCTTATTAGGTCCAGTAATGTTTTTCTCGATTCCCGAGTAAACGTCTTATAACAAATGTACCCAATATTTTATATTCATACATTTTGGCGTGGACACGCATATTTCACATATCATCCTATTCAGATGCCCTATATTTATCATCTATTATCCAGGACGTATGAAAAGCAAAGAAAATGTCCAATACTCTATTTGAAATCGAGAGATATATTTTTAAATTATTCTCAAGAGTAAAAACTACCATGTTTTAATGGATCACGCTCGCAGTATATTTCACATGAATTTTATGTGTTTTTCTTTTGAAAAGTTGAGAAGGACAAATAAGATTATTAAATAATTATATATTAAAATATATTATATATATATAGTGCTAATTTCTATCTGAATGCCATAGGGGAACTTATTTCCAATAAGGCCAATTAATTTTATTTTTTAAAATCATTATTTAATAAAATAATTCTTAAATTAAATTATAATTTTTTGATTTGCCCCTTCTATCGTCTCATTCTATAAGCTCCCACTTTTTTTCGCAATAATAAAAAATATTAAATAATTATTAAATATTAAAAAACATTGCATGACATCTAGCAATAATTTACTGTTACTCAATTAATGAGATAATTGGAGATACCATTTTAATTGGAGATATCATTATTTATTGTGTAGTAAATGTCGTTTCTTCTAAATTCATTTATTAAACGCAAGGAACAAAAGTGTAATTCTTAATCGGTCCAATAATATTTTTCTCGATTCCCGAGTAAACGTTCTATCACAAATGTACCCATTACTTTATATTCATACATTTTAGTGTGGCCACGCATATTTCACATAGCATCCTATCGAGAGGACCTATACTTATCTCTTATTATCCATGAGGTATGAATAGCTAAGAAAGCGCCCACTACTCTATTTGAAAATCAAGAGATATATTTTTAAATTATTCTTAAGAGCGAAAACTACCATGTTTTCATGGATCACGCACACATTATATTTCACATGAATTTTAGGTGTTTATCTTTTGAAGAGTTGAGAATGACAAATAAGATAATGAAATAATCATATATTAAAATATATTATATATATAGTGTTCATTTCTATCTTACTACCATAGGGAAACTTGTTTGCTAAAAGGCCAATTAGTTTTATTAATTAAATCATTATTTAATAAAATAATTCTTAAATTAAAATATAATTTTTTGATTTACCCGTTCTATCGTCTCATTCTATAAGCTCCCCATTTTTTGGATAATAATATAAAATATTAAATAATTATTAAATATTAAAAAACATTGAATGACATTTAGCAATAATTTATTGTTACTCAATTAATAAGAAAATTCGAGATAGGATTTTAAACTTGCCTTCACCACTATTTATTGTGTACTAAATGTCGTCTCCTCTAAATTCATTTATTAAACAAGGAATAAAAGTGTAATTCTTATTCGGTCCAATAACATTTTTCTCGATTCTCGAGTAAACGTTCTATCACAAATGTACTCATTATATTCATACATTTTGGCGTGGCCACGCATATTTCACATAGCATCCTATCGAGAGGACCTATACTTATCTCTTATAATCCATGAGGTATGAATAGCAAAGAAAAGAACCACTAATCTATTTGAAAATCAAGAGATATATTTTTAAATTATTCTCAAGAGCGAAAACTACCATGTTTTCATGGATCACGCACGCACTATATTTCACATGAATTTTAGGTGTTTATCTTATGAAGAGTTGAGAAGGACAAATAAGATTATTAAATAATCATATATTTAAATATATTATATATACAGTGTTCATTTCTATCTTACTACCATAAGGAAACTTGTTTGCTAAAAGACCAATTAATTTTATTTTATTAAATTATTATTTAATAAAATAATTATTAAATTAAATTATAATTTTTCGATTTGCTCGTTCTATCTTATTAAGTCCAATAATGTTTTTCTCGATTCCTAAGTAAATGTCCTTTTTACAAATGTACTCAATATTTTATACATTTTGGCGTGGCCACGCATATTTCACATATCATCCTATCGAGAGAACCTATACTTATCTCCTATACTCCATGAGGTATGAATAGCAAAGAAAAGACCCACTACTCTATTTGAAAATCAAGAGAATTTTTTTAAATTATTCTGAAGGGCGAAAACTACAATGTTTTTATGGATCACACACGCACTATATTTCACATGAATTTTAGGTGTTTATCTTTTAAAGAGTTGAGAATGACAAATAAGATTATTACATAATCATATATATATATATATATATATATATATATATATATATATATATATATATATATATATATATATATATATATATATTGAAAATACAATTGAAAAGTTAATAATTGGTTTTAAAGTAAAAAACGTATTTGTATCTTTACGTTTATAATTTTGTAAGTTAATGTCTCGAAAAAGTAAGATGTTACATTAATGAATTGGAAAGAGATATACTATATGATAAAACATTTGTTTGATCTATGTAGTTGACCCTACTTAGTGGAATTCGATTTGATTGTTGTTGTTGCACTTTTGCTAAAAAGTAGGAATTGCTTTATGTCGCTATACCATTTAGCCTTTTTTGAACCTACTCATTTATGTGAATATAACTTATGGTATGTATGTTTTTAGATTTGTGAGGGAATTTTAGACGAAACTATGTTTAGGTGTCCTCAGATAAAAGTTATTTCTACTTTTAGATTGAATTTTAATTTAAAATTAAGATTTGATGTTTTTACTACCGAACATTTTATATTATTTATTGTTTTCCATCTCAAATTTACTCTGCGTATGAAAAATCTTGTAAATTTAAAACTCGTTAGTCAAAAAAAATAGTAGCTCCATTCTAGTTAAACAAGACAATCATAGAATCCAAAAAAACCAATCTAAAACACACATCACTCATTGTTGTTCATCCACGCATCAAAATTACTCAAATATGCAACCTTCCATAATTTTTCACTACTAGAATGGGGATGGGGGATGAGCAACTCGCTCAACCTTTTACCTCTGAGTTGCTGAAACACACATCTCCCAAGAGCCCAATTATACCATAACCCAGTCAAAGACTTAAAGACCCCTAAAATAGGTCCATTAGTGTGACAAGAGCAAAAAAAATAAGAGACCGAAATATGTGAAAATCAGCAAGATGTTGAGACAGTTATCACTGATTAAACAAGCTCAACCAACCTGGAAGACTTACCATCTCTACCAACTAAAACCCCCATTTTATCTTCCACGAAACACCCTCACCACCGTAATCGAATCTCCATCATCCTCCCAAGACGCCACCGTAGCAAAACTCGTCCTCGAATCAGATCCAACTTCCCTCTCCGAAACCCTAACAAACCCCGCTTTTCAATGGACCCCACATCTAGTCAACAACGTTCTCAAGCGCCTCTGGAACCACGGACCCAAAGCCCTCCAATTCTTCAAACACCTCGAACGCCACCCAACTTACATTCACTCAACTTCTGCCTTCGAACACGCAATCGACATCTCGGCCCGATTGCGTGACTACAACACCGCATGGGCCTTAGTGGACCGTATGCGAACCCTCCGTCTCGGCCCAACTCCACGAACCTTCGCAATCCTCGCTGAAAGATACGCAACCGGCGGAAAAGCCCACCGGGCCGTGAAAGTGTTTCTGTCTATGCATGAACACGGTTGTCACCAGGATTTGAATTCATTCAACACGATCCTCGATGTTCTTTGTAAAACAAAACGCGTTGAGATGGCGCATAATTTGTTCAAAACATTCAAAGGTAGGTTCAAATGTGATAGTGTTAGTTATAATATAATGGCGAATGGTTGGTGTTTGATTAAGCGAACGCCGATGGCATTGCAGGTTTTGAAGGAGATGGTGGAGAGGGGAATTACGCCGACCATGGTTACTTATAATACATTGCTTAAAGGGTATTTTAGGTCTCATCAATTGAATGAAGCTTGGGATTTTTTTTTGGAGATGAAGAAGAGGAAGTGTGAAATTGATGTTGTTACTTATACTACAATGGTTCATGGGTTTGGTGTTGCTGGTGAGGTTAAGAGATCGAAGAGGGTTTTCGATGCGATGGTTAAAGAGGGTTTGATTCCTTCAGTTGCTACTTATAATGCTTTGATTCAGGTTTTGTGTAAGAAGGATAGTGTGCAGAATGCTTTGTTGGTTTTTGAGGAGATGGTGGGGAAAGGTTATGTTCCTAATTTGACTACTTACAATGTTGTTATAAGAGGTTTGTGTCATTCGGGTGAAATGGAGAAAGCTTTGGAGTTTATGGAGAGAATGGAAGAACATGGATGTAGGCCAAGTGTTCAGACATACAATGTTGTGATTCGATATTTTTGTGATGATGGGGAGCTTGAAAAGGGTTTTGGGTTGTTTGAAAAGATGGGGAATGGGACTTGTTTGCCTAATTTGGATACCTATAATATTTTGATTAGTGCTATGTTTGTGAGGAAGAAATCGGAGGACTTGGTGGTGGCTGGGAAATTGTTGATTGAGATGGTTGGTAGAGGGTTCTTACCGCGTAAGTTTACTTTTAATCGGGTGTTAAATGGACTTGTTCTTACCGGGAATCGAGATTTTGCTAATGAGATATTAAGAATGCAAAGCAGGTGTGGCCGCATTCTTCGCCATGTGAAATTATGATAACATTTGGGTTTGGTTCCTGAGAACAGCCATTTCTGTTTCTGTTGTCTTCTCCTGCATTCTGCAGATTGTGAACTGGTTTTAGGCTCAGTAATGACTTCACAAGTTTGAGAACAAAAACGAATCTTTGATGGGGAAAATGAACCTGTGGGTGATGCAAGTTCCACAGGATTTGAACAAAGAATACTGGCTTGAAGTAAATTATTTTCTTCCGACTGGTGTCTCATTTTTGGCACAACAATTTGTTTGGCATTTGGTCATGCAGTTTAATAACTGAGGGTTGAGAACTCCCTAATTCACTGTTCAATGAGAAAGTGCCCATGGTAAACTTTTAGCAAGTGTTTGTCAACATAGGAACATGGATGGAGAGCTTCAAATCATCTTTATACTTGCTTGTAGTTTTTATACTCCTAACTTCTTTCAGTGGTTGTAAGCTATGACTTGATGCTTATCGGTTCAGCTAGCATTGTAAAATATCATTGTATTTTTCAATCCTGAACAAACTATATCATTATATTTTTCAATCCTGAACAAACTATTTTTTGAAGTTTCACTGGTTTTAGGATTATTGAGAAACTGAGGAGTTCCTCGTGGCTTCTGCCCTTGCAGTAATGGCGACCAATGGTTTATGTTGATTTTTTGTGCCAAAAAAAAAATAAGTTCCTTAACATGAGTTTGAAGGAGCAATCTGTTACCTCGAACACATGATATTCGAAATACATTATTTCTTTATGTATGCATTAAAATAGCAGCACAGATGTGTTTATGTAACAACAAATATTTTGGCCGAAAAATTGTGACAAAATGAACAATATACACTTTTTTTTTACTTCCAAACTAGATATTAGAAACAAGACAAATACCATTACATGGAAAATAAAAAGCCAACAGTGGGAGCCGAGGATGTTCTATAAAAGGATCTCATCTTGAACGCCAACATTTAGGATCTTGTGAGGGAGGACAATACTGTTAATAACCACTACCTCATCCTCAACGGCAACAGATTCACCTGGTCACAGCAAGAGAACAAGATTTGCAGAGTTTAGTACTTTATTGTTTCATACTTCCCCATAATAATAGCACTACCTCATTCTGTAAATATTAGCCCAGTTAACTACATTGCGGAAATTTGAAATGTTAACAATATTAAATTTGTTAACAATTTTGGACAAATGTAGTATTAAATAAAAGGCCATGCTAACAAGTGTCATAAAGACACTTATTAAAGATACAAAAAAGAAAATAAAAAATAAATTAAAAGAAAATAAAAAATAAATTTTGCGTGGAAAATCTTACTTTTAACAATTTGAAAGTTTAAATTACACAACATCTAAGAATTTATTGCTATATTTAGATTCTTAACAAGTGCCCTTGGGCCCTAGTTAACAATTCCCTTAAATAAATAAAACATAATATGGAGATAACGTTAAGAAAGGTAGGTACCAAGTATAGTGACTCCAAGTTTTGCATTGTAATCTCCACGACCCTGAATTAGTTTATACAATTTAGCAACCAAATTGCAAATAAAAGCAAATGTAAAGATATGAGATGAAAAAGAAAGCACATCAAGTAGCATTTTTATGAACGCAATAGTTGTGCACATCACCCTCAACATTGGCACAAAAACCAAGGATTGACAGATACAAATTTTGGACTGACAGATGGTGAAATTTACCATATTTTGAAGGCCTAAAAATTTACTAGTCTTAAAATTACCTGCTGGTGATGCTAATAGTTTAAGCATATCATTGAAAAAGGAAGAAAAACCAGCCAACAATTTTTTGGCAGGTATAGTTGTCTTACATTGCATAATGCTATCTGATCTAATAATGGACCAAGATATATAGTATATGTTCAGGCTTAAGATGTGTGGGATGATTGTCTAACAGGAGAAATGAGATTGAGATGGGAATGCAGCATTATAACTGCTTATTGCAGCAAAAAAGCATTATAACAGTTTCTTAGCAATCTTAAAAACCCAAGTAACAGTAAAATACAAAACAAGCCTTTAGTTAGCAGAACAATTTAGTTTAATATTAAAATTTCCAAACTTGCCTGGACACGGGCCCATCGCCCAATGGAGGATTTCCATCCAACAATCGCATGAAGCACAACAGCATTCTCCTGTAAGATGAAATACATAAAATGAAAAGCTCCAAAAATGTTTATGCATTTCAAAACCACTTAGTGTGTTGACTTGCCTCGATTTCAACATCATCAAGCACTATACAACTTATGAGCCTTGCACCAGCTCCTATACGAGCATTTGCAGATATTGATACGCCAGGACCAATCTGTTCAATCAAATTTGCAAAGTCAATTTGCATAGCATGTCAAGGCATTTAGTTTTTCTTTTTCTTGGATCCCTCACTCAGAAAGATAAAAATGGACCAGAGGGGCACGTGGAGGAAGCAGGAGAACCAACATGTGTATTCTCATGACACAGATCAAGTGTTCAAAGACATACAATTTGTTTATAGATACAACAAGAACACAATAAGTACGTTGCATGTATCATGTTTAAGTACAAATAATTACATTAAGTTGTTATGCAATAAAAAATATTAAGCATATCATGACTGAAACAGAGCAATTAAGATGATTGTGAAAGCCTCTAGGTAGAGAGAATTAGGTATCAATTAAAAAGAGGTGGATATTCACCTTTGCAGACGGATGCACTTTTGCTGATGGGTGAATATAAACATCACCGATGATGCAGGCTTTCTTAACACCATCCCCATTTGCTAATAGGTGAGGGGCAGTGTGACGAAATTGCGAAAGATACAAGGCTGAACATTTTATTGACATCCTGCAAGCATTGAGTCAATATATACGATAATCACACATGAAGAAAATGATGAATGATATGTAACAAAATACTCGAGCTTACCCCGGAGTTTTGATTTGTTCCCAAAAATCCATGGTTTCATATATATACAACTGTTTCTTCCCTGCTAGAGGTGAGAGGATATCTTGATCCAGTCTGACATAATTGGACGTAAGACTCCTACAGAAGAACTCTTCAGAATTAGATGACAATACACCATGTAAACTACCCTTATTTTCACACTGTATACAACAAGAACAACCACCAAAATATTTTCCAGCTACAAAGATCAAACAGTAACATAATGTCCTGCTATGAACCATTTCTAAATATAGGTCATTTAACTTGGTCTCCTTCTACTTCTCACTGATGGATTATCCTCCACTCTATCTACCCTCCTTAATGATGCCTCTGTTGGTTTTCTCCACACACGTATTACCGACCTAAGGCAAGATTCTATCATCTTTTTTATAATAGGAGGAGTTATATATACTTACTCAGTTATTCCCTAACGATTTTATTCCAAATACTATCTAGTCTTGTGTGACCACACATCCATCATTCATCTCATCTCAACAGTACTGTTCTTGTTTTCTTATAAGCTTTTAGATGCCGATCATTCCGTTCCATATAACAGCTAATTGAATGTTGATTAGCTGGAAACTCTTTTCTATGGTAAGATAAGATGCTGTCCTCAGATTATTTGGATGTGGGACTAATCCCTACTTGGGTGTTAACTGTTAACTTAGACGCAGCCACAAGTTGCATAACAGTGGGTTTTTTTAACTGTTTGCACTGCTGAAAAAGTCCACTGAAAAAGACAAATTTCAAAAGATGCAATACCATTCCATGATTACAGATCATACACATTATTACTTCATATCAAATCTGCTATTCCTGAATGCATAAATTAGTCTGTGCTGAATTTCAGTAAAAAATTATTGCAAATGAACAGTAGAAACATTCAAAACTCAAAGTTGAGTTTCCTTTCATACTTGATTTGTTCATTCATGTACAATCATAGTAGAACTTTTGTAAATAAACTTTCAAATTTAACTAGCTCATTTTGGGTGATGATGAGTGTACAAAAATCCATGCCAATATAGTTAAATAGCATTTTCAAAGTACAATCACGTTAAGTGCTTTATTCTGTGATATGTGATTAGCTTAACTATGAGAACTGCCGATATAGTTGACATTGAACAGCATATAACTTTTAAAATTACTTGCCAGTTTTAGTAAGTGTTATACTAAAAGTCAATGTAAAAAATAAATGTATGCATACATGGTTACAAAAAGAAGCAAATGCTAACGATCAAGATCTAATTAAAGAAGGTAAACAATTAAATAGGTAAACTGTTGAGAAACTTGATGAGAAATTAAGTTTCAGTTCGTTGCATGAAAAGCTCTTGTTGATGTTATAATGATCAGAATGAAGTTTCAGAAAGTTGTGGTCAGCTAAATTTTGGAAAACAGGAAACTTTTAGTTGTCATAAGTACAAATCACAAACCTTGTGTCTGGCTGCATTGCTTCAAAGCTGGAGACACGTCTTAAGTTTGCTGCAAATAAAATGACACATAAATTATATTATTTAATGTACAGGAGGACTAACTCCAGTTATCTACAACTCCTTATATCCAACACAAATTACATATATGAAGATCTTCACATTTTAAAATTTAAAACAAACTTCATATTTCTTTAATAATGGTTGTTGCCTAAGATATTTCAATTACCTCTGTCTTTCCACTGAGAAGAAACACCCTCAATGGCAGTAAAGATATCTGGTGTAAATATATAAACGCCGCAGTTTATAAGATCACTAACCTACATTCATGAAAACTGGCAGCATAAGCCAGTAAACAGAAACCGAGAAGAGATGAACAATTTTCAAAATTTATTTCAGCAATTCGAGACATAAAATAAGCACACAAACATACAAAAGTTTCAGGTTTTTCTGTGTAATGCAAGAGTTCATTGGTGACTGGATCAGCTACCAATTCCCCAAATTCACTGGCTGACTCTGGAGAAACCTTCACAACCAATATTGTTCCCATGCCACCATGTTTTTTGTGAGCATCTGTAAGCAAGTATACACAGAGAAGCCAATTATTAATTGTTCCAGTAATGATGTAACAGTTAAGAGATGTCAAAGAAGTAGAAAATTACTACTCTGCAAAGAAACTTTGGTATACATGGTGAGGCAAATTTTAATATGGACCATAGTCTACCATGGACCAGTACTTGAAAATATTCAAAATTCCAATGACCGCAAACGTCATTTTTTAGAAGTAATAGTCATTTTCATTTCTATGATTGAGATAGTGACTTAAATAATATTGGTTCGATAAAAATAAGGGAAAACAAATATGTATCTCGTATTAAATTGACATCAATCAGATCACCATTTTATTCATAAAGACGGAGATGGTCATGAACTATTACTTCCGAAGAGTATCTTCAAACATCGTTAGAATTTCCAATGATTTTTAGATACCAGTCCATGGTGGACCACTTATGAAGGTGATCCACCATAATACTCGCCTATATGATGATACAAAAATGGAAAAAAACTTATGAAGCATTGACACGCGAACATGATGCTAACACTGACACGTCAACACGTGCAATGATTTGAGAAAAAAGAATTAATTGAATGTAATCACATGTGTCAACACATGTAATGATTTGAGAAAAAAGAATTAATTGAATGTAATCACATGTGTCGGACATCAAACACGTCTTCGATCAAAAGTGCCGGTGCTACAGAGACAATAAGAAATAGTTGCATTGCATATAGAATAACACAGATAGTAAGGAATTACCGAGCATTTGTGGGAGGGGAAAACTGCAGCAAACATCACAGTTGAGCAAGAAAATATGTGACTGCCATACAAAACATGATCAACGTCATCAGCATACTATCATATAAAACATTTCAATTACATAACAATAACATAGCAAAAATTTCCAATAAAACAAAATGACACATGAAAGAATGTTTATGATATAATAATAAGAGGTAAAATTAAAAACCGGATCCTCCTCCATGATGATATCTTTGAAATTATAAAGACCACCAGCAGAACCATGTGGTTTGTCCTCTCTCAAATATCTAACAGGAATTTTAAGGTCGTTAGAGATGGAGGAGACGTATAATGCGAATTCGCGTTCTTCGTAGAAACCAATGAGATAAATACGAGCCAAATTAGGAATCTGAAAGAAGGGAAGATATATGAAGAAATGTGAGAATGAGCATATAGTGATAAATAAATGATAAATAGATAGGTAGATAGTGTACATACTTTTTTACAAGCGGAGATAGGGTGATGAACCATGGGTTGTCCAGCTAATGGAAAGAGTGGTTTGGGAATGTTGAATGACAATGGGCGGAATCTAGTGCCTTTGGTGGGTCCTCCTACCATAATCACCGCCACCACACTCTCCTTCTCTGCAATTCCCATATTCTTCTTCTTTTGCCACTCACCAACTCAGATCCAGAATAAGAAGGTTAAGCTTCACTAATCACTATGACCTCCTTCAATTTTGTTGAATGCGCGGCCCGCGTCACATTAACCAACAAAATGTGTGAAAGTGCAATGCAGTTTCTCCAATTCCAACACACAAACTACTGAGTGAGTGAGAGAGATAGATAGAGATTTAACTGTCTGTAACTCTAACACCTTGCAGTTGCAGTAGTACCTTCTCTCTGTTTTTTTGTTACCAATAGTTTTTAAATTTTTTTTTTTTTTTTTGGAAAAGCTGAATAGTTGTTACAAAAATTATCAACGTACATCCATACACCCTTTTTTGACGTATAGATCGGTAGTGTGATTAAAAAAAACAGAGAAATAGAAAGAAAATAAAAAGGTTGTATCCTTATAACTTTTTTATTAACTAATGTCTTCTTTATAAAATGTAATTACATAGCAGTAATTTTTTAGATGTAACTTACCTGTATCCTGACGATTGAAAATAATATTAATTAGTATTTTGTCAAGTTTGTTCTTTTTATCTATTTTTTTTAATATTAGGAACTATGAAATTAAGAATATTAGATAATTATTTTTATGGAACAACATTGAACACACTTAAAAAATGCAGAAAGTTATATTTTTTATATAAGTTTTACCTAAATAAAACCTATAGTAACATACTATGTGGTCTGCATTTTACATGCTTTCGGAGTAGTACTGCCTAAAAAAAACTTTTAAGTAATTAAGTTGTAATTTCTTGTGGAGGAAGGAATATTTTCCTTTAAGGTTGAATATTATTGTTCATCTTGTCTTTGTGAAAGATTAGTACACAATATAATATCATGCCAGTGACAAGATATCAATAATCATATCAATTTTAGTATTTCCCTTAGCGAAGTTCTCTTTTTTATTTTTTTATTTAATTCTTTGGAAGTAGTAAAGTTTGATAAAAAATTATTCAAACTAAAATTCAAACTTTAATACTCTCGAACGATTTATCTTTAACTAAAATTTATTAATTAATTAAGTTCAATTACTTGATTCTCGATTGCTCCTTTTTCATTATATGAATTTCAATCATACTTTCATAGAAGGTGAGTTCGAACCAACAAGGCATAATGCACTAGGTGAAATTTGCAACGAAACCGCACCTATGATGAGGACACGGAAAGGAAAGAGCAATGATTTGTTTCCTAGTGTTGTACAAATAGACAAGGGGAAAGAATAAACATTTTACCTTCCGGTAACAATTATTTAATATTCTTCTGCACTGCAATCATATCTAATTTACAACTTAAAATTCAATCATATTTTTTAATATGTTTAGATTATATAGAGTGCACTGTAGAGTACAAAAATAGTTGTATTTAGATTTAATGGCCTTATCTTTTGTTGTGCTGAACATGGACTATAGAGATCCAGATGGTAGTAACAAAATTTCAAAAAAATTAAAATAATCGGTGACGAGGCAATTGTTTATGTTTTGTTTTCTTCTTTTTAGCTTGATGTGCATCTAAAAAGATTGATAAACTCATTACTAACTACCACTTCGGTAAGCAACCAGATAGCTTTATGCCACATATTCATTGAAATACAAGTCCCAAAAATATGTGTTTATGGAAGCGGTTACATTTTGACTGTGATCACGATCTTAGGATACATTGAATAATCCAAGCCATGTGACTGACATTAATGCCCAACTTGGTGATAAATTACTTTTGCATCAAGTTAGCGGGAAAACGGGAAATTTATTTCTTTCGGAATAAGCAAAAAGAGTATGGATTACCATACAACAGAGCGTTCATTGTTAGTGGACCTAAAAGACTAGAGTTGTACTACACTCTAGTAATATTTGCATCTTCAATTAGATGCAACCTCACAACGAATTTGCATTTATGAAGGTTTAAGTGATAGAAATATAGTTTTGGACTGCAAGGTGGTGTATTTATAATCATAACTGAATGTATTTGACTTTAAGGTAGCAAATTAATGAACTTGTGAATAGAGGGTATGCTATTAGTGTATTGGAGACTATCCCTGTTTGGAACACAAGGAGTCTTGATGGATGGATGAAAAACTCCTCCCAAGCTCTGATAAAGGTGCCCTTGCAAAAATACTCCAAATCTCCAATAACTAAGTCAACAATATGTACTAACAAGTAACAAGAGAATGTAAGCAAAATAGAGTAGTCTCGAGTGAAAATGATATATTAAATATGAGGTAAAACCGAATTATAGAGTTGGTTGTAATCCGCTAATACGAGGGTCTTGATAGGACTAGAGCTCTCCATCATTGACAAAATACTAACAATATTAATTACTAATAATGGTTGTTGCATCAATAATAAAATCAAGGGACCTTTAAATTTGGGCTCTAGCCCACATGTCAGGGGCCTAGAAAACTCCGGTTCACAAGCCCAACATTATTAGGTGACAAGAAAATGAGTTCACGGAGTCCCCTAAACTAGGCCCACAAAAAACTGACATAATTGGTGTTGAGGCAAAAAATAAGCTCTCTCAAGAAGGAGCCATAATTTAAGGGTTCAGTAGGGTCTTGGTAGGTGGGACTTAAAGGTTTGGGGTGTTTTTGACAACTCTAAGATTTTGAGTCTTTTGTGATTTGTGTGCTACTTGCTTGTTTATTGGTCTTTTTAAAAGATAGAGTTTGTTACTTCTCAAATTCAAGCTCCTTTGAGTAGTAGATCAGTTTGAGGCCTAGTTTAAGTCGGTATCTTAATAGACTTTGGATTATTACACTACAATAAAAGAGTGACAATATGAATTTTGATGTAAGCTTTGATGAACATGGTAATGCAAGTTAGGGTATCAATGTCATCATTAAAGGTTTACTTTAAGATATTGCAGGAGTGTGGACCGATCCATCATAAGTTTGAGATTTGCTATATGTCCTTAAGCCCTTGATCTATTTGACCTGTGCACTTCCAAACTTTGTATACATTTTTATTTTGTTCATTCTAGTCATTGTGAAAGTTTCTTGCATTCTCCAACAAAATCTAAATTTGTATCCAAAATATGAACTTCAAATTGGTTAAAATCAACATTAAATTAAAACTTCGACTCCCATGTTAACAGGTGACTTGGTATCTTGCAATATAGGTTATTGAATTGGTTTTAAACTATATCATATCATCAATGCAAGCAACACATGACTTGCTTCATAATCCTCAGTTCACCAACAACATTGGACATTAGCCAACCTCAATCACCATTGAAGACATATGCAGTCGTCTCTTTCACAAATGTTAGTCTATTGGTCAATTTGAAAAAATAGTAGAAAGAGAACGGCGTGCGATGCATTTAAAACAAGTAAGTAGTTGTGGCTTATGCACGAACTTACGGTTGCAATGTGGAAAGTTTACTTTCCAAACACACACTAACAAAATGAACTACCCCAGTGCATCGATAAACGAAGACAACAACAACAATAACATCTTATCCCATTAAGTGAAGTCGACTACATGGATCAAATGACACCATAATAGTCTGTCATATAATATATCTCTTTCCAGCTTATAAATCTCTATGTTTCTCAGTTTCTTTTATAATTTTTTTAGGTCTTTCTCTGCCTCTAGCGATTTGATTATCCTCCATTTGATCTACTTTCATTACTAGAGAATCTACACGTCTTCTCTCCACATGCTAAAACTACCTAAGCCGAGTTTGTACTATCTTCTCTTACTGTCTCGAACGCTTTCACTTCTAATTGTATCTTGTCTAGTCTTTCCACACATCCAACGCAATATTTGCATCTATGCATCCATATAAGACTTGACAAAAAAGTCTATTTCGATTCCATTCAAATAAAAATAAAAAAGGCAACACAACCAGCATTAACACGATCATGCAACAATATTGTTTTGTTGGTATATTATACATAACATGATAATATAATAGTGTGTCCCCCGAAGTTAAGATCATAATAATTTGATTTCACCAACACCACACCTTATTCCATGTCAGATTTTAGAAATCAAAGTTATCATCACTCACTTTTACATGGTTAACTATCACAGCTTTGAAGGAGATTGATACCAGCCCCACTGCTCATCAGATATGTACCTAGTAACTTGCTTCACACTCAAGTAGTTATCAAGTCCCCTGAATGAAAACAACAAAAATTCAGACTCTGATTCTCGGATTTGTTTTTCACATTTGATTTGACGATATTAGAGAGGGGATTAGAGGCATTTTGATGATTTTAGGTAACAAGAGTCATACCATTCTCCTAATTCACGACCAAAGCCGCTACGTTTAATGCCTCCCCATGGGGCTTGGATGAAGCTTGGTTGAGCACAATTGATCCATACAATTCCAGCTTGAAGAGCCTGCAGAAATTAAACCAACATTATAAAGTTAAAACCATTCAGTTAGTAAAAATCCAATCATTTTATTGTTTATATGATAATATCATGGATTAGTCTCACCTTAGATAGGCGCTCACATCTTTCTAAATCATTTGACATTACGGCAGACCCCAAGCCATAGCTGCAAAATATCATGTTTGTGGCTTTGACATCAATCAACAAGAAAATAAAAAAGTGGTTTAGAGGTGAAATTAATATAAGTTCATCAACTCACTGGGTGTCATTTGCTAGATAAATAGCTTCTTCCTCAGTGCTAAATGTTTTTACAGCGAGTACAGGTCCAAAAACTTCTTCTCTCCAAATTTGCATTGAGGTAGTCACATCTGTTATGATGGTTGGTTCAACAAAGTACCCCTTCTTTAAATGCTGCAAGTGAATTTGAAAACATATTATTTCTCATGACAAATGCAGAGAAGCAGAACCTGTCGAGCACACATATCTGAGTTGAGGGTATGATCATACCTCTGGGCGACGCCCACCAGTCAAAATTGTTGCACCCTCACTTTTAGCCGTTGAGATAAAATTCAATACTTTCTTATACTGAATCATACAACAAATATTAGATGTATTGCATGTCTTGGTTCATGGCAAGCAAATGCTGGTATCAATTATAATGTTTTTAAATTGTAAGGCCATAAAGAAAGTTAAATCATAGTAACTGCAGAAAGAAGCATTTGATGTATTTATAAATACAAACACACTCATTCAAACCCAAGAGGGAAAAAAAAATCATTTCTGTAAGCAATAATATAGATTGTCCTTGGATTTCAATTAATTAGCTTCTCCAAAATCCATAAGACATATAAATATGAAAAAATAGGAGTTAAGTTAAGGAAATATCTGGTGTACACAGAAGTGATAAACAGCAAACATACCTGTGCTTCACTGACAACAGGTCCTAGCCTGCATCCTTCTTCCAAGGGATCCGAAATTTTGATGTTTTCGGCCCATTTCACAAGTCTATTCACAAATTCTGATGCTATACTTTCCTGAAACAGTAATAGTGTTATACTTTATCAAAATTTTAAAAATCAAAACCAATATGCAATTGCTACAAGGTTTTCAGACAAATTCTAAGGAAATCTGGACACTCCCATACACAGAAAAATTAAGAGACATGTACTATTGATGGAATGGGGAATTAAGTGTTTATTGTAACATCCTCTATATTTATTTAAATAATTAGAACTGACAATTTTTATATGATAATTATTTTCTTGCATTATTATTTGGTAGATGATTAATTATTTAAGGCTCTAGATACTAAGTTGAGATTGAGTTCTGCTTATCATTAACAACCCATGGACATACGATTCAGAAGTTGGAGGATTTTCTGCGGGCTTATGTGCTGGAAAATGAGGAAGTTGGGATAGTTTGTTGCCCCGAATTCACCTATAACAACAGTTATCACACGAGCATCGGGATGGCATTGTATGTGGTCTTGTATGGGCATAAGTGTCAAACTCACCTGTGTTGGTATCAGGATGGTGAAAGTTTGATTGTAGGACCAAAGTGTAAAACTCCCTTGGGTTGGTTTCAAGATGGTGAAAGTTTGATTGTAGGACCAAAGTTGGTGCAACAAGACAACAGATAGGGTTAGACTAATCCAAGAAAGGATGAAGATAACGCAAAGTAGGCAGAAAAGTTATGCTTACCTCTGTGGAGTTTCAGAGGGGCGAACATGTGTTCTTTAGAGTGACGCCTACTACCGAATTTGGCAGGACTTTGAAGTCTAAGAAACTTTCCTAAGTTTATTGGACCGTTCTCCAATGGGTGGGCCCTATAGCCTATCACATTGTTCTACCTCCGAATTTGGCCAAACTTCATGACGTATTCCATGTATCTCAATTGAGAAAGTACTTAGCCGATCCTTCCCAATTAATTGCACAAGATGATATCGAGCTACCCGATCCTTCCCATTTCATTGTACAAGATGATACCCCGCTGAAGGAGATTCTTTCCTTTGAGGTTCCACCGATGAGCATTGGATAGAACTCAATTGAGGGGCAAAGAAATTCCTTTAGTAAAGGTAATATGGAATCAGACAATTGAAGATGTTACTTGGGAGTTAGAAGACAAAATGATATCAAGGGAATGTTCTAATTAAAATTTGTGTGGTGTTATGTTCTAACTGAAAGATTATTTCCTTGAGAGACATGAATATATATTGCTGTGTTAACTATTGAAACTCGTACAATATCTAATGAGTAATATAATAAATTATTTTGCTATTATTATCTCAGTGAGAAAATTCTCGTGTAACCTCTAAATATTTGCCATTGATGTATTATCCATCATCAAATTCACATGGTCCCGGTTATTAGGAATGACTTGTTCCCTTATTTTTATGAATGCATGATCCTCACCTTGTTTTATAGTCGTATGGCTGCATGTGTGTTACCCTCCAATATGTGAATTACTTTGACTTGTCCACCTTTGGTCCTTATAACTTGAATTCATTGGTTTATGAATTAATTGTAAAGTTTGATATGTTTGTCTGTGTTCAATAAAAAATATTTGTGTAGATGAGTATAAAATGGTTGTCTCTGTATATGATTGTGAACGGGAAACAAGTAGTATGGAAGTACTTAAACTTTACAAGGAGAAATATACTTCATACTTCAGTTAATGAGGAAAAAACTTGTTTTATATTTATATGGCTGATTGCCGTCTGTGTGGTTTGATATATGTCAATCGGTTGTGATGAATTCCGACTAGATATGACATGATAGAGATGTTAATAGATGCTAATTAATATAGAGATTGTGGTGGATGTGGTTGTAATATTTGAGTTCAAAGGTGTATTTTAGTCTAATATGTGAAGGTGATATGCTATCCGTAAATCTTTTCTTGTTACAAGAATTAACCTAATCAAATAATATGCATCATGTAGTCTGACAAAGTATGCGTACTAAGTTAAACATATATAGATTTTTGGTGATATATAATTGTGATTATATTTCTTATGTCTAAATTGTGATTATACTTCTTATGTCTAACTTGTGATTAAATTATTATGTCTAAATTGTGATTCTTTTTATTTGTAAGTTCGTGTATAAATGTGATTATATTTTTCATTTTTTTAAGTGATTATTTCTATATGCAAGTTTTATTTTGACTTGACAAATTTAAAAGTTGTATTTCAGCAATTTTTCCATGTTCTTAACTCACTACGACTTGTCATAGAAGTGACTCTTACAAACATTTTTAGGTACAAAGACTCCAAGCAACCTTGAGTTGATTGTTATGTTTGATGTGCGCCGTCGACGATGAATAAATAGGACTTGGGAATTTAGTTTTCTATGTTATCTTTAGAAACTTTTTGTGTTACGTTACACTTAAATTTAATTGTTAGTTTGGACATGGAGTCCCAAGTAAAATAATTTGGACACGTAATTTGATTATTTTTATTAAATTATTATTTCTGATTTATTTATTAAGTTTCAAAGGTTGAAATTGATTAGGCTAAGATATATTAAAATTTAATTGGGACTTTTTATTTAATTAATTTAGAGATGAGATCAGTATACATTAGGCTAAGATATACCGTAAATTTATACAATATTGTTAGCAACAATTCTTCTTAACAAAAATATAGGCTCGAGTTTATAATCTATTAAGTTGACGTCTGGAAAATTCGGGAAACTTACATGCACAATCAGGCGAGATGTTGCACTACATATCTGACCATTTGTAAAGAAGCAGCCAAGGACGGTCCATTCAGCAACTATTTGATGATGGAGAGCAGATCAATAAATTAATTATAAACGGTATATGAGCAAATGTTTTGGACCATGCAATAGGTTTTGGACACCAAATATTCACAATGCAAGAAATTAAAATATGGGATGTCCATATAATATGTAGTGCCAAAATGCAAGAAAATGTGATTCCAAAAAACTAGACATATTTGAGAAGGCACACCAACCCTTATCAAGGTCAACATCCTCAAAAACAATGATTGGACTCTTTCCACCAAGCTCTAGTGAAACAGGCTGTAAACAAGAAATCACAAATTTGATATTACATGAAATCACAAATGTGTGTTTCTCAATCTTATATACTAGATTCTGCTTAAAAATACCTTGATTAGCTCTGCTGCTGCTGTCATAATCCTACTCCCAGTTGCAGAGCTACCAGTAAATGAAATCTATCAAATATTGGGCACAATGGTACAATACCTTAGCAAAACTCAAAGATATCAACGATATGATAACAATACTAGCGAGATATAGAACAAGAGCTAGGTCCTTATAGTTTTAATTCCACTAATGACTAAAATAATTTGAAGTTTTGAACCTTATCTACATCAGGATGGGATGCCAAAGAAGCACCAGCTTCATGGCCTAATCCAGTGACAATATTTAAGACACCAGGAGGAAGACCAACTTCTCTGCATATTTCGCCTAGCTCCAAACAGGTCCTAAAATTGTAAACAATAATACAGCATGATAAATCAAATTAACGAATAACAGTCAAGTTTGTAATAGTTGATGAGAACATACAGAGATGCCAATTCAGACGGCTTCAATATTGCAGCACAACCAGCAGCCAGAGCTGGAGCAACTTTCCAGGTTGCCATTAAGAGAGGATAGTTCCTAATATATAACATCAATTACATCATTTAATGAGCCATTCAAATTGAAACTGATATTATTGATACTGTGATTGCATCATTTTCCTAAAAGTACATCTTGTTGTAGAGAAGCAGTTAGTATTGTCATGTCATATAAACGTTTGACATAAATTATAATATGCTGCAATCCATGTTGAATTTGACAATGCATTCAGGGTAACAATTGTTGACCACAAAGTCAGGTACACAAACAAAACCTTGCCTTGCAAATTCAGGTTACACAGAAGTTGAAGAAGTTACCAAGTCGCTAAAAAAGTAAAAGAAAATAGGCACTACTTTCAATTTTGCTACCTGATGCACATGTTTATGTAATCACTAGACCAGAAAGTTTCATCGGAAAAGAATACATAAGCAACTAAAATGAAGAAAAAAGAAGATACCATGGAGTAATTAAGGCAACAACACCAATAGGCTCCTTGAGAACATAGCTCTTGAAGGTCTCCAAAGGAAGAGATACAGGAGCCTTTTGCTTTGCATCCAACCCTTCAGCAAGCCCAGCATAGTACTCAAAACAACCAATAACATCATCCTACATAATCAAATCACAACAGGTCCCAAGTTAGCAAAAAATGCATGGTATCATTAGTAAAAAAATTTCCAATGACATATAGTCAAATAATACTAATTACCAGGTCGGCTAGTGCTTCATCCAGTGGTTTTCCACAATCAATTGATTCAAGCTTGCCTAGTTCATTCTTTTTCTCCGTTATCTGTGAGAAAAGAAAAAGAAAAAGAACAGACAGTTGAGACATGCACACCTAGGTTAATCAAACAGTAAATAAAATAATTAAATAGTCACGTTATTGAATGAATCACCAAATTAGTCCCAAAATTGTAGGCATCTCATAATTTGGTCCCTCGAATGCACGAAATTTTAAAATGATCTCAGAAATTAAAAATCATTGATCATATAAGTCCTTTTGGTTGGTCAATTTAGTCTCTGAAATGATCTCAAAGGTACTAATGTGATTTAGGGTTTTCAATTTCATGGATTATTTTAGAATTTTATTAATTTCAAGATCATATTATCTAACCTACAATTTTAAGGACTACTAAATTGGTGATTTGATTATATTCTCACACTTAGAAAAATAGAACAAAATTTATTAGTCCTTTAACTCATCAATTCTAAAGTGCACATTTGGATTACTAGTGAGTTTGGCAGAATCACGGCTTGCCGTTGTAATTTTGGCAATAGTTGTCCTTTGTAGTTTCAACAAGATTAAAGTGTTGTTGTGATTTTGCCAAACTCACCACCAATCCAAACATGCCACTGTTGATCAGTGTCAAACAATATAGATGAAACAATTTGCAATACAAAAAAAAAAGAGAGAGAAAAGAAATTACAACCTTTGCAGCGATGGCTCTAAGATAACCAGCACGAACAGAACCAGAAGCAGTAGACCAATCTCTACCCTTGTTTCTAGAGATAGCTCTTTTAGCAGCATCCACAGCAAGATCAACATCTTCCTTAGTGGCAGCTGGTATATCCCCTGCATGTGAAGCATTCACATAATGCAATAATTTAGAAGTAGTTAATTTATCATATTACACTTGATAAAAATAAAACAGAAGCATAAAAAACTGCTATTACTAACTACTATTGCAAGACAAGATGAGTACCTATGATGTTTTGAGTTGAGGGATTGATGATTGGAATTCTTTTGTTGAGGTGAGGAACTTTCCATTCTCCATCTATGAATAATTGTCTACTTGCTACTGCGATCGCCATTTTCTCCTCTCTGTCACGCACTGTCAGCTATGTTTATGTTTTTGTAGGATAGGATCAATAATGATTCATGATAATATTATTAATAAGGTTGATACTATAACTGATTTGGATCCTTTCATGATTTAATAAAACATGAGGGTTATATTCACCATTAAAATGTAATGAGATTTATAATTTAAAAAATAATAAGTGGAGTCGAATATATTTTAATAGTAAGATGTTGAGTATAATTTAATTTGATTTAAATATGAGAGAATTTAAATCTTATTATAACGCCATTTTCGTGACTGTTTTTATTTATTTATTTATTTAGAGTTTAATTTCTATGAATGTTACTGTGATAAGTTTGACAATATCAAATTGATGTATTTAAATTAAATTCATTTATTTATTACTCTTTTTTTTAAAATATTTTCAAGTTTTTTTATTCAATGTTATTTGTTGATTAATTTCAGTGAATTATAATGATGATATTTTTTTAAATCCTATCCTTTTCCTTTTGGACTACTGGGGTATCCATTTTTAAATTTGGTAATTCTCTACTCCGAGTAGGCATAGCAATGAGGCGGGACGAGGATAGATTTTATCTTCTCATCTTTACATTTGATTAGTTGAAAAAATCCGCATTCATCTCTATTTTTTATTGGGTATAAAATTTAAGTCGCTATCTCCATACACGACAAAGTTTGAATCTCTTCGTTTAGGTATACATTCATATATATAAAATAATAAATTTAAAATTTATATTAATTATAAATTAATAATAAAACTATCATTATTATACAATAATAAAATTAGAAAATATTAAAATTATATTTTCTATAAATAAAAAATTATAATTTTTAATATTTAAAAAATATTAAATATATATATATATATATATACAAAATTTAAAAATAAGAATAATATTATTAGCAGAACAAATTTAATTGCAGATGTGGGTTATCAGTATTCTTAAATCCGTCTCTATATTCAAATTTTAATTTTAAAAAAAATTTACATTCGTATTTATTCTTAAACGGATTTATTCTTAATTAAGAAAATTTGCATCGGTAGCATATCTTTGTAGTTTTGATTTTGTTGATGGTCCAACTGATTACGATTTTCTCGCTGGTGTGTAAAGGTCAATCAATAATGACCGACTTTGGGCTTGTTCACAGACTTTATCCATTAAAATAATGTTCCGCGTGTCAAAAATTATTTGTTTAATTGTTACATTTGTTGGCTAGTAGTTTTTGGTGAAGACTCATGGATTTTTGTTTTGATATGCATCGGTACATTGGTGATATAGATCAATTGGAGAAATTGAAACATTTCAAATGTATTTATATTTATCCAACCATCATATTAAAATATCTAGATACAACTTTCCAAAGTAACTTTTTAACTTATTAAATTGTAAATTGATGCATATACTCTTCAACATAGTAAATTACACTACAGTGAATCACAAATAAGTTTGGTAAAATTTAAAGAATTTAACATTTTTTTAAGGAAAAATTAAAAACTTAATCATGCAGCGCCAAGAACAATCCTCTTTGCTTCGGCTATCTCTCCGTTGTTAGTCTCCCTTGTGCGTGTTCAACTGCGGTGGATCCGAATTGATAATTCAATACACGCAACTACACGCTACGATTTTTTATGAGTTATGACTATGGCCAAGAAATAAGTAGAATGCTGATGGTAGTTTCGAGAATCATTCATCAATGTTAGAGAAATTGCAAATCTAACACATAAAAATATTATTAGATATCACACTTATGCTCATTGACAACTTCATTTATTCGTTTATTTACAAATATCTAATAGTAAATGGTGTAGACTCGTTTATTTACAAAAATCTAATAGTAAATGGTGTAGACTTTTATTACATATTTGTGATGTAAATTTTTGAACAAATTTTTAAGCATTATGAGACTTTGATAAAGGTCACTTCAAATCTTAATAATGAACCTTTTGATAAAGACCAACTTAAACTTTAATAATGAAATTTGACAGATAATACATCAAACTTAGACTTAACATTTTTAATCTAACCAAATTCAGGTTTTGCACAATAGCATATCCTATTTCAACATCTAATATTAATGAAAAGTAAAAGCATGTGCGAAAAAGGAAGAAATAAAAACAGAAATAGAAAAAGACCACAAAAAAAGAATTAAATTATTCTTTCATTTATATTAAACAAATGACATTCATTCATTTAAATTGATTAAAATTAATAACATTACAATTCAAAATTGATAAAATTGAAAAGGATAAATATGCAAACAAACTCACAACAATAAAATCAATAGCTAAAAATGGCAAAATATCTATGGCAAAATATCTATGACAAAATTGAGGTGTTTAGAATACTCATACATTCGGAAGTGTAAAGTTATGAGCCAAAATCATTGATTGAAGTTATACTTGATCGAAGTTGATTTTTCAATCTGAACCAAAGAACACTGTAACACACGTTACTATAAGAGGACGAAACTACACCAAGACGAAAATTAGAATTAGAATCAAAGTAGCTAGGAAGTCTTCACGATAAATATAGAACTAACATTAGTTTTATCCTCGTTTTGATTCAAACTATCTTTGAGACTCTTTAATATTAACAATGTGATGTATTGCAATAAATATAATTACTCTTTCCTTCTTATATTAAATAAAATTATTCATTCATATTTTGTTAGAAAATTATTGAGTTTATTAACTTTTATTGACAAAAGTACCCTATTAATAAAGTATTGTAGATTGTTAAATATTTAGATGAGTTGAAATATAAAAATGTTAAATAAGTTTTTAGTTTTTAAATTGTTTTTAAATTTCGTTTTCTATTTATGTAAAAAAATCACATTTTATAGTACGTACAAAATTATCTTACAGACAATTTTAGTTTTTATTGAAATGTTAATATATATTTTTGGATAATTGTCTTTCAACCTCATAAAAAGTTTCTCCACAAAAAGTGAACTCAAATCCATTTTTTAGGTTTATATGTCATGAACTCAAGTTCTTATTAAAGCACACTTCTGTATCAGAAAAAGTTTTTCGATGGACAAAAAATACATTTGTGTACCAAAATTTTTTTCAAAATTTTCCAATAAACAAAGTTCAAAATTTTTGAAACACACGAATTTTTTTAAGTATTTCGGAACTCAAGTTGAATTTAGTGAGATAAAAAAATTATTTAAAAAAAAAGATAAAATAGATACTTTATATAAAATGGAGAGTAAAAGTAAGTACTTTTCAAATGGAGAGTAAAAGTAAGTACTTTTCAAGAAAAGAAATGCTCGAACGCTCCTTTAAAATAATACTTTTTATCGGATGTTCCTTTCTAGAAGTAAAAAAGGAGTGAATTGCACTATTGGAAATGTGCTTGCGGTAATATATTTAGCATTTTGTGAGTAAAAATGATGACATGATGAACAATCACCTTAAAACATAATAATATTTGTGTCTTTTTGGCCAGCTCATAACTTAAAAATTATTGTCAAGGCACGGCACTGCTTACCGAATGTACTGTTGCTCAATTTTTTATTAAAAGGTAAAAGATTTGATTTCCAAAAAAATAAAACACTGTTCAGGCCTGACGAGCCTCGAGATATACTCGAGACGACATTGAGTAAATACATGCCAATTACACAAAATTGACACAATTTCTTGCAAGGACTAGTTGTTAGGATACGTTGCATGTATATGAAGACATGGTAATGTAAGAATATATTAGAATGTCTCAAACGCATAAAAGGCATGTATTGGAATGGAGCTTATCATGTATTAGATTCATTTTGAAGCATATATGATCATACAAGTGTCCTTATAGTGGCATATATTAACATGCCATGCATCATATACGGGAAGATTTGCATATTGTTAGAAAGCCTAAGAATAAATTAAAAAAATATGTTACGAGATTTTCAAAATAATTAATAAAATAAAAGAGCACATATAGATTAAGTTATAATATCCCAATTTAATTAGGCAAAGCCGATTACAATAGCACAAAACTCTCAATTGGTGAGGGTCTCGTTTAATCCTTAACAAAACTTTATTCACTTCTAATATTTATTTTGATTTTATAAGGACTTCTAATCATTTTTTTTAAAGAGAGATTAAAAGTGAATAAAAAAAATTTAGAAACAACAATTTATTTTACATTTTTTTAAGTATTAAAATTGCTCTTTCATTTATTAGAGATTCTATTTTTAAGATTAACATAGTTTTTAAAATGTTTAAGACAATCTTACAATTAGGTCATACATACAAAAGTCTAAAAACATATGTTAGAGTACAAGATGCTCCAACTAGAGTATTAATCTTTAGAATTGAAATGAATCATTTCCACCTATTAAAAGTGAGAAATACAAAGAAAAAATATGAAGAAAAAAAAAGAGAAGAAGAATTGATAAGAGAAATAGAGAGGAAATATAGTGTAGATAAATTATTGGTACATGGGATCCAAACCCCTCTAAAATGAAGAGAATGTAGATGCTTCGGTAGGGCACATGGCGCCTAACAATGTATGACACTCATGGCAAAGTTCTGTGTAATTATGCATACATACGATTTTTTGTTGAAACAAATTTTGTTGGTTTTAGAAGGTATATATATCTTGACAAATTTGAGAAGATTTAATTCAATTGGATGTTTTTTTTATTGACTAAGTGAGTTTATTTATGAACATCTATATATTTTCAACACTTAGTTTATTTATAAACATCTATATATTTTCAACGAATAAAGACTATAGCTCTTTATGAAGAGTTATTTATCCTTATCAAGTGGTATATAAATTTTGGTGTATAAATAAAACAACTCTATAAGTAAAAATGACTCCAAAAATACATGAAAGGATATGAAACTTCGAAAATTTCAGTAGCTCCTCTAACACCTTGTGTTAGCATGTTTAGACATGTTCGATACCATATGAAAGACCATCGATTTACTATTTTGTCTTTCTCTCTTCTCAAAACACCATTTTTCCTCTCTTTGGTGGAAAAAGACACTAATTTTTTTTGGTAAAAAAAATCACTCATCGTTAAATGTGTTGAAAAGTGTTGTTGGTGTGAATCACCGTGTGTGATCGTTAATCTCAAACGTGATAATTGTTGATTATCAAGCCTTATGAGGAGCAGTATTGAAGATAGAGGAAACTATAAAATTGAAAGATCAACCTTTATATAAGTATACAAATTATTCATAAGAAAATATAATAGAATTATACAAAGTTATACAATACAACAATCTTTAAACCATCAAGGGAAACAAAAATAGAGCGAAAGATACAACTATATCTCCTAAACTATCAAGAACAAAATAGAGAGTAAAGGGCTATGTCCATCGAAACTCATCTCACACATCAAGAATAAATGAATTGAAAGGCCAAAAATTAAAAAATTGGTGGTAGTAGAAGTCGTAAACCGCATAAAAAAAGAAGGACTAAATATCAATAAGTACAAGGAATGGAAGAGAAAGTACAAGTAATAATTTTTAATGTTTGTTGGTGGTTTTGTTATACTTGGTTTTGATCCATTTGAGGCTAACGGAGGTACCCTCTTTCAACTTCTTGACGCCAGTGGAGGCCACTGTTTTAGTCTTGCCTAGAATGTTGTTGCTCTTCTTTTTGGATTGGTTGGAACCACTCACAGGGTCTGGACCATTTTCCCATTGGTCAGCCCATGATGTTCCATGAGATTCCATTTTTTTTTCTTAAATTAATCTGTGACAGGAAGAGAGAGCTTAAAAATGATTTAGAAACAAATTGAGGATTGGGAGCACTAGGATAATGGGTATTTGGAGATGGAGAGTTTGGAAGTGGTTCAAAGCATTTTATAGGACTAGTTCAAAGTAATATTGGCAAAGCAAATTAAGCAATCCATAAAAAACTTAATGCATGAGTTAATTATGTTATAACGTGGACTTTGACACTTGATGAATCGTTTTCCCATTGGGAACCTTCTAGAAGACGTTTATTTAACTAAGATAATCAAATTTTTTTCTAGAAAAACTTGGACCAACAGAGGCCATGAAATCCACGTTTGCGCGTATTTATAATTCAAGTCTAGGATTGGCGTGCTAAATTTTTTATGCCTTGGCGGCTACGCTATTTATTCTTCTTAGAAGGCTCCAGGACCAATCTGAGTGGTTCCTATCGTCAAATAGGGATAGCTATTAAAAAATGAGAAAAAGAAAAAGTCAATAGGACCACCCTTTTTTCCAGTGAATAATTCTACCAAAAGAAATTATCGCATATGATTTAGTCTGATTCCACAAATATTTTGTTCGCACAAGAACCCTGGTCCCTGGGTGGGTTTTGGTAATGGTGGTAGCTAGCCAGCTTCGGATACGTTTGGTTTTTTGTTTATTTTCTGTCAGTAGAAAAATAATATTTTAATTCATTCACGCGAAGATCTTGCGCCAGTGGGATCCTTATTTAGTTATTCTCCCATCAATCAGGAAAAAGCTGTCTCCAAAGGTTTGTTGTACATTTTTGCACCAACCGGAAACCATGATTTCCTTTCAGACCTTAACAATATAGTTTTGGTTTCATATACATTTTAAGAAGAGTTCATTGGAATTTCAGTGATTAGTGTTCAGTCCAGCTCTCCAGTGTAAGTTTCGTCTCAGGATTGCTCAGGTTCAGGTATTTGTTGAAGAGCCACCGAGAAGTGTTTAAAGCATCTCCTCTACTTACAGCTGGAAATATATTTCTACGGCTTTGCCAATCATTGGTAAGTTTTATCCACTCTTTTCTCCATTCCTTTAGCTTGAAATCCTCACCTTTCTCTAAGCTTTCTATTAAATATTTAAAATAAATAGCAGCTCTAGGGCCATAATAATCATGCAGAAGCCCACTCCAGTACTTGTTTCCTGTGGAAAATAGTAGAACGGCATGCAATCAATTAGTATGTCCAAACATCAAACTGCTTTTATTTCCTTTTTCTCTGTTAGCTTCTCAGAAGCTATTCATAGAGAAAGAGGAATCCTCACATTTAAAAAAACTAAAGCTAAACCGGTCTCTATAATATTGTTATAGCAAAAGAGCCATGGTGAAAGCTAAAGAAATATAGCAAATGTTTACTGTTATTCATACCATAGTCATGGAGCAAACTGGCTTCCTCATCTGTGTTGTCAAACCACATGGTGATTTGTGTTCTAGCATTCCACTCAAACTGAAAATGTTAAGAACTGTAAATCAATAGAAGTATATGTAGGATCAGATGGGCTTTCAATTTTATGCCAATAGAAGTCAATCAAACCTGTCTCTTCTGTTCTTCATTTTGAGCTAGTTGCTTTGCACTTTCTAACCAAGGGCCTAGAAGAAATCCATCGTGGCAAGCCAACAATGCGTCCAAATCTTCCACCAGGTCCAGAAATCTTTGGCTGAGTAGGGTCAGTCCATGGACATCATGTGATTGGTAAGCCTCAATGACCTTAAAGAACAGCTGATTTGCATATTTTGCTAAGACTTGTCTGGTGAGATCAACAAGGTCATACCTGAGTACAGAACAAAGCATGAATCTGGATATTGAACCTTTACATACTATAAAAAACACCAGGCTACATTTTGCTGAGGTACTTAAAGAGGAGTGAGAATTCTTATGCAGCCAACTTCTCTCACCTATAAGTACTACTTTTTGAAAGTTCATCTCCACTAGATATAAATAGCTCCAATGCATGAATTACTTCAGATGTTGAATACCATAAGTGAGGTTGATCAAATGAATCAGTTACTTCCTTGATAATTGCTCTCGAGTATGGCTTGCCATAGAGGCGAGAGTGTTCATGCTGTATTGAAAATAAGGAAGGGTCTACATCTGGGAATGCTACAATGACATCTCTGTTTTTGTCCTGTTCCCATACACCAAAATAATCTGGTAAAACTGAAACATAATCTTCTAATTTATGCATGTGCAGTTGAAATTGAACAGAAGATTTGCAGATGAGGTTGTCATTTGTTTACAAAAGTCACTGGTCAGATTGAATGAGAACAGCAGATTGAGAAATGAGCAAGTGTCATGTGATATGTCCTTTTACTTTGTTGGTTAAGGAGAAAATGTAATACAACAAATCATTAATTTTGCTTAAAATAAATGCAACACATCATAAAAGAAAGAATGGAAGTGTAGTAATAACGACAAAGAAAGTAAACGAACAATGGAAGAGCTTAAACAAATAATGACAAAAAATAAATGGTCTTATATGGCAGGACTAGAAGAAATGACTAGCAGCCGGTTATAAGTATCAACCAAGTACTTACATAGGCTCCATCAGTGCAATTGTAAATGGTGTGATACAAGACATTCCACCCCTCTTGTATCAAAGGAACTTGTCTTCCATATCGTCTAGTTGAATACAAATCAACCCACACCTGAAATAGGAACAACCATAATGCATTTGAATCTGAAAACAATACCAAGTTAGTAAATATAGAAAATAAATAAAAGAAAGCATGGACTGAGGGAAGTGCTTTAGACTTCAAATATATTCAATCACATTATTGTTAAACCCAAATACCTTATTGAGTATGCATAATAACATTAAAGGCGGTCTAGTATATGAGGCTCCTAAAAAGTGGGATGGTATATACATGCAGCCTTACCACCGCAAATGGAGAGGCCATTTACAGAATATGAACCCATGACCTCCAAGCTATGTGACACCAGGCACTTCATGTCGAAGGTGTGTCTGAGGGGTTAACACTTGTACGACACTGACACAAGTAGTTACATTTAATCATTTTTATTTTCTTAAATTATAACCATTGTATATGTCTCAGTGTCGTGTCCGAGTGTCCATATATGTGTTGGTGATTTGTAGCCTCCCGGTCACAAGGCAGAGTAACATTACCACTAGAAAAGAATTAAAAAAAATGTCAAAAGGAATACACTACACTGGTCCCCTAGTTATGCTTATTTTATTCAAGCTTAAAGGCAATTATATAACTTCACATATTTTGATCATAATTATCAGCAAGTTGAGGATAATCAATATCTGATTGTTCTGCAGAGAAGGTACTGCAGGCAAGGGTGGAGAGGAAAAAAGAAAGTATGTCGGAATTATATCCGATGTCCAAAATTACTAAGTAGAGGGGAATAACTAAATTTGTATGGATTATTCTAAAAGAAACTAAATTTCTATTGTAGAAAGCTTCTCCTAAACCAAACATGGCAAACAATAAGAGTATAAATCTCTACATTCAAAATACTTGACAACCATGGTAAAAGATTCTATCATTGTTACCTTAACATCAATTTTCTTGTGCTGAAATGCCATTTCAGACATCAGATCATATACAATGGGATTCTGTTCTATACCTTCCATCGACATTCCAACTCCAACCTTCAAAAAATCAAGCAGGTATAAGTATGATTTCTATGATTTTAACAATTTATAGAATTTGTCTAAAAAGAATTCATCAAAAAGCAAGTTATGGAAAAATTATTACCATAATGACTAGTGCATATAGTAATAGTATTTATTTTAGCATTTATCATATCTTTAGTAAGTTTTGTTTCCCAATCTGATTTGATAGAGTAATGAGCATAGTACTTAACCTAATTCCTATACAAGTAGGCGTTAGGGGCTTACAACAACAACAATAATAATAATACATATCATTTGACATTCATGTTTTTCCAGCATAGACGAAGAGCGATAGACATCCAAGTAGAAGTACAGGGAGACCATAATACATATCATTTGACATTCATGTTTTTCCAGCATAGACGAAGAGCGATAGACATCCAAGTAGAAGTACAGGGAGACCATAGGAAACTTATGTCGAATTATTAAAAGAGATTTGAAGTTAAATTGTATACTTTTAAAATTGATTCATGATAGGGCATTATGATATAGTTTGATCCATATAGTTAACTCACCTAATTGGTTTAGTTTTTGACACATCTGACACTCATAATCTTAATCGAGCATATCAGTTTGATAACTATTTTTGTTAGCCTATAATCTCTTTTTGCTTTTCATTACTTTCATAATATTAATAGCGCATATCTATTTGATATTTATTTTCGTGAGCCTATAACCTCTTTTTGCATTGCATTACTTAATTACTGTAATTCAACCGTGACAGGCTAGTTACGGAATCGAGTTGTCAGCAAAAAAAAAACTTGCCATTGTTGAGTTAAAACTTATACGTGCTTCAATTGGCCCGGATGCTACTGCATCTAATATCCCATACATCTCAATGTTACCTGCAAAATTGTGCAGCATACACCTGTCAAGCATAACATACCCTGTCAATTAAAAGAGCATTATTAAAAAATAAAATCAAAAGGAATAAGAATGCATACAAAAGAGAATTATATAATCAATCAATATATATGATATGTGATATTGACAGTTTACAAACTTCTAAGTACTAAATCTTAATATACAGATTTGGACATAATTAAAATATAACATAACAATAATTATCAGACAGTTGTCGGAAAGTCCGCATGTGCTAGTTACTACATCTTCATATGATAATGTTGCTATATAGCAGCTATCTCTAAAAATTCACCGGTTTAAGCTGCTGAATGTTGCTCTGAGCTTATAACTTCCAAGGAGGTTTTGGTGCATGTCAAACAATATATGGACACTGGAAAATATATTCACATTTTTTATACCATGTATGTTCACATAAGAAAGAGTGAAGTTACACCCTGTATACTACGTATGGTGGAGGTAAGGTTCAGATAAACATAAAATTGTGCTAATATTCACTATAGAGAGAAAAGTGAGAAGTTATAAGTTCTTACTATTGATTAGAAAATCAAAAGTTGATTTTATGATAAAATGCATATACACATATAGAAAAAGAGTTTATTCAATTTACTCCCCAGATTTATCTCATCAAAAGATATAAATCTTCACTTTTAAGTGGATATATGTGTGTGTGTGTGGCCATTATTGTTTTTGAGAAAACTTCACTCTCTCTGTAAAAAACTTGAACTACTACTCCCCTCTCATGTTGAAATCTACCCTTTCCGCCCTTGTGTGATAAGTAAATAAACATTACACTTTAGTCCATTTTAATATAATTAAGTTTCTTATGCATAATTTTCTCTATTTTTGATTCTCAAAATGAACTAAAGTGTAATGTATATTTAGTTCTCAAGGAATTAATGTGTAGATTTGAACACAAAGGGAGAGTGGAGTGTAATCTAAGCTTCTCTCATGAAAGGGAGTGTAATTTACCCTATTTTTATTTATAAATATGTGATGGAAAATGACTTTCCAGATGTAAGGAACACCATAAAACTGCTCTGAGGAAATCCATATAGGTTTTACTTCGGCAAACAGGTCAAGAACCACCAGCTTTCCTACAGGAACAGAATGCAAAAGGGCCTGAAAACAAGCACAAAGAAAAATCACATATGAATGATAATTAAGTTAAAATAAATAACCAGGGTGAACTCATAATTCTAGAAAGCATTTATATTGACTAAAGAATCCATTTCTTCAAATGTGTGTATAGATTATTCTGGCCATTTATCTTACACAGGCACTGAAAGAACCCAAAGAAGGGAAAAGGAAAAAGAAAACTGTTGTGAAGATTGTTAGTTACAATCTATGCTTAATAGAGATTCCTAGAAACCATCAAATTATAATGGAAAAAGCCATAAAATTTGATCGGGATCAATATAATAGAAATCCTTCCAAACAAAGACATGAATAAACTGATCCAAAAATATTAGGTCTGCAAGCAGTGGCAGATCTTGCACAAAATATTGGGGGGGAGTCGAGGAGCGACAAGTATTAATTAAAATATTATAATTGAAATTCATAAAAGTCGTATAGTTTTTTTTAGAGTTTCACACAATTCACACAAGTTTTTCACAAGTCACAAGTCCTATAGTTAAACTTTCACAATTCACACAAGTTTTTAAAACTTCACACAAGTTTTTAAAACTTCACACAATTCAATCAAATAAAATATATCCACTTTACAATTTTCATCTTTGTCGAAAACTTTCTTCATGAAAAATGTATCAATTTTCTTATGTTTAAACATCGTGTCACTCCTACAAAAATACACTAGTTAATTAAAAAAATTCACAATTAACAAATTGTATCACACTTTATCATAAATCAACGGTTAACGTTAGAGTTTATCTGTTCGAGATTAGTTAGTTTATCATTCAATATTATGTAGTTTATCTATATATAGAGTATGTTGTATTAATTTTATTATATTTATCAGTATAAATTCTAATAAATGTCTATCTCATTTTTGTTTATCTCTTCAATTGCATAATTTCTAATATGATTAGCAGGTTATGATTTAAGAACAATTGAATAATCTCTTTGTATTGAGGTAAATATAAGAAAATTATTGCTGACAAAAATCAGAAAAATTATTTAAGTAGAAGAAAAACAGAGTAAGCATATAAAAAATATAAGAACCAGATTGAGATAGTCTAGGTATCAAGACCAAGTGAAGCTGGGACAAAGACGGAGGGAGAGGCGAGAGGCAGTTTGTCGGAGGATTTAATTTTAATAATCTATCGTTAAATTTTTTTAAAAAAAATACAAGGGATGCCGTGACCTCTGGCCGCTCCCGAGAAGATCCACCACTGGAAGAATGGTTTACATAGCCAGATCTCAGACAAGGTTTGCTTATGTTAAGACTTGCTGTCAAAACAAGCAATGCGGTTGGGAGGTGAATAAGTATAAATAAAAACCTTCATTTGAGGAGGTCTCCAGAACGGATCATATGAAAATAGCCATCCCTGCATAAATAAATAAATAAAAAGAATCATTAGAGTTTAAAAGATGCACAAATCTACTTTCATGAAGATGTTAGTTTAGTTATATACAAAAGATAGCACTTAGAAGCATCAAGTCAAGATCATTTTTTTTAAAAACCTAACTAATTTATGTCACCTGCATCAACCAAACAGCATCATTATCACCACTCTGCATTCCATTAAAGATTGCCGCACCTAATGAAGAAATGTACTCTGGATCATCAATGGGTGGGGTGTTCTCATCAAAGGTATCACTGTGATAGATCCATCATAACGTACGTTAATGAATGAAAGAACAAGTTCTTATTGAACAAAAGAAATATACTATAGTGCGATGGTGCATATACATATAAACCATAGTTCAAATGCTCTGGAGATCTATAACAAAAATATCTATTTTCTACTGATAAAAATACTCGTTTCCCTGGATTTCAATAGTTATCTAACTTGAGAGTTTAATAAACTCATGACATTCTAGTAAAGTTAGTCAACTGCATCCATAAACTTGTAATATTTACATGTTTTGAAAATATTATTCAAAAACATAGGTTAGCATCCAAACCTAATTGAATAGTATATCTGTAATTAATAGTAAACATTCCAACTCTATAAGAAATCAAATGAAAGTAATAAAGTAAAAACATAACTTAATAATTGACCTGGCCATTATATTATACTTAGCCCAGAATATACACACATAATTATATAGTTTAACAAAAACAATATTGAAACACAATTAGCTTCATTAAAAAGTTAAGACTGAATCAACAAGAATGTTTTTAGTTTTACTTGTAAAAGGTATGTCACTGATGGATGAATTGAAAGAACATGAAAATCCTTAACAGGGAAGATGTGGCAGCCACATCAAAATTATTATCTGAGGGTGGGGATTAAGCATGAAATTATTTATATGTATTATTATCTGAGGAGCCTACATAGAACTAAACAATACAAATGTATGCTAGGAGGGACCTCCATATGTAATTAAATATGCAATATTACATAAAAGAAAGTGTTCAATCAGTATTCCATTAACCAAAATACAGCCATTTTCACAAAATATTGGAGCAAAAAAAATTTAAGTTCTATAATTAACCGATGAGCAAAGAAAAACTTACCAGTTGTATATGTGGCTGGTTCTTCCATACTCTGGGTGAAAAGGTAATCAAATATCACAGATGTTAACTGACATCTGGATTATAGCCAATTAAGTTAGAAAGAAGTTTATATATCACCTTGCAATTGTTGTTCAACAAATGCTCTCCCAATCTCAATGAACAAGGGATCAGTTGCATCAAGAAGATAAGTGCAGCACCATTTGAGGTCATTCTTAACAGAAAACCTATGACAATAATGGTTAATAAAGTCTGTGTGGGTTTATATGGATGTAAAAGGAATGGGAAAATGAATACAATTACAGAGTCATTATCAATGGCTTTCTCCTTGGTTCCAGGGCTATAACATATTTGTTACAACTTTAGGCATTATGAGATTTATGAGTTTATTGTTCTATATTAAGTGGCACCCATTATGTGACTGCATGCCCTATTCTATGCAGACTAGTTCTCTGCTTTCTTTTGGTTTTGTCTACATAGGTTGGTGAATTTTATTAAGACGCCAGTGCTTCCCTATGCATTAACTAGGTTAAGCCATACAAATACACGGTGTCAATAATATTCAGAAAAAGTAAAATTGGTGGCCAGTAGGATTTAGTTTTTTCACGATTGATCTCCGTTATACATGTACAAGTCTTTCAGTTTTAGCTATACAGGCACAGGGTTTCTTCAATATTCAGAAAAGTAAAATCTGTGACTTCTAGGATTTAGCACACTCATTATTGATCTCAGTTATAGGTCCAGGGGGTTAAAGCTATACAATTTTATTGTTATTAGCCATTATACAACACAGATGCTAGAAATTCAATGTGTAAGATAACGCTTTTACTTTTTTGTAGGATGGTGATGATGAGTGTACAGGTGCTAAACATGCAACTTACGTCTCCAAACCAGCTCCAATAATTGATTTTCATATTACTTAGGATATCATCTCTAAATAGCCTAGAAATTAATGAAAACGGTTTAAGCACGTTTCCTATTTGATAAACACTTATTCGATAAGCACTTAAGTATATGCACGCTGAAACCAGTGTGGTTGATTGGTAAGACTAATTACACCAAGTTTAAGTCAATGCGTACAATGTTGTACTTACCAATTTCCCAAGCGTGTTATTTTTGCTGATGGAAACATATATTTCAGGGCAGCAGGGACATTTCCAGAAAAAGCTGGCAGGACTGAAAAGCAATTATTCAGCATTAAAATTACTTCCAGAAAAGGATTCGAAGGTGAACTGAAACCAAATGAAAAATATTTATTTTTTGCCTTTGGTTATTTTGTAGTTTGCATTAAATTTGACAATAATTTATCAGTCTGGTACAACAGTGAATGATAGTAATGAGTACCAGGAGTCATCCCAAGCTCATACATTCTGGCAAGAATTTTCTTCTGTAAGATTAATTGTTGATCAAACCAGCTCTGTGGCAATGGTCCACCCCATCTGGAATTGAAATATCATTTAAAATATAATTACTCATTCTCTTAAACTATGGCTGCTGGATCCAGGTATAATGACAATGAAACTCTAGAAATAGAGAAAGAGTTTTTCCTAAAAGCATCAAACTTGACAATTTCATAATGAAACTAAAAAGTGATTATATATTCATTATTCTAGTCTCCACATAAATTATTTCAATATATAAATTTTACGTCAGCCTTAAGCTAAAAACTAGTTATCAATATCAACAAGAAGTCCATCAATTCTACCACTCACCCGTGTAAGTTTCCCATACGTGACCATGCAAGAAATGCTGGGCCTCCAAAGAAATCATCCAAATTAGAAATACTCATGTTAAACTTCTCCTGCAGATTAAATATAAGGTCAGCTATCTAAGAAATACTTTGGAGAGCAGAATTTCGGTACACAGTCCGATAGTACAGAGCTACTAGTATGATGGTGCCTAAATCAAGTTATACATTTTAATTTGCTTATTATCTTCAAAAGTTAAAAAACAAAAGCATCCAAGCACCTAGACATTTACAATAGCGTACAAGACTGCCAGATAGCTCTATATCCTTTGGGGATTAGATTGTAAGAAAATTCGTTAAAAATATATTCAAATAGATGTACAGACCACAGCTTAGGTATGTTGTTGTAATTTTTCCGTGATTACAATATCTTAAAACACTAAAACTTTGCATAAAATTGGATGACATCTGAAAAGAATACCTCCAAATATCTGATCAAAAGTTACTTAAATAGATGGAAAGTGCCGGCAGGCTATATGAAGTTGCTGTTGGAATTTTTTAACTTTTAGAAATATAAAATCATTATTGAAATTCCACCTAACAATTTATGCTGTGGGACTCTTGGCTCTGAACATCTAAAGTGATACATTTTAGGTTACGAATTTAATTACACCTAAAAGAATGGAATGGATGAGACCGAAATATAACAAAAAAGGCAGTTCCCGTCTATTTACGTATCAAATGCCATCTGATATAATTTATTTTTGACACTCCTGCATTTTGTAAATTAGAAATAAAAGTAATAGTTTCATGGTGAGTCAAAGCTAATATAAATATTTTCAAAAGTAATGCCCAACATTAGTTTAATGGTGCGTGATTTGTGGGCTCAAAAACCATCTTCAGAAAGTTTCCATGAGTGACAAATAAGTTACAAAGCCAATGCCAAACCCATACCAAGAATTATTTAAGACAAATTGGTATGAAAATGACCTTGAACACTTTCTGCCAGATAGCCTCTTGTCCCGTAAATGCAAGTGGCAAGTTGATACCCTGCAGAGCCATCCAGTCGATTTCCTTTTCCCATCTTTTCCAGTCCCACCAAGCAAAAGAATCTTCCAAAAGCAGATAACAAGATCACATGATAATGAAATGAAATCCTCTGATGTCAATTCCACACACAACGCCAAAGACAGATGATATGGAAACACGAAAGTAGTAGCTTACAGCTAGAAGTAACAGCATTCTGGTAATAGCTCCACGGAATAGGCCTCCGAACCGAGATTCCGGCATCTGGAACACGTGGCAGAAACCCCACATTGGGTACTGAAAATAGTTGGGAGCCACCAGTTTTATCCCAAGATATATGTGAACCACACCAATTCTTCAAATACCAGTGCAAACCAGCAACAATTTCCACCCCTGTTGTCCCTTCAATCCTGTTGAGAATTGAACCAAAATCATTATAAGTTCGGTTAGCTTATAGCTTGTTGCTCTCTCTAGTCTAACAATTGTATCTTCTCATATAAATGAAAACAATCAACATATATGTTAATTAATAATTCAAAAACAATTATTTAACAATCATAAAGATAATAAAATACATACTAAAATCATTTTGGCATTATGATAATTTGATCGATCACATGTTTATAGACGGATTGAGTTGCTATGACGTTGAGTATGAGTTATATTAATTGATAAATGGGCAATCACGGTAGTGGAGGGGGATTGAAAGCACAACGAGCTTAGCAATCTGGACCATAGTATGTAAACAATCCTTTGTACTATGTAACCTAAAGTATTGCATAATCGAAGCAGCCGCTCTACTGTGGAAGACACAAACACAATCAACCAAACTCCGTGATCAATCAGTTGTGTTCATTTATTTATACCTAATGTTTTAGAATTGGACTTGTTCTAAGAAGTGACGTAGTTTTTTAACACTCTTTAGAATATTATTCATCATCCATAACTTTCTAGTTTCTATTAGTAAGATTAACTAAAGATTTCACTAATTGTAAAGAAAATATTAATAAGAGACTGTTAATCAAAATATGTTGCTAAAATTGAGCAAAGCAAACACAATCCCAGTTTCTCAAGAAATTCAGAGGCAACGTACAGAATTTGAGGAGCCCCTTGTGTTACAAAAGAAGGATGGTTATTATTATTGATAGTGAAACAATATTCACCTCCGCATTGCTTCTGTTAATAACAAAATTAGTAAAATAAAATTGAAAACTACTCAAGTTAGGTAAAAAATAAACGGTAATAAAATAAGTGGGAAAAAAAGAAAGAAAGAAATTGAAATGCCTTAGAGATGATCCGGAAGTGGAAGACAGAGGAATGGGAAGGTAGCAAGCGGAGGAGAAGGGAGCGAGCGGCAGCTTCCTGGACGGACAGCGGTGCTCTCTCGCGGTGTTGAATTTGAAGAATGCGGGAGATGGCATCAACGCCGAGGGTGGAAGATAGGAGTGGTTTGGAGGAAGAGATGAGGAGTGAGAAGACGAACAGGAAGATGATAGAAATAGAGAGAGATGGTGACTCCATGATAGATTATGGGATTGGGAACGTAACAGAAGAAGAAGAAGTAGTAGTAGAAGCAGAAGGGAATCGTTTTACTTTGATCAGAAGCAGACAACATTTTCTAATTTTTAAGGCCGGCAAGTGGAAGATTGACAACGGAAGCTCACCTTTTGCCACCAGAGTTCGTTTGTCCTATTTGTTTTACAATCTTTTTTTTAACGAACTTCAAATTTCTTTTACAAGTATTCACATTTTTGGCAGTATACTCCATTATTTATTTAATCACATATATAGTAGCAAACAAAACTAGAAATTATGGTAAGAGTGTAATATCTATATATTGATGATCTAACATTCACATTTGAAATTTTACACTATTCAATACTATCAATGAGATAAAATTCATTAAAATAATCTATGCATCGTATACACTAAAAGAATAATTCACTTCATATATTTATATTATTAAGTTAATATTTCACATTTAAAGTTTTACATTAATACAAAACCTTCGATATGAGATAAAATTACATTTTCTTTAAAGAAAATGGATGAGATAAAATTCATATCTCATCCATTTTCTTTAATAGACTATAAGACTTTGAATAATTACACATTATACACTTTTATCACAATTTCAAGTTTTCTTTACTACTATGTGTGATTATTCAAAGTTTTAGTGTATAAAAGAAAATGGATGAGATATGAATTTTATCTCATATCGAAAGTTTTCTTTACTATTATGTGTGATTATTCAAAGTCCTTTAGTCTATAAAAGAAAAGGGATGGGATATGAATTTTATCTCATATTGAAAGTTTTGCATTAATGTAAAACTCTAAATGTGAAATGTTAACTTAATAATATAAATATATGAAGTGAACTATTCCTTTAGTGTATACTATGCATAAATTTTTTGAATGAATTTTATCTCATTGATAGTATTGCAATAGTGTAAAATATCAAATGTGAATGTTACATCATCTATTTATAGATATTATACTCTTACCACAACTTTTAGTTTTGTTTGCTACTAGATGTGATTATTAGAAACCTTAATGCATAAAGGGAAAAACATGGATTATGAACTTTATATCATATTGTAAGTCTTGCATTAATGTACAACTCTAAATTTCAAAGGTGAACTTAATAATGTAAATACAAATAAATTAATAATGGGATGACTATCGTTAATGTCATTGTTTCTCTTGATGAGAGTGCTGATTATACAATGGATATACATGCAATAGTTGAAGCACCTAATTTGAGCATGCAATGTTATGTGTAACCCATAATAATGGATATTTAGACAGGGGATATATGATTTATGCTGAAAAGTGGAATCACACTATAATCGGTGAGAGTATCAATGTCACTATCATCTCCAATAATGTGAGTGTCTGTCGAAATTAGGAATGTACAAAGAACGGGTTAGGTCAGGTTTGACGTATTCCTTACCTAGTTCCAACATTTTAGCGGATCAATTTTTAAATCCTAAATTGTCCCTTAACCCGACCAAACCCGAGGACCTGCATGTTTAATAAGGACGAGACGAAATAAGGAGGAGACTAAATTGGCCTCAAGATGAGCCATCAAAAAGTAATTTTTAAACATTTTTTTAGTAAAAAAAGATTAAACATAAAGTAACTCATAGCAAGTCACCTATGGTTACCACTTGCTAATTCATTCAAGAGTAGTAATTTATAACATTGCTTTACAAATTCTAAGTTACTAAGTTAATGATCTGATTGACAATTTATTTTGAGAAAGTAAATTAATAATAACATCAAAAAAAAAATATATCATTTGTCCTTAAAGTTATTTAATGGGACGGATAACTCTAGAGATAACCCGAACTCGGGCTGTTTCTACTTTATCCTTATTTTTGTGTCATTATTTTGGGACTTGGTCAAATCCAACACATTGCTTTTAGGACAAGACGAATTCGCGGGATGAACCAGAAGTTGTACACCCCTAGTCGAAATAATTTGAATTTATTTTACACGATTACCTTTGTTAAGGATACTACTCCAACAACTATTTTCATATTCTCTTTTCACTTTAAAGGAAGTTACTGAATATATTTTAATTATTATTTTGTAACTCGGTCTGAAAAATCCACCTTGGAACTATCTCATGAATAATAATGGCAATACAAATTAATATGTATGTTAATTCTCAAAATTAATATCTTGTATTGTTAAATTAATAATGAAATTTTTTACATAATTTTCACACATTTGTACCTTTTCCTATAGGAAGATGCTAGAGTTCAGGATTCATAGAACGATACATTTCATTTAAGAACACTGTTGGGTTAGAAAATAACCAAATAGTGGCTCTACGTACGTACATGCATATATACATATATTTAGTGTTTTATATTTTTATTTTTTCTTTTCTCTCTTCGTTTCTTATATGTACATAAAAAAGAAAAGATATAGCGTGAACGCCCATTCATACACACACACACATTTTCATTTCTTGTAATAAAACAAAAATTGTTCCTACATTAAAAATTAGTATTATTATAAAAAATTGGTGTTGCTAGCAATATCTATATATACATATAATAAAAACAAAATTTTAGTGCCATTTTAAGTTTGAGGTATTAGGTGATTTCCCCTCTCAGACAATAACTATGCTCTTGCATCATACACTTTTACCACCATTTCATGTTTTCTTTACTACTATATGTGAATATTCAAACCCTTTGGGCATAAAAGGAAAAGGAAGAAATATGAATTTTCGCTCGTATCGAAAGTTTTGCATTAATTGTCACCTCGAAATTTGAAATGTGAACTTAATAATGTGAATACATGTAAAAATGAATTATTTCTTTAATAAACACAAACACATGTATATTATACAAAAATCTTTCTTGTATGAATTTTATCTTATTGAAAGTATTGCATTAGTGTAGAACTTTAACTTTCAATGTCACATCATCTAATGGCTCATTCTTAGTTATATGTCTCACTTTCGTTATAGAGATGACAAATTCAGTGAGTATTGCTAATGTTACTGTTTCTCTTGACGGGAGTATAAATTATACAACGGTTATGAGTGTGATAGTTGCAACAGCTAATTTGAACATGCAACTTTATGTGACATTACTAAAAAAAAGGACAATTACTTAGAGAGAGTTATGAATTATTATAAAAAGTGGAATCTCACAATGAGTAGTTATGGTACTGACGTCACTATTATCTCTGTTAACATAAGTGCCTGTAGAAATAATTTGAACTTATTCTACTACTCCTACAACCACTTCCATATTCTATTTCCATTTAAAAGAACGTTATTGAATATATTTTAATTAGTATTTTGAAACTCTATCTTAAAATCAATGTTGCAACTACCTGATTAATGATAATGAAAAAAAAACAAATGAGTATATATTTTAATTCTCAAAATTTAATATATTGTCTTTTTTAATTAATAATTAAACCTTAGACAATTCTCATATTTTAAACCTCTTAGACAATTCTCATATTTTAATTTTTTCCATATGAAGATGTTAGGAGTTTAGGATTTTCCGTGGGATTCAAGCCATGTACCTGAGAGATAAGTACCGCCTCCACACATTCTCACTACCAATTGAGCCAATAGCACTGCCGGTAACGGTAATGGCTGGGGTGTTACACTATGCAGGCATACCAACTATACAGGGCCCAAAGATTTTCTTTAAAGAGAATTATAGGGCCTCAAAAAATACTATTAAGAGATAAAAATATACTCTGCACTATAAGGCCCAAAAATAAAAAATCCCATAATTTAGAACAAAAAATAAAGTCCTTATTTTTTAACAAAAAAAAAAATTAATAAAAAAATAATTTCAATTTTATTGATATTATTTTATGTTATTTACAATATAAATAAAGAATGATTCTTTTTTAGGTTTTTAGTGTTTTTTTATTAACAGTCTAATTTTTAATATTAGAACATGGTCTCCAAAATTTTTAAGACGGCCCTGTATGACAAATATATATATATATATATATATATATATATATATATATATATATATATACTCTTTATATTCTTCCAACTCTAATGGCTCATTCGAAACAAATATATATTTTATTTCTCTTCCACACTTTCGTTTTCTTCTTAGTTTTATGCCTCACTTTCGTTATAGAGATGGAAAATTGGATGGCTATCGCTAATGTCACTATTTCTTATGACGAGAGTAGAAATTATACAACAATTGTTGGGTGCGTTAGTTGTAGCAGCTAATTTGAACATGCAACATTATTACGTGATATTTCTAAAAAAATGATAGTTACTTTAAGAGAGTTATGATTTATAGTGATAAGTGGAATCTCACGATTGATGGTATCGATGCTACTGTTATCTCCATTAACATTATTGTCTGTAGAAATAAATTGAAGTAATGCTACTACTCCTACAACCACTTCTATATTCTCTTTCCATTTTATAGAATATTATTAAATATATTAGTATTTTGTAACTGGACCTTAAAATGCATGTTACAACTATCTCATTAATGATAATAGAAAAAAACAAATGAATATCTATATCAATTCTTAAAATATAATATATTGTGTTTTTTAATTAATAATGAAACATTTTACACAATTCTCACACACTTTACTTTTTTTTTTATATGAAGTTGTTAGGAGTTTAGGGTTCATAGCCCACCACATTTATTTTTGGAACAATTCTGGACTATAAACAATGACTCAATGTATATACATACATACATTTATTATTTTTTAAGTTTCTTTTTTCTCTTCTTTTTGCATACATACATAAAAAATAAAAGATATCGTGTGAAAGCAAGCATGAACGTGCAGTCGTGCACTCACGCACATGTACATTTCTACTGCTAAAACAAAATTAGTTCTCCTTTAAAAATTAGAACTATTATAAAAAAATTGACGTTGCTCATGATATCAAGGCCTGTAATTGGCATGCGCAAGTTGGAAGTCTTGAAAAGTGAAACATCTCAATGGAGTATCGTAGAATTGAGCCTAAGCGGTAATAGCCCTAATTTGTACGTCCACATCCAATAAATCAATAATCTTTCCGTATTTCTTAGTAAAGGTTAATCGATGATTAAACACCAACAAGCTACAGAGTCACTATCAACCTGAGACTTTTTGGCTTTCACATTCAAAGTTTTCTTTAGCATTGTGATTATGGTTTCATTGTTGGATCCCATTTTTAATCAGAGATATCGACAACCTAGCTTTTAATTCAATGGTTCTCTAATGAACCTACATAAAAATGAATGATTATGAATATTGTATGATATGGTGTTGAAAATAATTTTTAATGCATGAAAAGAATGTCTGGTACTATAAAAACATTTAACTTTATGTTAACAGTGAAAGTTATTTGCATGGATGCAACAAAGAAAAATTGAGAGGTATACTGACGTCGGATGGTGAAAAAAAAACAATCCTGTCATTTAAAAGCAAGAAGGCTAGGACATGACTTAGATGCATTATATCCAAGATTGGAGAAATTTTCAAGTCTATAAGCTTTTAAATTCGTGAACACTTTCCTGGGCGGGTTCTACAATCCTAAAAGTCATTGGTCCCAAGAGCCAGTTACTCGTATTGAAACATCACTAGAAATAGGAAATACATCCAAAATATAGGTATTTCTAATTGAGTCACACTCTAGACGAGATCTTTGTAATAACCAGACATGATGTACATCCAAAATGATTACCACTAAATCCCTAACTAAACTTAAGCTTCACTCAGGCCCAGGTATAGGGTCTCACTCATAAGTGTGTGTGTGTGTGTGAAGAGAATCACAATCCAATAAACAATGTAAAATACTGAACACATATATAAATCTATATAAAGATAATGACTACAATAAAATAACTAATATACAATAAATGCATAAAGTAAAGAAAATGAAAGAGAAATAAACATAAAAGAAAAAAATTGCACAATTAATTATGTTAGGCTTAACTCTCTAACGGTCCCCAGTGGAGTTGTCAGTTGTCACGACCTAAAATTTCGAGTGTTTCTCGAATTCAATGGAGTCGCCACTAAAGTTTATTTAAAATAGGGAAAACTTTGTGAAACCCTTAAAAACAAAAATAATGATCTTTGAAACCAAATTTTGAGTTCGGTAGTCGATTATGTGTAGAGAAGGTTTTAGCATCCACGACATCCGTTAAAATACAGATACCTATGATTAATTATGCAAACTTAATATTAACTTAAATAAATTTATTTATCTTTTTTTTTATGCAAATATCAATCTTTTTTTTAATCCAGAGACAAAAGGTATATTTAAATATAAAAGAAAAAATATATTCTTTTTATTATTATGCTTGACAAGAGTGCAATCTTGCTCCTACGTATCTTCCGACGCGATGGAGAAATCAAAGGTACATAATTCTTGGGGAAAAAATGTGGATTTGTTGATTGCTTTTAAAAAAGTACGTTTTATTGCAGAAATTTGGATTTGGTTAAAAAAAGGTTGTTGATTTGATAAAGGAAAAAACCGACCTCGGGTCTGAGAAATTTATTCTAATGATTATGTTTGGTTGTTTGTTTGAATTTAATTGAAAATGTTTAAGATCACAGAGTTGTCACGACTCATGTATTTTAAACTAGGTCTGACAAGATGTGATACCTTGATCAATCCAATTTTATTAAAAGATTACTACTATTTTGGTTATAAAGAGTTTTAAAACTATCAAATTGTACAACTTGAGTCTTAAAACAATCAAACTAAAAAAAGATGTTTCATCTAGTTAATCTGTTTAAGAATAATTTTATTATTTTTGTTTAATTTTTTTATACTAACAATTATTTTTTTTAAGAAAGATAAACTCCAAATTTAAATAAAAGAGTAAAGTAGAATTGGACTATAACTAAAATATTTTTTGACAAAGAGTAAAAAATTTTTAAAAATAAATAAATTAACGAGTGGGCCTGAGTGTGGAAGTTGGCCTATTTAGTAGCAGTAACAAACTTTTTAATAAATAAACAAAGTTTTGACAAGAAGAAAAATAAATAAATAAATTAGATATTATAAATGAAAAAAGGTAAGGAAAACCCTAAATCAATCTAAAAACGATGCGATAACAAAAGGGAGGGAGGCGGCTGTGTATTCGCAGAGAGATAAGTAAAGATGCTTCGTTTTTAAAGGAAAATAATAACAGAAGAAGTGAAAATGGTAGAGAGAGTGAATACCAAGCAAAAATGACCAAGAAAGATAGTTAAGCATTATGATGGTTCTTTTCGTCGAAAGTTTCAGTTGATAGCAGTGGCTTGGTGGAGGCTGTGATAATGGTTCGACGATGATCATGGTGATGGAGCGACGAAGGAGGTCGTGATGGTAGTGTGAGATGGCGATGTGGAAGCTTTAACGGTAACACTCGTGGTGGTTCGTCGGATGTCGAAGTTGACGGTGGTTGTTGCGGATTTGCAAATGATGATGGAGGTTGTAATGTGTGTGTAGCTCATGCTCTACATTTTTCTTTTCTATTTTTTTTCTTTCTTAAATTGTTTCTTTTTTTGTTTGAGAATAAAAACATGTACTCTTCTCTTTTTGATTTCTTAAGAAGATAAAAAAAAAACATCTTCCTCTGTTCTCTTCTTTTTTTTTTTATTTTCTCAGCAGAAAAAAAATTCTTTCTATTTTTATTGATTTTTTTGTCTCAATTTATAGGCTAAAGTGGTAAATTTTTATGTTAAAAATAAAAATAATAATAAGTAGAAACAAGTTTGTTTGTAATAGGGAAGCAAAAAGGCAAATGGGGAGTAAAACGTGTAGTAGAAACACACCTCTTTTTTTGTTTTTGTTTTATTTTTGCTACCAAATGTAATGGGAATACCTATGTCAATATGGATTCAAAATTTGGTTAAATTTATAAAATGATTAGTTTTTTTAGATTTTACAATAATACTTGCAAACACATGTTATTATATATATTTTTTAAATTATTTTTATACAGGAATCAATTTGTCGGCCTTTTCAAGAAATGGAAAAAGAAATCAATAGGCTTGGTTCAAGGTTGAAGCTCCTAAAACTCTTGCTTTAGACTTTATTTAAAGAAAGACTTCGTCTAAAAAATGTATTTGCTTTATATAGCGGAAGCAAAAAAAGATTCTGACACTCCCTTTCTTTTTAAGTGAATGTTTATTTTACCGTTCAATATTTCGAATATTTATCGAATTTTAATTTTCAATAATGTAAAATATATTATCAAATTATAATTTTTGATATAATATTTGGAAAGCAATGTAAAGATGAAGCTGAGCATTTAGCCCTTATTGCTTAACCACTACTTGGACAAATCACTACTTGGACTCAATTTGCTCATCTCAAAAGTTTGCTTCATAACTATTTTTCTCTATGATTGTACACTCATGAAAAACTTACATCCTAAATCACCTTTATCTTGATAAATAAAAATTGATTTTCAAAAATAATTTTCGGTCGTTTCTAACAAATTCAAAATTTTATTTGTCGAAATCAAAATAGGTTATGCCAAAATGAATTTAATTTTGACAAATTCAAATTTACCTTTGTTCAAATTTATTTCTAGCTATTTCAGCCAACTCAAAATTAAGTTTATCGAACACATTTAGGACCCATTTATTTTATGAGAGCCTTTTATATTTTTATTTTTTAAAACAATTGTATCATGTTTACTTGTTAATGATAGGGTAAAACACTTTTGAAATGAATAATTATTTACATTTTTAAAACAATGAAAATATCAAAAAATTATTTTCATAAATATATCTTCATTGACTAGCATTTCATATTCTCTCTGTAACAATGATTCACTTCAAAAGTCTCTCATCAAGGTAAAATGAATACACCTATCATGAAAAAAAATCAAACATGGGATCATTTAAATAGTAAGATTTGATTGAACGGGGCCTTATATTTTTTAACGAAAAAAAAAACTTTTTTTCACATAGTAAACAAAACTTTATATTCAAAAAAATTTATTTGTAAATAGTGAGATCTGATTGAACATATATATAGAATTATTTTAAACTATCATTGTATCACTATGCCAAAAGTTACATTTTATAGCGCGCCTTTTATAGCGTTTATTAAATAAAAGGAGGATACAACAGCGCTTTTCTGACAAGCGCTTTGGCAAAAACGCTGTTGTAGGGTCATATAGAGTCACATAGCGTTTGCACATAATGTTTATAGCGCTTTTAGAGTGTTTTGTATACAAGCGCTGTAAAATATAACGCTCCCACATTATGTTATAGAGCTTTTAAAGCGCTTTTTTGTAAAAGCGCTGTAAAATATAAGCGCTTTCACATGATTAAAGGACCTATTAGAGCGTTTTTTATACAAACGCTGTAAAATGGTGCGTATTTCATAAAAATCATTCACTTTAAATAAAAAAAAAAAACAAATTTAAAACAAATTAAATACGGTCCTAACCAAAAGAACCCTCATCTCCTCTACTCTGCAAACCCTCATCTCCTCTATTGTGCGCCCATCTCCTCTACTTTGCGAACCCTCCTCTCCTTTAAAACAAATTTTATACGTTGTCTCAGGTACTGTATTTATTAATTTGTTGTTGTCACTAAAACTGATAAATTGTTATAAAATCTGATAAATTGTTATAAAATATGTTCTTTTTATTAAAACTAGTATAAAAATACACCTTTTACAACGCTTTTTTGAAAAAAGTGCTGTAAAACTAGTACAACAAGCAACGCTTTTTAGAATAGAAAACTAGTATAAGAATGCACCTATTACAACACTTTTTCAAAAAAGCGCTGTAAAACGTGTATAAGAATGAACATATTACAGCGTTTTTTCAAGAAAGGGTTGTAAAACTAGTACAACAAGCAGCGCGTTTTAGATTAGATTTACAGTGCTTGTTTCAAAAAAGCACTGTAAAACGAGTATAACAAGCACGCTATATATGCACCTATTATAGCGTTTTTTTATGAAAAGCGCCATAAAACTACTATAAGAGAAGTGTTGGGCGTTATATATTACACCACTTTTTTATTTTAAATAATGTTGTTGTATCTTTTAACATCGCTAGATAATACAACGCTTAAAAGCACTGTGAAGAGCTTAAAAAGCGCTGTAAAATACTATTTTTGATGTAGTGTACATAAATTAAAGTGATCAAAATAATATAATAAAATACTAATTTAAAGGATTTTTTTCACTGTAAACCAATAATACATTAATATCTAATGACGAATTATTATTTTCTCACATCACCTTACTTTGGTTTTTTTATTTTATCAAAACACCACCTTAAGGCATTTTGAAATTGATCAAATGGCAAGTTATTTGTTGCACAATAGTTGCATAAAACTATTAGACGTAGAGAGTGAAATTTTGATTAAACAATTTGACAATTGCTGCACCATTCATCTGATTGAAATGATTCACACGCACATGCTTGTGACACCTCTAATTTGTAGACTCTCACCGAACTCTCAAATATATATAAAAAGGATGGATTTAAATAATTAACATTTTGTCAAAAACAATAAACCCATTGTTTAGTTCAAATAATAATAATTGAAAAAGTTAAAATAATAATAGTTTAGTTTAATAGTCTAAAATATTAACAAATTTTACTCTATTTGATGTTATCCTTCCTAATTGAATATCCTTCAATTAATTTAAATTTTATTTTACAAAACTTTTCATTTTCATGACACAAACACCACTAAAAAAAATTAAATTATTAAGAAAAATTTAAAGAGGTAAAACATGAAATTTATCACTAAATTTAGCGATCAGATAATTAGAGAGAATTTTTTTTCTTTTATTAATTTTCGTTGATAATTTTACTTTATTTTCTACCCATGTTCAATATAGAGCATTCTAAATAATGCAATAATCCATTTAATTACAACTAAACAATTAAATTAAAATTAACCACTATATTCTTCATTAGTATGAGATTTTTTTAAAACATATTTTAAATTTGCTAGAGAAAGTATATAAGAAGATTGAATTTTATAATGTAAAAAAGTTAATTTTGTTTCATGCCAAAAATGATTTAATTTTGTTTTCTTAACTATGCCGTACAAATTATAAAAAATATTTTTCATAGTTAAATCTATATGTGAACAAATGTGTGGATGATGTGTAATCTATTATGTGTCCAAAATTAGTCATTCACCTCATTAATGATTAGGCCAACCCTTTAATAAACAATTTTCGTATTTGCATGCCAATATTTCTCTACTTGTTCTCTCACCAACCCAACAATCCACTTCTCCATCACTCGCTTATCACCGTACTCAAAGCATTCATTATCCAAAAGTTGTAAGTGATAAATGACTCATTTGGTTTTTTTTTTCTCTTTTCTTTACCAAAAAATACACACACAAAACAGAAGTGCCATATTTAGTGAAACGGATCAGGTTGTCTCACACCGTTTTACTTTTGACAATCTTGATTTCAAATCAACTATCGACTTCATTTTATATTAATTTTTTTTAACGAGTTAATACAAGTATAAAAATATAATGATGGTGTGAATTACCTCATTATTATAGATTAGAAATGTAATATAAATATCTTCCAGTCTTAACTTTAACCGCTAAATAGTAATATTATTAAGTTGTCTTATCTTGAATTTAGAACTTAAAACGTCTCAATTGTATGAGTTAATTATGTTCTTTAAAAAAAAATACAAATATAGGATTATATACTAGTTATAGGAAGAGTAAGTCTAAACAAAATATTAATTAATTAATTAAATACTAACTAATTAAATAAGAATAAATCTAACTATATAAATTAAGTAGATTTGACTAAAACTAATTATAATATTAATTAATTAACTAAGACTAAGCCTAACAATAAAATTAATCATATATTTAACGAGTAATACTAACAAATAATAACGGTTAAAATCATTTATCGTGTGTAAATGTGTGATTTCATATTGCATAGAATCAAAACCCACGAGTATCATTCATAACAAAAAAAAATAAAAATAAAAGTAAATTTATGAGTATCAATATCCTCACTGAGAATTTAACACGTTACATGTAGCATGTGATCGTGAACAAGTTACAAGTGGATTTAATCATGGTGATAAAACTGCAATGTGGAATCTCAACCGCTAGTGATCAATCACAACACATGCTACGTCTATCTCTCGTGACCTACATTATGGTTGAACATTTCCTAAAGGAAGAAAATGGTCATGAACTGCCATTCACAATATCACATGCTGAAATATTGAAAGTTTCTAAATTTGTTTATCAAGACAAATTTACAAAGAAAAATAACTCAGTAAATTATGACACTTCAATATACGTTTCTAGTTAAATTCCATGCATGGAGTCACATCAAAAACAATCTCAAAATTATTACAGGTGTATGCTGACTCTATGATATATCTAATCTATATAGACTATACTATATATTTTTCATTAACGGGACCAACCAATATATGGTCCGTGCAAGTGGAATAAAGTGCAACCTACTTTTCTGGGTGTGCTTTTAATACCATACTATTCTAATGTGTTTGATTGGTGTCCAAAAGTAGCAAAATAACTTGTGAAAAATCGACTATCTCCCTTCGATTATATGAACAAATAATATTTTTCATTCCTTAATGGAAACCGAGGTCCCCAAAGAGCCACTATAAGATTATATAATTTTATTATTAGTTAAATATGTTTTTAATTTCGTCGGTAAATAGTTTTAGTGTTTGTTGTTAAATCATATATATTTTAAATAATTTTTTGTAAATAGATTAAATAAAAGTTCAAATTAGGACTATGATATGTATATTTTAAAAATATTTAATTAAAGGACTAGATCGAAAGAACAAAAATTAAAAGATTAATTCGAAAGAACAAAAATTAAAAGATTAATTCGAAAAATGAGTCACATTTTTCAAATATTAATACAAAATCATTATTATTGTAATTGATTTTATTTTAATTTTTTAATAGATGATAAAACTTATTTATTTAATGTTGTTGAGATTTGAGACTATATATATCTTAGATAGTATTTTATTAATTTGCGTTTTGAAAATATAAAAATAGAAAAAGTCTTGAACTAAACATGACTACATGAGTAAGAAAAATGTGATTTGCTTTGATGGTCACTCTTGAGTCGAGTTGAATGCTTCATCGCTAGAAAATTAATATTAATTTCTTTAAAGTTAACATTAATTTTTTAATGAAAATTTTACTACTAATTTTGCACACATTTGCTATTTTGTCGCCCTCAAATCTAGATTCTTGACAACACATTCATTGGCAGTGAATGGAGAGATACCTGATCCTTCCCAATAATATACTTCTCTCAGTATTAATTTTAAAAATGTCCATTTTTTCTTTTTAGTGCAAATAATTTTTTAACTTAGTTAATGTTATTATTTTTATAATACCTTTTATTTAATAAAACCTTATTTTTCATTATTCTTCAACAGTAAATGCCATCAAATATATATTAAAAAATACACTTATTTTTTGTGAAATTAATAAAATTAATTACAATTAACAAAATATCTTAACAAGCGTTTAGCTCGAAAGGGGTATAATTAAGGAGACTTAATCAAAAGGTTTATCAATGTGAAATCATTCTATCACTGCGTTTTGGTTGGACCTCATTGGACCCTTTTCTTCTTAAAGTTTTAAACCTTGGTTGGAAATGTGATGTTCCTTTGAAAATAGTTATTTATGGTTGGTGAACTCTTCATGACAAACTCCCTATAAGAGAAGCTCAACATAAGAGACGTATTATTAATTGTTGATAATTTTGTTCTTTATCGTGTGTTTTGTTTTGGATACTTGGAATCTTCTATCCATCTATTTTTTTAATGCCCAAAAGCTACATAAATATGGGAATTGGTTTTCAATTGCCAGAACATATACATGGCAACAATATCAAATGTGGTTGGGGCACAACACTTTTTATTGTTTGGAAATAGATTAAAACAAAAAAAACAGGTAAAAATTAAAATAAAATAAAAAGGTGCGTTATTTGATTTGGTTGGCGATTGCGTGTAGTTTATAGATTATGATAAATAACACAACATGCACTTGTGCACTTGTAAGTATTCATGCATCTCAATCCCGTCTTGAATTGAGCGAATAAAATTCTCTCTGATTTGATGCAGTTTTTCTTTAAAATTAAAACTCTAAATGAAGACAGATATGTGATATTGATATTCACCTTATACCTGCATCGGAATCCGTCCACTAATATAAAAAAAATATTAAAATAATACTTTTTATATAGAAAAAATTAAAATTTTAATATTTAAAAAAAAATTATATATATACATATATATAAAACTTAAAAATGACTTATTATATAATAATAATTATTTTATTATATAAATTATAATAAATATTATTTTTAAATTTATTATTTTATGTGTATGAATGAGTGCGGGTGTGGTAGAAGAGGCGAATTTTCTATGACTAGTTGGATGCTGGGGTGGAAGAGGCAAAATTCACCCGCCCATCGCATGCCATGCCTAGGAGGTCTTAAACACTCCATCACTAGCAAGTTAAAAACTCTCTCATGGATATGGATTTTGGAGGGAAAATGCATGTATAACAATTAGCTATGTTTACTCAAATTGGCTTTTGTTGTTTTTGAATTTCGAAAACTATTTTAAAATCAATTTATATCACCAAAGATGTTACTGCATTGAGTCGCAAACTAGGTCGCTCTATTTAAGATGTTTTGCGACACTGCTCAAATTGTGCAAACTGTATTGGAGTCCTCAGGATACAAAACTCAGACAAACTGTATCGGAGTCCTCAGGATACAGAACTCAGACAAACTGTATCGGAGTCCTCAGGCTACAGAACTCAAACAAACTGTATCATAATTCTAATGCACCGTAGAAAACCGTTCTAGAATTACACCCTTAATATGGCGGTTAAAATCACTCTCAATATGACGATTAAAGTCACTCGCAATATGGTACTATGACCACTCATAGTACTGTGATCACTCATAAATCAAAAGGACTACGACACAAAAAATCGCTACTCATAAATCAAAAGGACTACGTCATAAAAAACCGTCTTGAAAATATATCGAGCATAATAGAAAAGGGAGAAAAAAGAAAGTTGAGAAATGCATCCAACTTTAGTGTACTTTTCACAAGAGTTTGAAACTCATTATTATATAGTGATTGAATCAAACCACATGTGTTTTCTATTCATTGTAGGACTTTAATATTTACAAAGTTGAAAACTACTCAATATATGAAAATTGTTCAATGTGGGACTTCAACAATTTTTAAATTTACACACTAACATACTATATATCCCAACAGTTTTGTAAAACGATAACTTGTTTGCAAAGTCTGAAATTTCCTTGAGACTTTATTGTGTATCGTTGTAATGAGTTGGAAGCTTATGTACTCCATATTAATTTATCTCTCTCTAATTATTGAGTAAAAAAAAAAAATCCTCAACTATTGAAACTCAAAAAGTTGAAACCCTTAAGTTACCAACAAAATTGAATAACCCTTTATCTTCATAAACACATATTGTTCCTGAAATGATGCTCAACTAAGCGAAACCCATCCAATCCATTTTGGTGCATTTTGCGATTAATCTTTATACCAACATGGGCTTCGTACTTTTGGGCAAAAAAATTAGGTGAAAATATTTGTATTATATAGTGTCATTTCAATGCAAATTCCAGCATGAACCATGCTCCACTATATGAACCTGTTTTAAAAATTTTAAAACTCTAACAACTATATATCTTCTATTAGAAATAGGGGTTAATCATCGTCTTCATTTGTATGATTAAGATAGTAACTTAAAAATATTAGTTTGATACAAATAAAAAAAAAGTATATATATATCTTGTATTGAATTGACAGCAATTAAATCATCGTCTTATTCATAAAAACGAAGAAGTCATAAACTATTACTTTTGAAGAGTATTATTGATCACCATTAAAATTTCCAATAAATTTTATGTATTGATTCACGATTAACCATTTATAAAAGTAGACCTGCGTGTATAATTGAGATTTCAATATCTAAGTTAGGTCACATTTGGTGTTAGTGACATTTCATTGAAATTTTTAATTCTACATTTCTTCTTTTAATATTGTTGGGGTTGTTAACTCTTATTAATTTAGACCAATTTGTTTTGTACAGTGAGTTTGTAACACCGGAGTGTCATATACATTTTTGTCTTCGTCTTTTTTCTTTTATAGATATGATGATATAATTACGATAAAAAATAATACACTTCTGAAGTCACACGTTTAAATTGAGAATATGATATTCAATCTAACAATATCGATATTTTGTCAATTAAACTAGAACTTAAGAAGGTCTTCGTTTTTATTTACTAGATTTCAATAGTTTGACAAATTTGAAATTTTTTTGAGTTTCTTTATTTGGAGGATGATATGGATGGTGATGAAAGAAGTTGATTGAGGAACCAATCTCATATTTTTATTATTAATTTGATGAAAGACATCGATTAAGATTATAAAAAAGGTGATAAAAGTTGATGAAGAAGATGATAAATATAAAAAATAAAATAAATAAAAAACTATTTGAAATTGTAAAAAAAAAATTAAAACTTGTTAAAAATATAATTCAATGATTTGATTTTATTTGATGAAAATTTAATGATTTGAATTTGTCACTTAATTGATATGATGGATACGTTACTCGCAGTCTTAACAACAACAGGAACAATTTTTTAAAGAAGTTAGATGGACGTTTTAAAAAAGACTACAACATTCAATTTTTGAGATATAAAAAATCAATTAAAAAAAAAAAGCTTAAAAAGTCTAATCCAAAAAATAGATTAAACTTAGGGAACATCCGGATAATTTTACCCAATTTTAATAAGGCTATTTAAGCTTCTATATGTGTTGTGCGAGTGTATGTGCTAGGATAGTAGGTTTCTAGTGGATGGCGTCGTAGCTTGCAATGGGTTCAATAATTTCGCTAGGTTCAACTAAAGCATAATTTCGTTTATTTTATTGCCCTTATATTTCTTCCATTGTCGTTTGTCTCTGCTCTTACATGTTGGTTTATATTAAGAAGTGCAAAGTACTTCTACAAGAGTTGCAAATAACTAGCTAGTTAAAAGGAAAAAGTAACATGTCACGAAATCGACCTTGCAAGAATGGAAACTAAAGGGACATATATACAGTAATTATGTATATTGTTAACAATAATTAAACAAACATAAATAGGAGGGAGGAAAAATAGGAGAAAGAATTTCATTAGAGTTTCAAAAATAAAATGAACAAAAGTCAAAAGTTAATAAAATTATAATAAATATATATACAAGATAATAGAAAAGATTAAAATATCCTTACTACTAATATATAATAATATTATTTAATATATATATATATATATTTATTTTTTTTATACCAGTACTTTAAAGATAAAATTAACTCAAAATTTAAATTTAATTTAAAATAATAAAATATAAAAAAAGACATAGTAGTTAATGATTGGATGTGTGTCCCTCTGAAAACCATTTTTATTTATCTACACTAAAACAAGCAACTTCAAGCTAAAAAGAAAGAACAATACACGTTGATTGAAGTACGTACTGGATTATGATGAATATCACATATAAAGATCATAGTCATTTGTTATTTATCTCATTGAATAAAAGTGATACGTACTTGTGTTCCACCTATCTTTAGAGTTTCATAAAATGTATTTATTTGATTTTGAAGTATCTGCATGTATTTGAAGATATCTATCAAGACATTTTTTCAAAGAAAGAAAAGTATTATTGTACAATTATTTTCACAACTATGGAAGAAAAAAAAAATCTTCTCTTTCAAGGGTAGGTCCTGATATTATCGAACAGGGACTAGAAAAAGTTTAATAATAAATATTATATTTTTTTCTTAAAATAAAAAACAAAACCATGTGAAGATTGTTATCTCAAAGTAATCAAGATCTATTTAATAAGTTAACCAACCATTTGAATCTCCCTCAAAATAATTAAAGGATACAAATATATTGTACACTTATCACGCAATATGTATATAATATAATAATGTCATTACATATTATATATAATTGATATTTTAGATTGAAAATATT
>JBBPBP010009777.1:53693476-53716721 GCA_037974735.1 Cicer chorassanicum | reverse complement strand
AAAAAAAAAAAGAACCACTACACTTGGACATTTTTAATTTTTCTACCTTCTTTCAACGTTTTATTTTATTTTATGTTTATTTATCTCTCTCATCACATAATCAACACTTCGCGTCTATCAAATTATGTTCTTTATTAGCAATTGAGTTAAGAGAATTATAAAGCGATAAAAAAATGTCTAAGAGTTTTATTATAGAATTCTGTAAGAACAAAGGTGCACCTAAGAGGAGATGAATTAGATGTTTTAGAAATTTTCTAGTTTTTAGAGACTTAGCGGATTATTTTTCTGATTGGAATTCTTGTATGGACAAATGTAAATGGTAGAAAAATAAAGAACACAATAATGAATTAGATGTTTTAGAAATTTTCTAGTTTTTAGAGACTTAGCGGATTATTTTTCTGATTGAAATTCTTGTATGGACAAATGTAAATGGTAGAAAAATAAAGAACACAATAATTTATCCTGGTTTCCCTTACAACCAAGGGTACATCCAATATTCTTGCACACCAAAAGAGATTTTTCACTATTGTTAGAAAAAGTACAAGTCTCACACTAGGACCTTTGTTACAAACTCCTAACAATCACCCTAAGATAGCACACCACTATCCTAGTTTACAACACTTGAAGAAAGTACACCACTTTCCTCAATTTACACAATAACTTGAATGGTTTTCGCAATAATGACTTTGACTGAAAGCAAGAGAATATAACAGTTGATATGTTTTCTTTGTATAGTGATAACAATTCAATACTATTGTACTTCAAGTGCAGCAGAGAGCTTTTACAATGATATGAAAATGAAAAAACATGTGCACTTGAAATATGAAAGTTTGACTTTTAATGGATCTTTAAAATTCTCAAAAAAAAGTTTTCAAGGTTCTAAAGTTAAATCTGAATCTATGAAGTATTTATACTCTTTAGACATCACTCCAGAACAGTGACAATCGTCCATAGAGGTTTAATGAACATATGCAATGATCCAGGTTGAATCTGAACTAAAAAATTGCATTGTTTCGCAGCTGTATTCGGCTACAGCTTGTGTGTAGTCGAATACACCTCTGTAACGTTCAGTTTTTATTCAAAATTTCAACGTCGTATTCGAATACGAAACCTTGTAGTCGAATACGAAAGAGTGAATTTGGCCACTGACTTGATTTTGTATTCGGCTACACCATGTTGTAGTCGAATTCAAATGTGCAGTTTTAGCTATTGACTTAGCACTTGTATTCGAATACACTGTCTCATATTCGAATACAAAAGTCCAGTTTTAGCTACTGACTTGAGTATGTATTCGGCTACAACATGTTGTATTCGAATACAACATTGATTTTTGTCAAAAACTTGATTTTCAAACATTGTTCATGCACTTTGAAAATTCTTTTGATACATCTGCTAAAATGAAATGTTCTCATGTGTATTTGAAATATATTAATATTAAATTGCATCATATACCTTACATTATAAGAATTCTAGCATATTGATCAAAGTTGACTTGTTTATTGATTTCTTTTTGAACTTGCAACTTAATCACTTTTTTTAGTCCTTATCTTCGTAAAAAACATAAATCTTCTTCTAACATTGACTATTCTAATCTTTAAATAACAATTTGCCTATTTCTTTCCTTCTCAAAATTGAAAGAAAGTATATGGTTGTCCAAATAACTTTTTTATATATAAAATAAAAGAAAAAAACATACATCCTCCATCCATATATATAATATTAATCCATTTAGCTTTCTACCATAACATTTAGAGTTCATTTACCTTACCATATGAATCATGGAATATCACTTTGACAGTGGGTCTTCCTCATCTCACTCCAACCACAACTACCTTCAACCAACGTCCCTCACTTCACAACGCAGCCTCCTTTCAATCCCTTCCCTCAACAACACTCACCATCACCACAACCACCACCTCATCACAACCCTCAAAAATCACACATCATCCTACACTTCCTCTCTCACTCTTTTCGGCAATTTCCTCCTCACAGGTTCATCCGACAGAGAAATCACAACATGGAACATAACCCCTCAGCAAAACACAACAACAACAACAACAAACAAAGTAATCGCAGGAAAAGGTGCCGTTAAATCTTTAATAGTTCAACCAAACACAGACACTCTTTTCAGCGCACACCAAGACCACAAAATCCGCGTTTGGAAATTAACCAACGACCAAACAAAATACACCCATTTAGCAACACTTCCAACACTTGGTGACCGTGCCTCCAAAATTCTAATCCCTAAAAACCATATACAAATTCGTAGACACAAAAAATGCACGTGGGTTCATCACGTGGACACTGTTTCTTCACTTGCTCTGTCTAAAGATGGAAACTTTTTATACTCTGTTTCATGGGACAGAACAATCAAAATCTGGCGAACCAGAGACTTCACTTGTTTGGAATCAATAACCAACGCTCATGATGACGCTATAAACGCGGTTGCAGTTTCTTACAGTGGAGTCGTCTACACTGGATCAGCTGATAAAAAAATTAAAGTATGGAAAAAACTCGAAGATGATAAGAAAAGCAAAGAGAAACAGAAACATTATCTGGTTGACACATTGGAGAAACACAACTCTGGAATAAATGCATTGGTTTTAAGCAGTGATGAAACTGTTCTGTATTCAGGTGCTTGTGACAGATCAATATTGGTTTGGGAGAAATTAGAGGAAGAGGAAGATGAATATGAAAGTGGAAAAATGATAGTGGTTGGTGCTTTAAGGGGACATAGAAATTCGATTTTGTGTTTGGCTGTTGTGTGGGATTTTGTGTGTAGCGGTTCAGCTGATAAAACAATAAGAATTTGGAGAGGTGTTGGGAGAGAGTATTGTTGTTTGTCTGTTTTGGAAGGACATCAAGGTTCGATTAAGTGTTTAACTGCAGTTAGTAATTCGAAATCAGAAGGGTCTTTTGTGGTTTATAGTGGTAGTTTGGACTGTGACATAAAGGTGTGGCAGATTTATGTTCCTGCTATCTAAATTTCTAGTCACCATTGTTCTTCTTTTTTTCATATTGGTGGCTGTTGATCTCTTTCTACTCACTTCCTATTACCTGAATTTTCATATTTTCGGCTACTGTGGTTGATTTGAATGTAGAACTATCATGATCCGTGTACGGCTTTACCAGCTGGTAATCTTTTATTTTTGACTGAAGCTGTTTGAGTGTCAATATATTCCATTAAGAAAATTGATTCGGTAGAATTGGACTTTTGAGTCAATGTTTGGTTGTGCTGGGTGAGAAATTGATTTTAAATAAATAAATTTTGTAAATACGATTTCTTTTTAAAAATTAATTGAAAGTAAAATAATTTATAGGTTAAATTGCAGTTTTAGTCCCTTTATTATTATTGATTTACGGAAATGATCCTTTTATTTTAAAAATCGACAGTTTTGGTCACTCTTTTAAATTTTTTAACTAAAAAAATGTGGAATTGATATATATTTTTAATGACGTGACATACGATTCTATGATATAGAACTATCTAGATGCATTAATTATTCATATGTTATTAATTAAATTAAAAATATGAAGAAAAAAAATTGAAGTTGAAAGCTAAGTTTTTACTTAATTTTATTCCAATTTCATGAGCGTTAATCATTTTACATTATCGTATCATATGTCACGTTATTTAAAACATCTAACGTCGTCATTTTTTAGTTAAAAAAATCAGAAGGAGGGACCAAAACAAAACTATTAACTTTTAAAATAGAAGGACCAATTTCGTGAATCAGTAAAAATAGAAAGACTAAAATTAAATTAAACCTAATTTATATTTGGATATAGTAATTTGAACAAAAAATTTAAAGATAAAAATAATATTTTGAATCAAAAGTAATAAATTGTAGCTTTAAATTTAAATTAATTCTAAATAAAAAAAAAATTCAAATCAATTTTGGATGTCAAATGAATTCTACTTTTTAACAAACAAATATCTCAATCAATTCTATTAATACTTTAAAATCAACTTTTATAGTTCAATTTCAAAATCAACTACAAGATCATCGACAGTGGAGTTCCTTCTCTTATTTAGGACCCATCTAAACAAGCACAGTTATTGTGGATTTGAAAAATGTTTAGATGAATGTCTTGTAAAGAAACTTATATATCTTAATTTTTTTGCAAAATCTCACTCAATATTTAAATTAAAATTAATAATTTAATTTAAAATAAATGAATGTTGTTAAAAATATAATGATATTAATATTAAAATTATAAATGAACTATGTATACGTATGAGATTTACTTAAAAAATTTGAATCATCTCTTTTTCTTTTTCCCATTTTTTCTCATATTTGAAGAAGATAGACACAATTTGTTTTTATTAATTTTTGTTTTTGTGTATTAAATTTATCAAACTTATTGATATATTTATCTCTTTCTAAATATGAGAGGAAAAATAATAAAGAAAAAGGAGATGATTCAAATTCCACCTAAAATAGCTTCATTGTGAGTAGTGTAACGCTCTCAAATTAAATTGATAAGAGTAGACAGAAACATGAGCTCGATATCTAGCACAACAAAAAATCTTATAAAAAAAAAATCATTAAGGTTTATAGTCAATTGTTTATTTTTACCTTTTATTGCTCAGCTGTGAGTTGTGACTATCGAAGAGACAAATCTTTGTTGAGCTGCTGATTCTTCATCTACATTGTTAGTAATTTCCTACGATAAGATAGTAGTTTTGACTTTAGAGCATATTAGGCATGACAATTTTACTCAATTATGTATATACTATCATAAAGTGGCGTACGATGCTTTACTTTGTGTATCTCATGGGAGCAAAGAATGGAATTAACCATCAATATTTTCAGTGTTCCAACTTCCTTCCCTCCCCCAATCCATCTCACATTCAACTCATTAATTAATGTCTGCCTTGAGCAATACTACATCATATACACTGTTTTTCTTTTTCTTTTTTTGTTTTACATTATATATACTTTTATATCCACTAAAATTTAGATTAGAGAAACTTAGATTACTCACTATTTTAGAAGGGAACTAGTTGGCCTAATAAATTGAAAGAATTCGATACAATTATTTTTTAAGTAATAAGTGAATGATTCTTTAATCAATACACTATTTGTAAACTTTTGAAAAACATTTGTAATAGAAATATTTTGTAAACACAAATATTGACAACCGAACATGGTATATATATGCAATTGACAATTTTTTTTAATGTTTTTTCTCTTATTTCATTCCGCGTGCAACACAACACATTCAGCATGGTATTAACATGTATTTGTACATGATCTACCTTTTTATATTTAATAACACAGCTCTTTTTGTAAATGTTTGTACTTTAAAATATACAATTTCATAAAAAGAACCAGTATTTTACTTTCAATAAAGATCTCTCTCTATAAAAAATCCCAGTAGAATGTCTATTTTTAAAATTTAGTGTCTAATTTTTTTTATATCAATTTAGTCCAAACTTATCTTGTCTTTATAAATTAAATCTGAGGGTTAAAAACATGGATAATTTTATAAACTAAACTTAGAGTTTATAATTTACAAGGACTACAATTTTTTTAACCTTATTTAGAAAATATATATTTAACATTCACTATTATTACTTATTAGTAATAATAAACTTTACAATTCTTTTAAAGGATATTTGGCTTTTCATTTTCATATTTTTAACGTTTTGGCAACCTTAAATTTTCTATAATTCTTTAAAAAACCATGTACTAAAAAGAAACGCTCAAATAAATATTTACATTTTTCTATATATTTTCTCCATCATATCATTCGCACTATATTTAGCTACTACGATTTTTAAAATGTTATCACATAGCTTTCTATTAAACAAAACTCAATAATTCAACAATTTGTTAAAAGAACAATTGCATTATTTTAGAAAGGAAACTCCACATAATCATTTGATCGTCAACTTGGTAGAGCTCATAAATTTTAATCGATAAAAAATAGTATTGAAAAATTAAAAAAAAAATGTATTAGAATACAAAGTTATTATTTGAACATCAATATATGATATTATATGTGTGTTTTCCTATCTTAAAGAGCTGGCCCAAGGACCAAATTAGTAAAGTTAAAGCTTTAGGTCTCCAAAAATAATCACTTTTTTATGTATATTTAAACCTCAAAAACTAAAAAGATTTAAATAGTACAACAAGTAAAAGGCTTTACAATTATAAAAAAATACAATTATTGACATATTTAATTAAATTATTTTGCATCTAAAAAAAGGTATAAATTAATTAAATAAAAGTATAAAAAAAAAATTATTATTAGTATTAAAAAAGCCTCTATTTTTTTTATTAAAATTATACTTTAAAAATTATTTTAGGCCTCAATAAGTATTGGACTGGTCGTGCTTAGATCACTTACTTTTTATTTTCTACAACTAACACACATTTCAAATCTACAAACAAAAACAAAATTACACAATATTTGATATTAAAATTTTGACGTTGATTTATCATTTTCCATTAGAATATGTATGTATGGATTGCTAGAAATTTCTCTTCAATACAACATATATCATTAATTAAGATTTAAATCATTAGAAAAGACTTGAGTTATTTAATTTCATAATTACCAATAAAAAGTTTGTTATCATTTTTTTTTTGTTTCAATGAAAAGTTGTTTAATTACATGTAATTACTAGTATAACATAAAACGTATGATCTTAATTTAAATTGTTTTTTAGCTTTTTTTTTTACTAAAATCTAAAATAATTTGCCTCATCTATAAGTTATAATGTCAAATTTGAATCTCTATGCTCAATTAATTTGAACGTCCAAGTAGTTTTGAATGACTACATTTCAGCGTGAAGAAGAACCTGAGGTGTGTTAGGTAGCAGTCATTTTTCTAATGCCACCGTTTCTAACCTAAGATAACCTTGTTTGTAAAATACGCTATCTTCTAATGTGATAAACATTCACATTGACTTTGGAAGTACTTAACACACATTATGGTAGCTAACCTTGCTTTCAAAGGTGACCCTTTGTCCCATTCTTGTTTTTAATTGATTTTTGAAGGATTGAATTCAATGGTTTGTTTAGAGGTTTTTAAGTTGGTTCAGATCTTGAGTTTAGAGTCTCTCATCTACGGTTTGCAGATGATACACTTATATCACTATAAGAAAACATTCAACTTGTGGCTTTTAAGAATTATGGTTGAGTCTAAGAAAGAGAGAAATAATTAAAAAGAAAAATTAAAATTAAAATGATTATTTGAAGAATTGTTACACAATTAGAGTATGATGCAATTTTGGTATAATAGTGGCCAACTTAAAAAAAAATTGTGGTCGAAAAAAACCCTTAAATTACTAATCGAAAAAACCGTCACAAATATTAAAATTCAAATTGGTTGTTATTTGTGGCTGAAAAAGCCCTCCCAAATCAATTTTTTTTGTTGATCGTAACATTTGCGGCGGTCAAAAAAGGTCACAAAATTGTTGCAGGGAAAAGTTAATTGAATTTGTGGTGGCCAATACCCTCACAACGGACTTGATTGATTTGTCGTCGGGTAATATTTTATCAAATAATGATGGAAGGAGTGGAGCTAATGATCAGAAGAATTATTATGATGACTGATGTATTTGAATAATATTTTATATTTTTATTTTGGATTTGTATGAATATATTATACATGACATTATTATTATTATTTAACTATGGTGTGTTTTATTTTTGGTTTGTAGGATATAATTTATTAATTTTGAAATGTTTTATTTTGTTTGGTAGTAACAATTTAATTAATATTAATACTATATTTTTATATATAATATTTTATTTAAATTTATATTTTCAATTTTTAAATTATATTTAATATTAACTTTTTATATATAATATAGTTTTTTTAATGTTAATTTTGAATTTTATAAAATTCTTTTTTTTAATAAATTTACTCATTTGTGGCAGCTAAAACGGCCACAAATGAGACAGTTTGTGGTGGGCTAAACCCTCACAAACTGTATATTTTTTTATCAGTTTAATTCTTTGTGGCGGCATATATCCTCTCAAAAGGGACAATTTGTGGCGGCTTTTGCCCCACAAATTATGGATTTAATCAGCTTTATCCTTTGTGGCAGTATAAGCCTTCACAAATTTGTGATAGACTTTTTCGTCACAAATTTGTGAGGGTTTATGCTCTCACAAATGTTAACAAAAAAAAAAACAAATTTGTGAGGACTTTTTCTTTGTGATCGTTTTGGCCGCCACAAAATTTTGTGATTGGGGTATTTGTGGTTGCCTGCCACAAATATGTCTGTTGTGGTTGTTTTTTTCCCTTTTATGGAGACTTTTGACCGCCGCAAATGAAGTGTTTTCTTGAAGTGTGTTGGGAGAAAAGAATTGGACAAATATCTGAGCTATTAAGGTTATCCTTATGTTGTTTGAGCTGTTTTTGAGGGTTAAAATGATTTTTCACAAGAATTTGTTAGTGGGTGTGAATGTTAATAGTTATTAGCAAGATGAGGCATCTTGTATCCTTAATTGTAAAGGAGGTCCACCATTGTTTACATATCTTGGTCTCTCAATTGGAAGTAATCCAAGAAGGATGGCATTTTGGGCGTCTCTAATTGAAAGGGTTCATTCTAGATTGTCTAGTTGGAGGTCTCGCAAGTTTTCGATAAGTGGTCATCTTATTCTTCTCAAAGCTGCCATGTCTGCTTTACCAGTCTATTTCCTTTCCTATTTCAAGGCTCTGACAAATATTATTTCCGATCTTGAATCCTTTTTTAAATCTTTTATGTTGGGGAGTGAGGACTCGAGAGAAAGTAATTGGATAAAGGGGGATAAGGTGTGTCTAGGTCAGGAGAAATGAGGGTTGGGTATTTGAAAGTTGCGTGAGTTTAATTGTGCGTTATTAGCAAAATGATTTTGGAGATTGAGGACAAATCGAAGTGGTATGTGGTTTAAAAACAAAATATAGTGTGGATCGGGATGTCATGAAGGGTTGAAGTAGTAGGGAGCCTCTTTGGTGGAAAGATACTAAATAAATTGGCGAAGGTGTGAGTTTAGGTAACAGATAATGGTTCAAAAATAATATGTTCAGAGTTGTGGGTAATGGGGCCGACACATCATTTTGCTATGCGAGAGATTTAGTAGATTGTTTGGGATAACTAATAACAAAAATGTGTCGGTAACAAATATGTTCTGAGAGGGGCGGGGTGTTGATGGCGGAGGATGGAGTAGGAGGAGAGGTTTGTTTGCATGGGAGAAAGATTTGGTTTGTGACTGTTGTGCTCTGTTGTCTAATGTTTTTATGCAGGAAGCCGTTTGGGATAGGTGGTCTTGTAAACTAGAACATTGTGGTGTTTGTTAAGTGAAAAGTCCATACTCAACTTTGATTCTAGCAGAGGAGGATGACGGGTCCACATGATCGACTTCATTTGCAACAAGGCGACATCTTTGAAAGTTGAGTTGTTCGCTTATTAAATAATTGTATTTCTAGGAATGACAACTTGGCAAAGTGCGGAATAGTGAATTCAATTGATTTATTATGTATCTCTAGGTGTGGAGATGAAGAAATCGTTCGAAAACGTCTTGATGTTATTTGGCTAGGTTTCATTTGGATCATTCAAAAATATTGTAATAATTAGGTCTTTAATCAAAACATCGGTTTTTTCGAGTATCTTGTTGATAAAATCAAGTTTAGTAGTGGCTTAAAGGTATAAAAAATTATTTGTGTTTGAGTTTAATCAATAGTCGACACATCTCTTTGAGTGTCCAGACATTCACAATGCTTTTTAACTATAAGGAGCTTTTTTTTGTTACTAAGTTGCAAGATTCATTTATCATCGAATTATTACAGTATTTTGTAGAAGATTGTTCTCCATTGTCATTTGATGCTATTGTATTTTTATTAACTTTTAATTATATTTTGGCACGTATTGTGTTTGAATAAATGACATTTTAATGAATTTTAGTTTTAAAAAAGGAAAGAAAAAAAACTTGCTTTCAATGTATGATATCACCGACTATCTTTAATTAAAACAAGTGAAAACTCGTTTCTATACGTGCAACTTATTGTGAATGAATTTATCTATGGGTGTCTTACTTGAGTCGTAAATAAACATTTCACATTTACATAATTTTTTTGTTTTGCAAGGCGCACACGTTTGTATGCGTGTCAAACAATTCATAGTATTATATTTATTTATTTTTTGCTTAAAAAAATTTAAAGAGAGAAGATTATTTCTCAATTCAAAATAGAGAATACATAATGCTCATTAAAATTGATCTTTAATTAATAAATTTAATATCTGTTTTTTTATCACTAAATTAAATCATTAAAATTAATTTGATAGTATATACGGAGTTATAAAGAGAATTGAGTCCTTTCAAAAAGAGTAGTGATTGAAGAACAATGCGATCTAGATCAACTACAAACATATAAATACAATTCATATCGAGGATTTTGTTACGTCAACGATTTCATATATAAGTACAATTTATATTGAGGATTTTAATAGCACATACGTCTCAGTTTCTCCTTTTTTTCTTCTTATATTACACGGGTCTTTTCTTTTTTGAAGTTTTTTATTCCAATTTATGTGATGTGAGATATGGGTAATATGTGCCTAAATCATATGTTGCTCAAGCCCAACTTTCAGTGGTGGGTTATCGTTGTTGCCTGTTACAAAATTGGATTTTGCACCCCTAATTTGACTTGTACACCCAGTTATGATTTTTATCCCTTAACTTACTAAAACATTCTTAAGTGAATAATAAAAATCAAAATAAATTTGGATATTTTGATCATACTCCCATTTTATTAATTTCTAAAAAGGTAATTTGTTTTTCTTTTAATTTCTCTAACCAAAAATTTCATGAATTAAATTTCAGGTGGTTATATTTCAATACCAGAAATTTCAAAAATGAAATTTTCGGGAGTTAGTTTCAACCGAAAATTTGAAATATCTGGTAGTTGTTTTCAACCAGAAATTTCTTTTTCGAAATTTTCCGATATTGAAATATAACTCAAGAAATTTCAAATATTCGATTGAAACTAACTATTGGAAATTTCATTCAAATTTCAGGTATTGAAATATAACTACTGGAAATTTCATGAATAAAATTTTCGGGCCAGTTGTTTTTTCAATTTTTTTTTGTTTACATTTTTTCATTCAATTTTTTTTCCAGTGAGGACAAAAGGAGCGAAAAAATTGTAGAACATTCTCGAGTTCGACCTTCTACACAATCTAATAGGAGAACCGTCATTCAAAAAAAGAAAAAGAGGAACGAAGAGATGCAACAAGAGGAGAATTATTATATCCAGCATGATCCTGCGTTTGAGGATCATACACAACATGATCAAGAGGAGCATGAGCAGCAGCAAGATTACATGCATCAACATCAGCAGTCTGACCAATCTCTATTTCCTGGAGGTCTTTTTGATCTTTTTGTCCTTAAGGACTATGAGCATCACATTGCAGTTAGAGTGTGGAATGGACAAGTTAGTAAATAATTTATTTTATAGTATAGTATAGTATAGTATAGTATAGTATAGTATAGTATAGTATAGTATAGTATAGTATAGTATAGTATAGTATAGTATAGTATAGTATAGTATAGTATAGTATAGTATAGTATAGTATAGTATATAGTATAGTATAGTATAGTATAGTATAGTATAGTATAGTATAGTATAGTATAGTACAGTACAGTATAATATAGTATAATATACATAGTTTAATATATTTATACTTTAATTTATTACATGGCCGATTTTAGGAACTCAATTTGTTTGAAATAGTTGGTTTACTGGTGTTAGGAACTCATTAGAGTTTAATTTGATGTACTGAAAACAGTCAAATGATAAAATGTACTAATTGAGAAAGAGAAGAAAAACTGAAGAAAAAAAGTTTTTAAAAGAATTATTTCAATAGTGAAATTGCCTAGTATATATTTAGTAAATTAACCAAATATCATGCATCAAGTAGAATTGTTTAGTATATATATAGTAAACAAACTAATTGTATAATTTATTGTGTGTTATTTTAATTAAACAGGATAGATGTGCATTGAAAGTTGTTTCAAATGAAAAAATAACAAGATAAATTCATTGATATCATATATGTTACCTACTCAGATAGATCAATGAATTACTACATCTAGGTTGCGTCCTCTGCAACGATGTAGTTTGCACATGATCGACAGTAATCTCATATTTGTTTTTGCTTAGAGATGAAGACTAGCTCATTTCACCTGCCATTTGGTGAAATGACTGTTACTCTTAACGATGTTAAGGGTCTTTTAGGCATACCATGTTATGGAAATTTTTTTGCACCTCACGGTAATGTGAATGAAGATTTGGTCGTTGCTGATGCCATTGAGTTATTGGGAGTTGATGAGGATGAAGTTGTGAATGAAACTAAGGTCAATAGAGGTGCTTCATATAATTTTGAGTGGTTGAAAGCTGTATTTTTAAAGAAATTTCATGAAGGATGATTCGACTGTACAGTAAGGGCATACCTACTTCATTTAGTAGGGTGTGCCATACTAGCTGACAAAAGTTTTACCCTTGTATCTGCAAAATATTTGTTCCTTTTTCAAGACCTTATTGCTTTAGACTAATTTTGCTAAAAGTTAAAATGATTTAATGTTTTGTACATTATGTGAATGAATTCTGTTACAAAAAGGATGTGAAGTGCAGAGGAAACAAACTAACTAATTGAAAACCGCATATATTTGAAATAAAACTTTAAATCAAAAGTGTCAATTATCTACCAAAGACATATAATATGATATTTGTTCTAAATCTAATGAGCCCCAATGTTGTAGACGTCTTGCATAAGCTATAGCCCATGATGTAGACTCATCATTGCGGTGATCCTTCCAATGTCATGCAAGTGCAGGCAATGAACATCCTGATTTCAATTTAACTTGAATCCAATTAGTTTCATTTACAAAACCAATGTTGATAATACGATCACATGATAGGTCTCCATTGTTTGCACCCCTCAATGGGAAAAAAAGTCAAAGAAAAAGTTATTTCCCAATGTCACAATAACAAGATTATATTTTGTTGCTATCACGTAACTCATATCTTGAATGCTCATCCTCTTCTCGCTGGGTTGGTTTCCCAAATCAATTACAAGCAAATAGTCTATCACTTCATGCAAACGTTCCTTGAATAATGCAACATATAAATCAGATTTGGATTTAATCTTTGTATACAACTATCGACGCAAAATACTTCATTATTCGTCACTATGACAAAGTAAAGCAGCAATAGCGAGATATCCACAATTTTCATCCGCTTTAACATTAATTATGTCTTCAATATATGGATTAATTAGAGGAGGAAACTCATCCAAATAATTTATAACTTCACTCATCGTAAGTTGTTGTAAGGTTTGTTTGGGTGCTTATTGAGAGGCTTGTTTCGGTGTTTGTTGAAATGCTTGTTTGGATATTTGTTGGGATGCTTTCATAGGTTCTTGCTGAAAGACTTAAGTAGTTGCATTATCAGAATAAAACGCATCCACGTGCTCAAAAAATGAAGGATCATGATATACGTCAAATTCCTTCGACTTCTTACCTTTTTTCCTCTTCACACCACCTTTTGTTTTGATCTTATCTGGTGGTGCACACATTGATGTTGACTCTAGATATGTTATTTCACGCAACTTGATCTTCAATGTCCTCTTTCTAGCAACATTAAGTGTTTTCCATGTTTTCCAAATTATATTCATCTTTGATGTAATGTCCAACTCTGAATCATTTTCTAACTTTTCTTCCTATGGACCACTATTCATGGTTAAACTCCTCCAATGTATATGAACAATATCCCAGGGGATTGTAACACCTTCCAACTTGTATCATGCCAACTCACATGCACAAGGTAATTGATGAGAGTTTCTAAGTATACAATGACATGCGGCTTTGTCGTTATTGACTTAGCTAACTCTCTTGTATTCATCAACAACATCAACTAAAGCTTTCCTGGATACAACCTAAGTCAAATTTTCGTTCATACCCTTTTATCTTAATAATTTGCAACTTCGACATCTCATTCATACCATCTCTTGCCTTATAGAAATCTCATTTATTGTGTTCTAAAAATCTCTTTGATGAGCAGAGTCAACTCTAATATTCAAACATAAAAAAAATATTTGGTATTATTTCAATAAAAAATATATCAAACATGCATGCTTAATCATAAACATGTACAAATATAAAACAAAATGAAAAGTATTAAAATGTGCATGCTTAATCATTAACATGTATAAATATAAAACAAAATGTAAAGTTTGAATGACATACATATTAGTCGTAGTATTTCCTAGATGCATTACTCGATTGGTCCATGCTTCAACAAATCTTTCCTTGTGAGGAGTCAACCATGTGTCTCTGGCGTAGTCAAAGAAAATAATAATATCGACACTTGCTTGCTCAAACCTTTGCAAAAGTTCCACGTACTCCTTCTCTTCATAACAATAAAGAATTTAACTCCACAAATCTAGAATAGGTTCATGCATATCCTTCTTCAATATATATTGCTTGCATTTGCCTCCAACATTTTTGTTGATATGAAATTGACAAAGTAAATTTGTTGAAGATGGAAATACAACTTCAATTTCATTCATCAAAGCAAGTTCACTGTCAGTCACGATCACATGAGGAAATGAGGTATTTGAAACAAACAACTTTTTTAACTTCTCTGATGCCCAACAAAAGTTTTCTTGACACTCATAGTCCATGTAAGCAAATGCAACATTGAATGTCAACCCAATTGAAGTTACACCAACAATTTCAAACAATGGTAACCTATACTTGTTGGTTTTGTAGTGTTATCCACGATCAATACAAGAAGGAACATGTTTAACAAAATTGTGGAATCTGGGTGTGTCCAAAGCATTTCCCTCACAATGTTGGAGTCTTTATGAGTCATACTTCAACAACCATACTTCTTAGCTTTAGGTAACATCAACAAATGTTGCATATTAGTTCCGGGTCCTTTCAAATTCTTCCTATATGTGGTTCTTCGCTTGTAAATTTGAGAGATATTAGTCATGTTCTCCTTATCTCGATATCTCAAATATGAGAAGATGTGTCTCGGTGCAACGTGATATCTTGTTTGCTCGTCAATATGTTTCTTATCTTCTTCTTTTAAACATCCCACAAATGCATTATTCTCAAAAGTAACCATTAACTCATGGTTGTGAAGTCCGCATATTAAACTAATAATTCATCCCTCATCATTCTTCAATGGTCTCGATCTAAGTTTAAACAGGGCAATCACACCTGTTAGTTGAAGTCCATGAGTTACTTTTATTTGACTTATATTTTTCACCTCTATCACAACTGAAAATTAATTTTGACTTCCTTTCCCTCTTTCCAATCTTTATGTTAGAGCGAGTAATGATAACAACTATTTGATTTTGTCGGCAAACCTTTCTTGCCCATGATGTGACAACTTCTCATGACTTAAAAACTGGATTTGTTGTGAATACTTCAGTCAAATCTATACATAATGGTATTTTTTCCATCCCTACTTCAAAAAAAAGGTAAAAAAAAATCCATAATAACAAAAAATTACGTACCGAAAATTTCAAAACTTAATGTTCTAGGAATTATTAACTATTGGAAATTTTTAGACGAAATTTCTAATACACAATTTATACTACCGAAATTGTACTTTGAAAATTTTGGAACACAAATTATACCACCGAAAATTTTTGAAAATACAATTTTCGGTAGTGTTAATTTGTGTACCAAATTTTTTGGAGGAAAAATTAAGTATCGAAAATTTTGGTGATGGGGTATATTTTTGGAGCAACTTTTTTACTTTTGAATGAATAAAAATAAAAGCAATTAAATAGGATTTTTTATTTTATTTTAAGGATGTCAGTCAAATTGTAGGATACCAAGTCCAACTTTCTGCCTCTTGATGCCATGGACCACCAGCGAACATTCCCAAGGCCCATTGCTTTAACTCGTAACATTTTTTCTAGGAAAAATATAAATTTTATTTTGAGTCAATTTCTAATTTCGAATATTGTTATTGTTGAAAAATGTACTAAACATTCCCAAGGCCCATTGCTTTAACTCGTAACATTTTTTCTAGGAAAAATATAAAATTTTATTTTGAGTCAATTTCTAATTTCGAATATTGTTATTGTTGAAAATGTACTAATACACTACTTCGCTTGATTTTGTAACAATTAAAATTTATAATGAACATGAAAGATATATGAGATGATGACCATTGTTTTTGCATATTTGCCCATAAAAGTTGACCTGTGACAAGTTTAAAATGGCGAATCATTAAAGAAAACACTAGAAAGATATTGAGCTCCCTAGACAATTTATTGAGTTAATATAACTTTGCATATCTTCCTGCAAAATAAAATGGTTGTAAAAGGAGGAAGCTCTAGAAAAATTCTCTCACTGAGGAGTGAGGATTAGACAAGTTCGCCTCATCTTCTATATCTCTTTATACATTGTATTGAGTGTTTGTTTGATTTATCAATAATCTACTTATAAAATATGGAATTAAAATAATATATTTTTCAAAAAAATAATTAAAATAATGTGGTCCAACTAACTCCTTTTGAACCAAACAATTTACCTCGATTTTATTGAACAATGGGTTTCAACCACCATAACTCTATTATTCGGACTAATTTCTCTATAAATAGGAGGGTTAAATAAAAAAAAACATTCTTTTGAAATAATTAAAAATGCAATTTAATTTTTTTTTGTGGTGAAAAAAAAAACTAAATTAGAAATATCGATATCATAACCACTTGTTAACAAAACAAAAGAGTTGAAATAAATTTATAGCTAATCCAATATATTAGGCTATAAATAAATTATCAAGATTGCATATTTTAATTCTGTTTAAATTGACTTATTTTAAATTTATTTAAGATTATCTACTAATATAAATCTTGTAGTTCAATTTGTCACACAATTTTATAAGAGATTATATCCTTCTATAAGCCCGAATTCATAAGTCATCTTAACTAATTTGATGGCCTGTTTTCATGTAGTCGTATAATGCGTTAAATAATTAATTTAATTTGGTTTGCAGTGACGTGGGCGATTTGAAAATCAAGAAATGAGCAATTTTTCGTTCGCATGTTTTGAATACAAATCTTATTAGTGAGTAGGTTAAACTTTTAGCATGGAGGTGGATCAAATTGCACGTAAAATGATTTTGTTATGGGTATAACCAATGGTGCTCTCAACCCTTGGAATACATTGACATTGCTTGTGATTAATTGTTTTGCTTCTTGTTGAGTATTTTAATTTTGTGTTTCAGATTTGTTTTGGTCATACGGTAGAAATATTGTAAAATTTCTTTTGTTCTTGTTCTAAGCACTTTTTGTGCTTATAATGTTTCTTTAATATATTAATTTTTGGCTTGTTCAAAAAAAGAACTTATGAAAGAAAGCACGGAGCAATGCATTGTTCACCGGGACCGCATCCAATTATTGTGAAGGAAATTTCTAAAATATATTTGAAATTCTCTAATAGTTATATTAGTGTAGCAAAATTAAATAACTTAATGTATCACTTGGCCAAGTGGTTGCAATGTTTGAGTTTAATGCATCTGTTAGCAATCAAACTAATGCATCTATTAAGTTATCAAGGGTTACAAACTTTTTTAAGAGTTGTTTTCTTTCACCAAATGGTATGAGTTTCTCTATAAATAGAGACATTTTAGAGGAAGAAAGGAGAATACAATTTCCATGTCACATGAGTCAAACTTTTATCAAAAATATTTTTGAATAATTTCTTCTTTTCTCTAGTGCACGAGAGTAAATGAAGGAACTTTATTTTGTAAACTATTATTGATCGATAGGCGTGGTGTGAATGTGCAATTCACTTCAATGATTAACCCTTTTGCATCCAATATACATAGATTGGTGGGAGCGAATCGAACTTAAAGTTTTGTGTGATACACACGCTTTAGAATTTATTTGTGAAACCTTCATAATCATCAATTCATCTTCTTCTTGTTCAATATTTGGAGCATACCCCCTACAAAAGATCCAACAATCTTTAGGTTCGATTTTGGTTTTAGTTTATTGTTGTTTCTTTAAAGAAGATAAATAATCACATATTTATGACTACAGTGAAAGGTACATAATCAATTCATATTAATATATGATATGTTAGATATTCATATATTAAGTTAAAGATAGTATATTTGTTTGGATTGCATGTCTTGTTGTGGACTTGCTAGCATATATAATTGATGATAATTTTATTTTGGTTTATATATGCATGAATTTTGTTTGATTGGATTTTGAAAATCATTTTATGTCTTGATTTTTATTAATGGCATTGTAAGTGTTTGACTTTTGGCTTATATTTTGGTTTCAAATCTTATATTTTGAAATTGTTGACAAAAAGAAACACAAATATTGAAATGACAATATGTTGTAAAAATTATATTAAACCTTTTAATTTTAGAAACAAAATTGGCGTAGATGTTAATTATCATAGTCGTAGATCATAAAGTTTATGGTTCTAAATTTCTATGATTTTATGAAATACTCATAATTGTAATGCTACAACGAGTTCATGTTTTGATACTAACAAGTATATAATGTTATTAGAATTCATATTTTTGACTTATGATGCATGTTTGTGTACTAGTTTATTACAAAGTAGTGTAAGTAACTTTCCTAAATATCAAGTGGGATTTTAATTGATTTATGCAAAAAGTTTTATTTTTATTTAGAATGGATGATCTCATAGTATATGTACATGATAGTATGAAAGTAATTGTTTCTTGCATGCCTTGATATTGAAAATAATTTGGATCTATTTTGAATTATTGTAAGTTGACAAATGTTCATGGAAGAAACTAATAGAAAATCTTAATGATTTTATTCATTGTTTATTTTCTATTGTGATACTTATTTGAATTTATCATAGAACATATTTAAATATGAAACTTGAATTGACAAATAGAATTCATGATGCATGTATTAGTTACAATATAACTATGACGAAATGATTTCTTTAATAGCAAAGAAATGAATTCTTATTTGTTAAGGAGTAGATGACTTACATGAATTCTTATTTGTTAAGGAGTAGATGACCCAACATATGATATTTAATTATGAGAAATTTTTATGATCATGTTTTGTTAGCTTGTGACAATATATATTTAATGCATTCAATGTATCATATCTTCGACTTGGATATTTTGAAAAGGGAATTAGAATTTTAAATTGAGATGCTTCTTAAATATAGTAAAAGGTACAATGACATAAAAATTTGTGTATGTGATAATTGAGATGCTTATTAATTGTATCTGATACAATGTAAAGAGACTAAATGGCAAAAGTGTCATGGTTTGGCGATAATTGGTCAACATTATCAAAACTATATAAATGGTGTTATGATTTGTTTATATGTGGATGATATGTTAATCTTTGGCACCAATTTAGATGAGGTAGATAAGACTAAAACTTATCAAAAAATTTGATATGAAAGATTTAGGTGAAGCAGATGTGATTTTAGGAATTAAAATAATAAGAGATGGTGAAATATTAGTTTATCCTAATCTCACTATATTGAGAAAGTGCTAAAGAAATTTGATCATTTTGATTGTAAATATGTTATACCCCATTTGATCAAAATGTTAGTTTACAACCACATAAAAGGTGTGTTGTGGCACAACTAGATTATTCAAATGTAATTGGATGCTTGATGTAAGTCATGACTTGTATCAGACCAGATATAGCATATGGTTTTTGAAGATTAAGTCGGTATACAAAAAATCCAAGTAAAGAATACTAGCATGCTATTAATAAAATATTAAAATATTTGAAATGAACAATTAACTATACTTTAATCTACATTGGATATCCTTTAGTTTTAGAAGTAAATACAGATGCTAGTTGGGTAACTTATGTTGGGGATCATGCTTCCACAAGTGGATGGATCTTCAACCTTGGTGGAGGTGCAGTTTCTTGAAGTTCAAAGAAACAAACTTGCATTGTTGACATCATTATGGCTGCAGAATTTATTGTTTTTACTGCAAATAGTAAAAAGGTTAAATAGCTAAGAAATTTGTTGTATGAGATACCAATTTGGCCAAAGTCAATGGCACCAATATCCATACATTGTGATAGTCAATCCACACTATCCAAATCATATAGTCAAGTATATAATAAAAAATCTAGACATATTGGTTTAAGACATAGTTATGTAAAGGATTTAATGGAGTGATATCCATAGTGTTTGTAAGAACTAAAAAGAATCTTGCAGATCCTTTGACGAAATGTCTGACAAAGGACACGATGTTGAAGATATCATTAGCGACGTGATACATGCTCATATCTAAATAATCACCAATGGTGAAAACGATCAACTCACACTTGAGTAATATCAAGTCTTGAGTTCAATGATGAAAGTACAATATTAGAGTGATTGAAGTACTTGACAATAGATACATCCCAAAGGGTAAAAATACTTGGACCATAAAATAAAAGTGGTAAGATGAGGTCTCCTCTAAATGGACATATAGCATATATTTGCTGGAATATACAGTTATGGGTGCATTAGTGATATAGTCCACCTATATGAGAATGAAGTGGGCCGCTTCATAGAGTTCAAGGGTTTGACTCTTAAATTCTTATGAAAAGAACATGGGACACATGGCCTTATCAAATGTGTCATCTTTATAATTCGATCAATGGTACCGAGATTTCATGTGTGAGTTATGCACACTTGTTTTAATGAATGGTTGGTTCAAAGCTTGTCTTCCAATCTATTCGGAGATGAGTAAAAACATAATTTACTAAGTAATTGTTCAAATCGTAAGATACTTTTATCTGAAATCATGAGATTTCTAGAATAATGGATTTAGATATATTTTAAAAATGGTGGGGGATTGTGAGGGGAATTTCTAAAATATATTTGGAATTCTGTAATAGTTATATTAATGTAGCAAAATTAAATAACTTAATGTATCACTTGGTCAAGTGGTTGCAATGTTTGGGTTTAATGCATTTGTTATCCATCGAACCAATACATATGTTAAGTTATCAAGGGTTACAAACTTTTTCAAGAATTGTTTTCTTTCACCAATTGGTATTAGTTTCTCTATAAATAGAGACATTTTAGAGGCAGAAAAGAGAATACAATTTTCATGTCACATGAGTCAAACTTCTGTCAAAAATATTTTTGAATCATTTCTTCTTTTCTTTAGTGCACAAGAGTAAACGAAGGAATTTTATTTGGTAAATTATCATTGATCAATAGACTTGGTGTGAATGTGCAATTCACTTCAAGGATTCCAAAGTATCGTAAAGGGAATTTGTTGATTAACCTGTTTGCATCCAATATACATAGATTAGTGGGGGGACGAATCGAACTTAAAGTTTAGTGTGATACACACTTTGAAATTTATTTGTGCAACATTCATAATCATCAATCCATCTTCTTCTTGTTCAAGATTTACAATATACCCCCAACAAAAGATTCAACAATCATTGTTCATATATTTTTAGTGTGTAAGGATTATTTTTTAAAATAATAAAATCACATAATTTATACATCCAAACACTTGTTTTTTTACATAAGCACTTGTCATTGTAACCCAAATAGCTTATCTAGTATAAACCGTTCTTATGACAAACTCTCATGCGATAAATTCTTACTACTTCCGATCTTAAATATAAATAAAAAAAAATAAAAAAAAATATTGATATATCTAATCCAAATTTTAAACCTGTTATTAACTGACCAAAGGTCCAATCCGACCTTACTTGCTTGCTCTAGCCTAGCATGACTTCCCGCTGCAAAAGTCTTAGGATTTTTGGAGTCACGGCCAAACCTAGTTTAACGGTTGGAGACAATCACTAACGTTGTTCTCAGTGAAGAATCTACAACACTCAATGTCATTTATTGCCCCTATCTCTTATAGGCTAGACCTCGATCTATATAGATAGTGCCTACAGCACCTATAAATGTACATATTTATCGTTCTATCTTACCTCTCACTCTTCTTAAGTATTATAGTGTTTGCAAGAATCACCTCACCTTCAGGTACGAAGCGTGATTTGTGAACCAAAGTCGATCATCTAACTCAATTCAATTTAAATCAATATTAAATACATCAAATTTTTTTATCCACTTTTATATATAGTTAAGATCGAAGAGAATATGTCACAAATGTTTAAATAAGCATTTTATCCAAACATAACCCTTTATGAAAAAATAAAACAAAACTTTACTAAAAGCACTTTATATAGTTAGAAAGATAAGAATTAATCACGCATCCAAAACGTGGGATCATATCTTATAATCATTCATTAAAATACGATAACGTCCAAATCCAATTTGGTAGCAGTCTTCTGCACGGATTTTATATTTTAATGAAAAAATATAAGATGCATCAATACAAAGCAATATACTTATATGATGTTTTACGAAACTGGAAAGGGTCACCTCACGTTTATCTAGCACTAATACAATTATTATTGATATATTCATATTTTACAAGCAAGTAGTTGCTCTATCTGTGCTACAATAAAAGTCTACTTGCTGTGGCACTTCCCAACTTTATAGAAGGCTCTCAAATACTCTCTCATACAAGTAAAAATATCTAATTTTACAATTCATAAAGTATAATAGTTAAATATATTTAATTTTCTTGATTTTTTGTAAAAATAAATACATTTAACAAACCTCGCAACATTAATATAAATCAATTTAAGGATATTTTAAATAATAATATTAAATGTGAATATATTACTTAAGAGTAGTATTTATTTATATTTGAGTTTGTCAAACAAATTTATTTATATTTGAATTAAATATATTTTGCTTATAATTTATTCTAAAAAAAATATTATGCAAAGCACACAACTATGGCAATATACACCATTGATATGAAATAACCATTCAATTTTTTTTTAGTCAACCATTCAAAAGCTAAAATTAGAATTCAATAAACTATTAGAGGACATGTAGTTGTGTCTTTATTAATATAAAATGCAAAATTGTGTCTGAAGAGTCCTTTACTTTAATTTTCATTTAATAAATGTAATCCTTTATTTTTTTTCTTTCATATTCAGTAAATTCTCTTTAATATCAAGTTCGCAAAAGCTCAATGGCTCCAAAATGAATTTGAATCCTTTCGATTCAAATTACTTCCAATTCTCTCTATTTTTTAATTTTACTAATTTTTTTATTTAATTTTCTTTGTTTTGGATTGAAAGTTTATATCCTATAATTTATATATTTAAAATTATTTAATATATTATTGAGATACATAAAATAAACGTCTTATG
>JBBPBP010009777.1:53666839-53681157 GCA_037974735.1 Cicer chorassanicum | reverse complement strand
AACTGAAATTAAGCTAAGAGACCACATATGCAATTTTACCACTTTTTTTAATATTTGTAAATAAGATAATGATAAAAACTTATAATCAAAATATGAAGACACTAATTCAAAATAAAAAGCAAACACATAATTGTTTTCACGTTACAAAAACATATCTTTTTGACGAATAAAAAAAATAAATAATAACAATAATGTTATAATTTGAAAGTTATAAAATAAAACATCCAATAACAATAATGTTATAATTCGGAAGTTTGAGAGTTATAAGATAAAACAAATAATGACAATAAATCTTGAGGAATACAACGAGTTTTAAATCTAGTAATTAAATTTAGAGTTGCATTTGAAGTTAAGGAATCTCTACTCATACAACAAAATCAACAATACTAAAAAAGCTCAAAATATAATAAAGCTAAGCACAAACCTCTAGTATTCCACAAGCTCCATTGATCTCAAGTAATTCCAAAGTCTGCATACAAGTATATAATAAGAGGAGACACAAAAGATGTGAGTAGATCTTACAACATGTAAAATGAATGAATAAGTCAAGAATAGATGACCATGCATTCATGAATCATATATAGCATGATCACAAAAATCACGACAATATAATATCACATGATATAAATGGATGATCTTTCAATGCTCAAAATGCACTCCTTGAAATTCATGTGGTGCCAAACTAATGTAGGAAAACTTGGATGGAGAGGTTATGCTCTATGTCATATGCAAATTGCAACACCCCTCTAGATTATATGTATTGTGTGCACTCTCACAAAGACGATACTATCAAGTAATCGGTCAATATAATATATAGTTGTACGAAGACATCCTATAGACAACACCCCAAAGTGTAAAACGCAATAAATCACTCTCCTCCCATGAAGTCTAAACTTAACTTCTAAGTTTTTTAGATGATATATCAAACACCTAAGTCTTAATAAATTTTTTACGTGATTCTAAAGCTATTAGGAAATTGAAAGTTTGAAAGAAATATATAAAAAATTGTGAGAGAAAACATATGTATATATATTTATATATATATATATATATAACAACATTACGAAGAGTAAAGAAAATTAAAGACTTTAACATAACAGATAAATGAGTTTTAATTTAAGTGTTACGTTTTACAATAACAATAGCCACGTATCCGATCGCAAAGCTTGATTTCATTTCGGCGTTTAGGAGGGGGACACTGATATGTTATACAATCTTCGTTTTTTTTACATTTCATTTTTGCTGTATTGTCAAATAAAAATAAAGAAATGTTATTTAAAAATGATGGAAGGTTTTGTATAACATGAAAATATGAGAATGAACTTACGGCGTTCGGCGACAAAAACAAGAAATAGGGACACTAAAAGGATTATAATGTAAACCACCTTGAGAGTTTTAGCCATTTTTTTCTACCTTTTCATGCGACAAGTAGACAATTGTTTGGTCACCTTATATAATAAAAACCTAATGTTATGTTTACTTCAATTAAAAAGTTTTTAGGAGTTATGTTAGTGCCAGAAACCCTTCATTACAATAATTAATAAGTGTCTCTAATGTACATTGATGTATCATGTTTGTCCTTTCAGCTAATGTAATTGATCACTTAACCTTAGAATAGATCTTCATATAAAAATATTATTTATAATTAGAGTTCATTCTTGTTTATGAACCTTAAATTATTTTATTTTATTTCTTATTTGTTCCTTTCATATTATAATGAGGATCAAAACAAACATTATACTTTAATTAAATACATATTAGGACATTGAACTAAACCAAAAACCCTTTCTATATGTAAATCATTATTAGGTATCTCTTAAATACATGGACGGAGTCCGCCACCGTTTGTCTGAATTCGTGGGTCTAGTGGTTCGGACGCCATCTTCCACTTTGTCCCATCCGCTGTGATCTAACTCTAGGTTTTTGGGTCTGGTAATTTCTGTAGATATGTCTCGTAGTCAACCCCTTTGTCCAGATTTATTTCTGTTGCGATCTTGCTTTTTGTTTGTGATTTTCATAGGGATCTATTTATATTTGTGAGATTGGGTTTGTTGGTCTGAATTTCGTTAGTGTGTGGTTTTATGGAGAGACTTTTTGAGATTAAGCATGGTTGTCTTCGATGCAATCATTTTCGCTTGTCCATGTATGGCCTATCAATCGATCACAATGTCGATGCAATCATACATTCAACGTCATCCACTCTGGCTTTCAAGAAAAAATTCACTCAAACTCATCATAACTCTTTTGATTTTCCTCTCAGTGTTTGAAATTAAGCATGGTTGTCGTCGATGCAATCATTTTCGCTTGTCCATGTATGGCCTATCAATCGATCACAATGTCGATGCAATCATACATTCAACGTCATCCACTTTGGCGTTCAAGAAAAAATTCACCCAAACTCATCATAACTCTTTTGATTTTCCTCTCAGTGCACTGCACAAACCTTGCATAAAGGGTAAACTTCTCGTCGTTTTCATTTTAGAAAATGAATATTGCACTGGTTTTGCATCATGCACAAATTTTCTACATGGTCGGGTCATTCTGTCCAAGGGGGATGTTCTAATTACAATTGATGTCTTACGCGATAAATATAGAAACTTTGGAAAGTTATTGGTCCTTGGAAAATGGTTTCTCTAGGTAAAGGATTTTTTGAGTTCAGTTTTATTTCTATGGTGGAGCAAAGTATTGTTTCATCTATTGGGTTATGGAATCTCAATTCGGGTATCCTTTGTCTTTCGGCTTGGTCTCTTGATTTTAACCTTCAATTTTTGCATCAAAATATCGCGCAAGGTGAGATTTCATGGTTCCAAAGTCTCTTAGTGAAGCCATGCGCAGTCGTACATTCGATCAGTTTGCACGAGTGTTGATATTGACCTAACTTTACCTCTTCATGAAAGTCATCTTGTTGAATGTGAAGGTTTTTTTTTTCTGGTCGATGTAGAATATGAAAAATTACCTCTATTTTGTGAGGTATGCCACATTATTGACCATGCCAAGTCTATTACAACCAAGATGGTTTGAATAACTATGACTCTTACCTGCTTTGATGATAACAAAATTACTTTGTGGAAAAAATTTAAAGCACTAATATTTTGTTTAAGTGTGCAGTTCCCTGATCAGGTATTTTATATGACGTTACGTTGCATCCTTTGATGTTTGATCTAAGTTAAAGGAACACCAAGAGTAAAATCTTCAAGTTCTTAGCCTCCAAGATGTTCCCAATATGATCTTCAAGGTCTCTTAGGTCAAAACCCTTGTAAAATTTGAGTTTTTATCTTAAATAGGGCTTTAGGAAGCTTATTAGCGCATTGCTACGATCTTGGCGTATAGTTCTTCTCTGGACATAAAATTGTGCCACCAAATGAATTGTAGCGCATGGTTGGGCGCAATGCTCTACAGTGTTAAATAAACACTTTTGTTATTTAAAATAACTTTCCTTCTGATTTGACTTGACTTTTCACACTTTTTATAATCCAAATTGGATTTCGGTGTCATCATGAAAGTTATAGCTATGGATGTTACCTTTCATTTACAACTAATTTGACTCTATTTGGACGTGTACAACTCGATATATGAATAAAATACTGCACATGAGTCATGTTGCTTTTTCACCAAAGATCAGCATTGCGCTAAACAAATGAAATAATACAAAACTACATAAAATAGTTGGTTAATCGTGAAAATGAAAACATAAACACCTTATTTTTTTGAAGGATCATTTATTCAAAATAACTCTAAAATGAACATTAAATTGAAAGAAATAAGTTAAACAATTGACTCAAAATAATTCTGAAAATAATGAGTAATGAAGGTTCATTTGCGGGATTTAGTGGCTAACCACTTTAGAGTATTGGGATTTAGTGGTTAAAGAAGTACTCTAAAGCGGTTAATTACTGTCGGGTATTTTAGTAGTTAATGAGATATATGTTTAAAAAGAAAGAGGTTACAAAATATTAGAGGACTTTGTTAAGGTTTGATTATTTCATGATTTTAACTTCATGTTTCTAATAGTTTGTGAATTGGTATGGGGCCGACATTAACTTTTTATAGCATATTTTATAGTTTTGGACGATGAATCATTAATATTTGAATGATAATTTCTATACTATTGTTTGACTCATTAGATTTATATTTTGGTTTCCTTGAATGGTCTTTAATTTAATTTTATTTACATTTAGCATCGTCCAAACTGATTCAAAGCTGACTCAAACGTTGAAAATAGCACATCTGACGCTAGTATTAATCAATTGACACGTCATCTGAGAAGAATCAATAACATCGGCTTACTGATGCTAAAGACAACATTAAGTAAAAGAAACATGTAGCATTGGAAAGACTAACACTAAACTCAACTAAAAAAAATATATAATAAATGAAAGTCAACTCTATAAATATATTAGTTCGTCCAACGCTAAAGTCAACATTTTGATTCTCAATAAAATATGATGCGTTTGTCTGGCCAACGCTACACAACAACTCCATGTGTTTTTTTGCATCAGCAAATTATTTTTTTCACCTAATAAAATAATTAATATTTAAGAATCATTAAAATCAATAACAACACTTAAATTTTTCACAAAAAAGCATATTGCATTAACACTATAACAAAATAACAAAGTACTAAATAATAACATATTACGAAATTACAAAATAACAAAGTCATACAAAATACATATTTATTGTTCAAAGACTACAAAAAAGTAAGCATAACTACAAAATTAAACTTCGTCCAGTGAATGGTCATCCTTAGAGTATGAGCAAGTGCTACAGTTTGAGTCGATGCAGAAGGCTGGAAAAACAAAAAAAATGTTTAGTGCATTGGACCGACGCTAAACAGACGCTAACTAGCGTAAGTGTCAGTTAGTAATAAAAAAAACTCATAAAGTATAGTTAGGCACAAGCGTTTAGTCTTCCACTTTCACAAGAAAAGCTCTATTGATTGCTTGTCATGACTGTATACAAATACTTTATAAGAGGAGGCACAAAGAAAATGTGAGTACATCTTACATCATGTAAAATGGATAAGTCATACATATATTAACATGTATCCTTGAATCATATATAGCATGATCACAACAATCGCGACAATATAGTATAACACGAATAAATGGACAAACTTTCAATGCTAAAACATGCACTACTTGAAATTCATGTGAGGTTAAAATAAATTAGGAAAACTTGTTTTGATAGGTAATGCTCCATGTCATATGCAAAGTGCAACACCCCTCTAAATTACTAAATTATATATATTATAGTGTGCACTCTCACTAAGACGATACTATCATGTAATTGGTCAATATAGTTATACGAAAACATTTTCAAGATAACACCCCAAAGTGTAAACTCAATAAATTCTAAGTGATACATATTTATCTTTAAAACACACATATATAAGCAAAGCTTAACAAACACTTTCATAATAAAACTTAACACGCTTCAGAAGCTATTAAAGAAATTGAAAGTTCGAAAAAATATATGAAAGTATGAGAGAAATTATAAATAAAAGAAACAACGTTATGATGAGCAAAGAAAAATCTTTTTTTTTTTTTATTAAAGCAAAGTAATTTGCCCAAAAAAATTGCCGCCTAATTGCACTATAATCCCGTCTAAACATGCCCAAACTCTTCGTCTTCTTAATTCCCACACCCAACTAAAACTAAGTGATGTTTCCCGTGCAACAATTTATTTGTCCATTAGCAGACTATTTTCATTTTCTCTATTTCACTGTCCAAATTGATCTTTTCTTCATCTTTCTATTTTTCTCTTTCTTTTATCTTCAGCAACGAATCTTGCATAAAATATTAAATGAGGAACAAATATTAACTAAAATATTATAATCGAAATTCATAAAAACAATATAGTTTTTTTTAGAACTTCACACAATTCATACATAGTCGACAAGTTGGAAAAGTTAGAGCTTCAATTCACACAAGTTTTACCATTTTCACAATTCACATAAGTTTTTAGAGCTTCACACAATTCAATCAAATAAAATGTATCCGCTTTAAAATTTTCATCTTTGTCGAAAACTTTCTTTTTGAAAAATGCATTAGTTTTCTTATGTTTAAACATCGTATCACTTCTAACAAAATACACATATTAGTTACACAAGGCATTCAGACAAACAGTTCACAATTTTAAAGGTTACAATTCACATTTACAAAGTAAAACAATTCACAAATTCACAATCTCACATTCATACTATACTAATCATCACAATCACAAAGTCACAATTTACATGCTAAAGTTCACAATTCCAATTCTCACACTAAAACCGTTTACAATTCACAACGTCACAAATACAATTCACACACTACTACTAGTTCACAGTTTTAAACTAAAACAATTAACAAATAGTAGAAGAGAAAAAGAGTAAGTACTTGAAAAATCTAAGAAGCAGATTGAGATAGTATGAGTACCAAGACCAAGAGGGGGCGTTGCCGGCTGGCCGCTGCAAATGTGAAATTAGATGGAGAAGCATAGGGAGACACGGGAAGCGGTGGCACTGGTCGGCAGAGGGGGAAGACTGCATAATGGAGTTGTGAGAAGAGAGAGTTTGCGTGAGAAACCGAAAGGCCACAAAGAAGGGGCTGAGAGGGAGAGACGCATGGACGCTGTGTAGAGACCGGCCAACGAGCAGCGAAAGGAGGGGACCAGAGAAAATCAAGGAGCAGAGAGAAAGAAACCAATCATTATTATTTATAAATAAATAAAATATATAAGGTTGTGGCCCCTGCGGCTCCTGAGTGCTTATCTCCAATGCATGTTGGCTTCTTTCATGCATGTTTTTTTTATGTTTCTCTTCGTTTGCCCAAATCACGTTTTTTTTTTCTATAGGTTTCATCGATTCAATATTATTAACATCGTTTGGTCATTTTTATGTTTTGCAAACCTTTTTTTTCTTATCTATCCACTATCCTTTCCTATCAGAATGACGATGAAAAATCAACATTATGCTTCAATTAGATAGCTATTAGAAAACATTAAACTAAAACAATAACCTTTTCTATATTAAAATATTTATTAAGTATATTGATGTGGCATGTTTGTTCTTTTAGCCCACTCAAAAGTCACTTGATCTTAGTATGGATCTCATATTAAATCTTTCGTCATAAGAGTTCATTCTGTTATCTATCAATCTTTCATTATTTTTTATTTCTTTAATGACCTCTCAAGATGTGATTGCATATTTAATTATAAAGGCAAAGTATCTATTATCTATTATCTATTATAATAATTATAACAGAACCTCAAAATTCTTCATCTATGCCACATTCTCCAATATTTGCCAACTCACCAAAATTCTTATGTGGCACATTCCAAATTCATCTTCTATTCCATTATGTTTTGTTTCTTCAATATATAATGTCAACCTTTATAACTTGTCCAAATACAATTATTTCATATATTATATAATTTCAGCTTTAATTTATCACTCAATGACTCATCAATACACTTAAAAAGCTCTAATTACTCATCAAAGCTTTCATTTCAATAACTCATACAAAAAAATACAAACCATCCAATATCTTCAAATCATCACAATAAAGAATTTTGGGGTTCTATTTAATTATTATAATAGATGTTCAAGTTCATATATCAATATTATTGCATAGGAAATAAGTTTTTTTTTTCTCCATATTTTGAATGTGTCTCTCATAACATTTTTTATAATTAAAAAAACACAAATCATAATTGAAACAACAAAAAAATGAATAATATTAAATATTTGGAAATAAATAACTTCTAACTATTTCATTATTCACTCGAAACTTTCTATGTCTTAAACATTCACAAACTTTTCTTGTCTATAATTTTTTTTCAACCACTCTTGAAGTTTCTTGACCGTGTGAAATAATTATTTGAAAATTTCAAGGCACACACGAATGAATTGTTTCAATATTTTGGATTTAACAAACTATCACTCATGAATGAATGTTATAATATATCACAAAACACATAATTTTATTTGGGTCATGCTTAGATCGACAATGAGATTGACATAATTACGATGAACATATAAAATTGAAAACGTGAAAAAGTACATAAATTTATAAATCTAATGTTTCAAAAGTAATATATATTATATAAAATAAAGAAATATTATAGCTAAATGTATAACTTTAACAATAAATAAATACATAACTATTTAACAAATATATTATTAGAAGAACCACTTCAATGAAATCAAAAAGCTTGAATAAACCAATTCCATATTTAAATATATTTTGCATGAGTTGTATTAGTCAACAATGTTTTACTTTTTCTTTTACTAAAGCAAACCTAGCTTATATATAATTATTCAAAACTATATTTACCTTTAAGTACATAAACACTTGTATACTACTGTAAAACAAAATTAACAATACTTTTAAATTACATATTATTGTTATTTTATATTCAGTAATATATTAAATTTTACTGCGCAACGCGCGAGTTAGTATCTAGTTGTATAATCAAATTGAATGTATAATAAAAACTTGTAATTTTAGTCGTTTCAACCCTCATTTTCGGGTAATATTCTATTTATTTCAATTAAATATTTCAATTAAATATTATAACACTCATGAATGAATGTTATAATATATCACAAAACACATAATTTTATTTGGGTCATGCTTAGATCGACAATGAGATTGGCAGAATTACGATGAACATATAAAATTGAAAACGTGAAAAAGTACATAAATTTATAAATCTAATGTTTCAAAACTAATATATATTATATAAAATAAAGAAATATTATAGCTAAATGTATAACTTTAACAATAAATAAATACATAACTATTTAACAAATATATTATTAGAAGAACCACTTCAATGAAATCAAAAAGCTTGAATAAACCAATTCCATATTTAAATATATTTTGCATGAGTTGTATTAGTCAACAATGTTTTACTTTTTCTTTTACTAAAGCAAACCTAGCTTATATATAATTATTCAAAACTATATTTACCTTTAAGTACATAAACACTTGAGTGTATTCTACTGTAAAACAAAATTAACAATTGGCCAGCCAGCCAGCCCGCTGCACTGGTGACTAGTGCTGGCCAGCAAACCAGCCAGCTGCACTGGTGACTAGTGCTGGCCAGCCAGCCAGCCTGATGCACTGGTGACTAGTGTTGGCCATCCAACCAGCAAGCCAACACACGCGCGCGCGTCTTGATTTACTTCCCACATCCGATATAAAATTTTGATTTCGTTGCTACGCCCCTCAACTAGCAAACCAACACACGCGCGCGCCCCACAGCCACCTCATACTATTTCGTCCACGTATGCGCATTTTTGCCACCTCAGCTAAAAAGCTAATGTGTACATTTCCTAGAGAGTTCTCTATTCACTTTCTACCTTTACCTTTCCCCTCTTTCCGGACCAACCCGGATCTGCCCAGAATGCAAAATCCAGTCATTAATCTTAGGTACCTTTCCCCTCTCTCCAGACCAACCCGGATCTGCCCAGCATGCAGTCATTAATCTTAGGTACGTTTCCCCTCTCTCCGGACCAACCCGGATCTGCCAAGCATGCAAAATGCGGTCATTAATTGCCTTCCGGATGTGTCGTCGAAAGTCTCTTTGCATTTTGGGACCAGCTCATCCAAAATCGAGGAACAAATCTTTGAAAAATCTGCCCAATCTTAGAAAAATTGCCTCCTAGATCTGCCGTCGAAAATCTCTCTGCATTTTGGGAGCATATCATCCAAAATCGATGAACGAATCTTTGAAAAATCTGCCCTGGAAGGTCTCTCTGCATTTTGGGAGCAAATCATGCAAAATCGAGCAACAAAAATTGGCTCCGGTCTCTAAACCCGGGTAGAAGCACAGGCAAAAGGAGAGACGAAAAGCAGAAAAAGGAAGGGGGGAGGAGACTCGCCTCATCCTCGCATTCACGGCGTCAGTTTGCAAATTGCAATCAAAGGTACTGGTTGGTAGAGTTAAGTATAATTTATGTTAAATATTAGTCTGGAATGAATAGCTCAGGGGGTGGAAATTTTTAATTTCAATTGATAATTATAGTCGTCCACAACCTTCGTTAGATAAGCATACTAACTCATATGTTAACCTTATTTTAGTTATCAATTTTAATCTGAAACCCCAACTAACCTTATTATTTTAGTTATCAATTTTAGTTATCTCATCTTAGGTGCAACTTCGTTTGCTTCAGGATCTTCTTTCTAAAATTTATTCTTAATTGTTTTCCTCTCTGAATTATGTAGTATTGATGTAGCTGGTGGGCATACCCTCAGGAATTTTTTCAATGGTGTTACAACATTACAGGTACTACACTTTTTTCTTAAGATCACCAATTTATTATAGTATAAAAGAAAAACATATTAAGGAACAATTTTTCTTGAGACTATGTGCAGTTAAATTGAATTTGAAACATTTTTTTGTTTAATATGAAAAGAACATCTACCACATGCCAAATAGTTTATTGATATGGTTTGAAACTTGGTCATTTGACATGGTTATATATTATAACCTTATAAAGCATGATTTAATATTTTGTCCACTCATTGGAGGGAGTACAGAAGAATCTTCCACACACATTTACTAATCATCTTGATCCCACTTCGGTAATCATCGATATCTCTTATTCTAAAAGTTTAGTTTCATTTGAATGAATTTGAGGAAAAACTAAATGCTCCATAATTTGTTATTGTTCTGGGTTGATCTTTTAGTGATAATTTTTTTCCTTTCTTTCAGTGCTTCTTTCCTGAGAACTTGATTGCCAGTATCAGAACACCATTATTCATTCTTAATAGTGCATATGACTACTGGCAGGTAAATGTCTGATTTCTGACACATTTGTCTAAACTGTGATAAATCATATTATAAGATCTATGGTTGTTGTGATAAATTACTTGACATATTATTAACAAATATATGTTGTTTTTGTCAACAGATCCAGGCAAGCTTAGCTCCTCCATCGGACGATCCGCACGGCCATTGGCGTGATTGCAGATTAAACCATGCTAAATGCACTGGCTCACAAATTCAATTTCTACAAGGTGGTTTAATGCATGAGAAAACGCTTTCATTAAAAGTACATATGCATTGATAATATGTAGGCAATTGCTCTGGCCGTCGGAGACTGGTATTTCAACCGCACGGTTGTTAAGGACATTGATTGTCCTTACCCTTGTGATAAAACATGCAACCATTTAGTTTTCAGATGAACTAAATTATATTCTCATCTGCAATTAGGGAATATACTATTCATTTAATGATCAAAACCATAAAAGAAAATTGTTGCTGAAAAGTGCAAATTCAATAAGCCTCTTCCATGAATTAGTAGTTAAGGAGATATTTTTTTGTGGAGAAATTTGACAATATAGACGGACTATCCACTCTACAAAATTTGTGTAACCGCAAGCTCATTTTTGAAATACGGTTGTTAGACAAGAACTTGAAAGAAGGCTCGCAAACATACCCGATCACAAGAACTTTTGTCCCGACCAACATTTTCCCCGATCCAACAAATAGTACCCACATCAAAGGTATAACATTTATACAATTTAAAAAAAAAACACTTTTTATGGACAATTATTGACATTTTATTTCTTCCAAAAACTATGAAAATAAACACTTTTTTATGGACACTTTCAATAACTAGGAACCCAACTCAACGCACTGACAAAGTCCAACTTAAATGACAAAGAGGATATAAAACAAAAAGGTAAAATACATGAAGAAGTGAAGTTTGAAGATGAGGATAATGATCAGGACAAGGCTGACAACCCATTATCAAAAGGAAAAATCAAGGTACAACAGAGCAATAAAACCTTTGAGATATCATCTTCAATGAAGACACAATCAAGAAAACAGTTACAAAAAAGAAGATTATGATCGAGAATATTACATCATCTGACGAAGAGTCCATCCTTTTACATACCTTAAGGAGAACAAAAAAGAAGAAATCAAAAGAAAAATAATCGGGAGGTGTAATGAAATTGATCAACACAAAAAAATCCAAAAAATATTGAGAAAAGTTAAAATTCACTTTAATAATTTTTAGTTTCAACAATAAATTAATACTTTTTGTAACTCAATTGTAAATCAATTGAGTCTATCTCTTAATTTCAATTATCGAATAAATTACTTCTTTTCTACAAATCACGTTGGTACAATCTATTATCTATCTATTATAATATATTAAAAAATAACTCCAACACCATATGTTGCCATGTCATCGGTCGAATGCCACGAAATCGAAATTAGGCCACTTCACAAAAAATATGATTAATCTTTTTGCTACTTTTTCATTTTCCACAAATTCTATACACCATGAACTATCTTATACTATATCTCCTATTTAAATATTATTTCATAACGTCTACACAAAATTTTCTAAATTAATCCCACATTATTATTGCATAAAGTCACATTATTATTTCATAACTTTTGCCCCACATCTTTCAAATTAATTCCACATTAATCAACTTCACATTTTCGCCTCTACCTGCCATCAACTTTTTTTTTTCGTCTCAATTGATCAACTTCACATTTTCGCCTCTATCTGCCATCTATTTATTTGATAGCAATTGTATTTCTTAAACTTATAACTACCATATCAATAATCATTTGACAATTGAGACATGAAACTTCATATTGATTTTTTTTAAAATTCCACTTAAATTAAATTAATTAAAATATACCCGCGCAATGCGCGGGTTAGTATCTAGTAATATATTAAAACAAACCCCCAAAATAATATGTTGACATGTGACACTCATTTTGACACATCATTCAATAGTATGATGTGGCACCTCTAGAATTCATTCATTTTTTATTCCACATTCTACTAATTCTTTGTTTATATCTCTATAACTAAAAAAACAACAATAAAAAGTAACTAAAATAGTTAAATTATTAAACTAATGATATTTTAAAGTTTTATCAATGATATGTAATCAAAAGAAGTCATTTAAAACATGCAACATACACTTTTGTAAAATAATATGGACTAAAATTGGTAAAAGAAAATTTTAAAACGATCAAAGTTTGAAATTTGGTAAATGCAGAGGGACTGAAAACATATTTAACCAAAAATAATTTAAGAAAAACAATATTCCATTGAATGATCAATCTTTGTTAATAGTTTCAAAAGAAGGATTCATAATTGAAAAAATAAATAAGGATAATATAAAATTTCAAGGTATTCAAATCACATGTAAAATGAAAACTTGTATGTTGCAAACCTGATGTCCATACATCAGTCCGATCCAATGGTTAACGAATGCGCAATTGATGTTTTTCTGAGACAGGTTTGTCAAAATCGGGAATAGAGTTTACTCTTCTCTTTTATCTGTTTGGTGGATGTTTTTTTTTTCTTTCAAAATAGTATCTCTTTCCAATCCTAACAAGACCCTCTCTACTTGAATAAGTGAGACACCTGGATCTTTCTTCCACATAGAAAGAGAGTACAATACGTCATGACTTACGAGGGACTTGGGATTGAGAAGTTTTTATCAGTTTTATTTAAGATTTTGTTCTTCTAGAATGAACAACTCACTTGAGAGAATAAAGTGAGTAATGTTAACTATTAATTATCACATGAATGGTTATCGGTTATAATATCAATCATTGAATACTGTAAATGAACTGCATCATTTTTCTACGTTGCTTCTTTATAAAAGATCTAAATTAGTTAGACCAATTTTGTGATTTTTTTTATTAATTTAAATAACTAATTTACGATTTAACTCAGTACTAAACAATTAAACACGAGTTAATAATAAAAAAATTAAACACAACTAACAAAATCAAAAAACTGATAAAAATAAGGAAACAAAAATCGCTCAAAAAATAAAACAATTGAAATCTTTAAAAAGTTAACAGTGCATTTATATTTAATTATTTTATTACACATGTCTGTGTCTTTTATTTTTCCCATTTTATAATACTTATTAGAAGTTTAACCACGACTGCTTCCATAACTGCTTCAAGACATCAACGCCATGTAGATCTAGAATTCAAGAGAATCATATAATTAAACAATAAAATATATATATATATTATAAATGGAGTGAGAAGAACGAGGACACAAAGGAAAGAAAATTCAAAATTATTAATAAAAAATTTGAAAATTTAAGAAGAAATATTTGAAATAATTTATATACATTAACACGCATAAATTAGAAAATGAAAAGTCGAATTGAAAATTTAAAAATATCAACTTATAAAATTGACCTTACACTTACTATCTACTTTTTTTAGGCTAAATTTCACTCGTGGTCCCTTAACTTAATTTCAGTTAACGTTTTAGTTATTTATCTTTTTTTTTTCCGATTTGGTTTTTTATTCTTTATTTGATGTTG
>JBBPBP010009777.1:53652013-53666344 GCA_037974735.1 Cicer chorassanicum | reverse complement strand
AATAAAGAACCATATCAAAAAAAAAAAATATACAGGACTAAAATTTTAATTGAAATTATGCTAAGGGACCACAGATGCAATTTAACCACTTTTTTTAATATTTGAAAATAAGATAATGATAAAAACTTATAATCAAAATATGAAGACACTAATTCGAAATAAAAAGGAAACACATAATTGTTTTCACGTTACAAAAACATATCTTTTTGACGAATAAAAAAAATAAATAATAACAATAATGTTATGATGTGAAAGTTATAAAATAAAACATCAAATAACAATAATGTTATAACTTGGAAGTTTGAGAGTTATAAGATAAAACAAATAATGACAATAAATCTTGAGAATACAAAGAGTTTTAAATTTAGTAATTAAATTTAGAATTGCATTTGAAGTTAAGGAATCTCTGCTCATACAACAAAATCAACAATACTAAAAAAGCTCAAAATATAATAAAGCTAAGCACAAACCTCTAGTATTCCACAAGCTCCATTGATTTCTAGTCATGCCAAAGTTTGCGTTTAAGTCTATAATAAGAGGAGACACAGAAGATGTGAGTAGATCTTACATCATATAAAATGAATGAATAAGTCAAGAATAGATGACCATGCATTCATGAATCATATATAGCATGATCACAAAAATCACGACAATATAATATCACATGATATAAATGGATGATCTTTCAATGCTCAAAATGCACTCCTTGAAATTCATGTGGTGCCAAACTAATGTAGAAAAACTTGGATGGAGAGGTTATGCTCTATGTCATATGCAAATTGCAACACCCCTCTAGATTAAATGTATTGTGTGCACTCTCACAAAGACGATACTATCAAGTAATCGGTCAATATAATATATAGTTGTACGAAGACATCCTATAGACAACACCCCAAAGTGTAAAACGCAATAAATCACTCTCCTCCCATGAAGTCTAAACTTAACTTCTAAGTTTTTTAGATGATATATCAAACACCTAAGTCTTAATAAAAATTTTACGTGATTCTAAAGCTATTAGGAAATTGAAAGTTTGAAAGAAATATATAAAAAATTGTGAGAGAAAACATATGTATATATATTTATATATATATATATATATATATATATATATATATATATATATATATATATATATATATATATATATATAACAACATTACGAAGAGTAAAGAAAATTAAAGACTTTAACATAACAGATAAATGAGTTTTAATTTAAGTGTTACGTTTTACAATAACAATAGCCACGTATCCGATCGCAAAGCTTGATTTCATTTCGGCGTTTAGGAGGGGGACACTGATATGTTATACAATCTTCGTTTTTTTTACATTTCATTTTTGCTGTATTGTCAAATAAAAATAAAGAAATGTTATTTAAAAATGATGGAAGGTTTTGTATAACATGAAAATATGAGAATGAACTTACTGCCTTCGGCGACAAAAACAAGAAATAGGGACACTAAAAGGATTATAGTGTAAACCACCTTGAGAGTTTTAGCCATTTTTTTCTACCTTTTCATGCGACAAGTAGACAATTGTTTGGTCACCTTATATAATAAAAACCTAATGTTATGTTTACTTCAATTAAAAAGTTTTTAGGAGTTATGTTAGTGCCAGAAACCCTTCATTACAATAATTAATAAGTGTCTCTAATGTACATTGATGTATCATGTTTGTCCTTTCAGCTAATGTAATTGATCACTTAACCTTAGAATAGATCATCATATAAAAATATTATTTATAATTAGAGTTCATTCTTGTTTATGAACCTTAAATTATTTTATTTTATTTCTTATTTTTTTCCTTTCATATTATAATGAGGATCAAAACAAACATTATACTTCAATTAAATACATATTAGGACATTGAACTAAACCAAAAACCCTTTCTATATGTAAATAATTATTAGGTGTCTCTTAAATACATGGACGGAGTCCGCCACCGTTTGTCTGAATTCGTGGGTCTAGTGGATTCGGACGCCATCTTCCACTTTGTCCCCTCCGCTGTGATCTAACTGTAGGTTTTTGGGTCTGATAATTTCTGTTGATATGTCTCGTAGTCAACCCCTCTGTCCAGATCTATTTCTGTTGCGATCTTGCTTTTTGTTTGTGATTTTCATAGGGGTCTATTTATATTTGTGAGATTGGGTTTGTTGGTCTGAATTTCGTTAGTGTGTGGTTTTATGGAGAGACTTTTTGAGATTAAGCATGGTTGTCTTCGATGCAATCATTTTCGCTTGTCCATGTATGGCCTATCAATCGATCACAATGTCGATGCAATCATACATTCAACGTCATCCACTCTGGCGTTCAAGAAAAAATTCACCCAAACTCATCATAACTCTTTTGATTTTCCTCTCAGTGCACTGCACAAACCTTGCATAAAGGGTAAACTTCTCGTCGTTTTCATTTTAGAAAATGAATATTGCACTGGTTTTGCATCATGCACAAATTTTCTACATGGTCGGGTCATTCTGTCCAAGGGGGATGTTCTAATTACAATTGATGTCTTACGCGATAAATATAGAAACTTTGGAAAGTTATTGGTCCTTGGAAAATGGTTTCTCTAGGTAAAGGATTTTTTTAGTTCAGATTTATTTCTATGGTGGAGCAAAGTATTGTTTCATCTATTGGGTTATTGAATCTCAATTCGGGTATCCTTTGCCTTTCGGCTTGGTCTCTTGATTTTAACCTTCAATTTTTGCATCAAAATATCGCGCAAGGTGAGATTTCATGGTTCCAAAGTCTCTTAGTGAAGCCATGCGCAGTCGTACATTCGATCAGTTTGCACGAGTGTTGATATTGACCTAACTTTACCTCTTCATGAAAGTCATCTTGTTGAACGTGAAGGTTTTTTTTTTCTGGTCGATGTAGAATATGAAAAATTACCTCTATTTTGTGAGGTATGCCACATTATTGACCATGCCAAGTCTATTACAACCAAGTTGGTTTGAATAACTATGACTCTTACCTGCTTTGATGATAACAAAATTACTTTGTGGAAAAAATTTAAAGCACTAATATTTTGTTTAAGTGTGCAGTTCCCTGATCAGGTATTTTATATGACGTTACGTTGCATCCTTTGATGTTTGATCTAAGTTAAAGGAACACCAAGAGTAAAATCTTCAAGTTCCTAGCCTCCAAGATGTTCCCAATATGATCTTCAAGGTCTCTTAGGTCAAAACCCTTGTAAAATTTGAGTTTTTTTTTAAATCTTAAATAGGGCTTTAGGAAGCTTATTAGCGCATTGCTACGATCTTGGCGTATAGTTCTTCTCTGGACATAAAATTGTGCCACCAAATGAATTGTAGCGCATGGTTGGGCGCAATGCTCTATAGTGTTAAATAAACACTTTTGTTCTTTAAAATAACTTTCCCTCTGATTTGACTTGACTTTTCACACTTTTTATAATCCAAATTGGATTTCGGTGTCATCATGAAAGTTATAGCTATGGATGTTACCTTTCATTTGCAACTAATTTGACTCTATTTGGACGTCTACAACTCGATATATGAATAAAATACTGCACGAGTCATGTTGCTTTTTCACCAAAGATCAGCATTGCGCTAAACAAATGAAATAATACAAAACTACATAAAATTGTTGGTTAATCGTGAAAATGAAAACATAAACACCTTATTTTTTTGAAGGATCATTTATTCAAAATAACTCTAAAATGAACATTAAATAGAAAGAAATAAGTTAAACAATTGACTCAAAATAATTCTGAAAATAATGAGTAATGAAGGTTCATTTGCGAGATTTAGTGGTTAACCACTTTAGAGTATTGGGATTTAGTGGTTAAAGAAGTACTCTAAAGCGGTTAATTAATGTCGGGTATTTTAGTAGTTAATGAGATATATGTTTAAAAAGAAAGAGGTTACAAAATATTAGAGGACTTTGTTAAGGTTTGATTATTTCATGATTTTAACTTCATGTTTCTAATAGTTTGTGAATTGGTATGGGGCCGACATTAACTTTTTATAGCATATTTTATAGTTTTGGACGATGAATCATGAATATTTGAATGATAATTTCTATACTATTGTTTGACTCATTAGATTTATATTTTGGTTTCCTTGAATGGTCTTTAATTTAATTTTATTTACATTTAGCATCGTCCAAACCGATTCAAAGCTGACTCAAACGTTGAAAATAGCACATCTTACGCTAGTAATAATCAATTGACACATCATCTGAGAAGAATCAATAGCATCGGCTTACTGACGCTAAAGACAACATTAAGTAAAAGAAACATGTAGCATTGGAAAGACTAACACTAAACTCAACTATAAAAAATATATAATAAATGAAAGTCAACTCTATAAATATATTAGTTCGTCCAACGCTAAAGTCAACATTTTGATTATCAACAAAATATGATGTGTTTGTCTGGCCAACGCTACACTACAACTCCATGTGTTTTTTTGCATCAGCAAATTATTTTTTTCACCTAATAAAATAATTAATATTTAAGAATCATTAAAATCAATAACAACACTTAAATTTTTCACAAAAAAGCATATTGCATTAACACTATAACAAGTACACCATAAAGTAATGTTTTTTCTGAAAGTACTAAATAATAACATATTACGAAATTACAAAATAACAAAGTCATACAAAATACATATTTATTGTTCAAAGACTACAAAAAAGTAAGCATAACTACAAAATTAAACTTCGTCCAGTGAATTGTCATCTTTAGAGTATGAGCAAGTGCTACAGTTTGAGTCGATGCAGAAGGCTGGAAAAACAAAAAAAATGTTTAGTGCACTGGACCGACGCTAAACAGACGCTAACTAGCGTAAGTGTCAATTAGTAATAAAAAAAAACTCATAAAGTATAGTTAGGCACAAGCGTTTAGTCTTCCACTTTCACAAGAAAAGCTCTATTGGTTGCTTGTCATGACTGTATACAAATACTTTATAAGAGGAGGCACAAAGAAAATGTGAGTACATCTTACATCATGTAAAATGAATAAGTCATACATATAATAACATGTATCCTTGAATCATATATAGCATGATCACAACAATCGCGGCAATATAGTATAACACGAATAAATGGACAAACTTTCAATGCTAAAACATGCACTACTTGAAATTCATGTGAGGTTAAAATAAATTAGGAAAACTTGTATTGATAGATAATGCTCCATGTCATATGCAAAGTGCAACACCCCTCTAAATTACTAAATTATATATATTATAGTGTGCACTCTCACTAAGACGATACTATCATGTAATTGGTCAATATAGTTATACGAAAACATTTTCAAGATAACACCCCAAAGTGTAAACTCAATAAATTCTAAGTGATACATATTTATATTTAAAATACACATATATAAGCAAAGCTTAACAAACACTTTCATAATAAAACTTAACACGCTTCAGAAGCTATTAAAGAAATTGAAAGTTCGAAAAAATATATGAAAGTATGAGAGAAATTATAAATAAAAGAAACAACGTTATGATGAGCAAAGAAAATCTTTTATTTATTAAAGTAAAGTAATTTGCCCAACAAAATTGCCGCCTAATTGCACTATAATCCCGTCTAAACATGCCCAAACTCTTCGTCTTCTTAATTCCCACACCCAACTAAAACTAAGTGATGTTTCCCGTGCAACAATTTATTTGTCCATTAGCAGACTATTTTCATTTTCTCTATTTCACTGTCCAAATTGATCTTTTCTTCATCTTTCTATTTTTCTTTTTCTTTTATCTTCAGCGAAGAATCTTGCATAAAATATTAAATGAGGAACAAATATTAACTAAAATATTATAATTGAAATTCATAAAACCAATATAGTTTTTTTTAGAACTTCACACAATTCATACATAGTCGACAAGTTGGAAAAGTTAGAGCTTCAATTCACACAAGTTTTACCATTTTCACAATTCACATAAGTTTTTAGAGCTTCACACAATTCAATCAAATAAAATGTATCCGCTTTAAAATTTTCACAAGGCATTTAGACAAACAGTTCACAATTTTAAAGGTTACAATTCACATTTACAAAGTAAAACAGTTCACAAATTCACAATCTCACATTCATACTACACTAATCATCACAATCACAAAGTCACAATTTACATGCTAAAGTTCACAATTCCAATTCTCACACTAAAATCGTTTACAATTCACAACGTCACAAATACAATTCACACACTACTACTAGTTCACAGTTTTAAACTAAAACAATTAACAAATAGTAGAAGAGAAAAAGAGTAAGTACTTGAAAAATCTAAGAAGCAGATTGAGATAGTATGAGTACCAAGACCAAGAGGGGGCGTTGCCGGCTGGCCGCTGCAAATGTGAAATTAGATGGAGAAGCATAGGGAGACACGGGAAGTGGTGGCACTGGTCGGCAGAGGGGGAAGACTGCATAATGGAGTTGTGAGAAGAGAGAGTCTGCGTGAGAAACCGAAAGGCCACAAAGAAGGGGCTGAGAGGAAGAGACGCATGGACGCCGTGTAGAGACCGGCCAACGGGCAGCGAAAGGAGGGGACCAGAGAAAATCAAGGAGCAGAGAGAAAGAAACCAATCATTATTATTTATAAATAAATAAAATATATAAGGTTGTGGCCCCTGCGGCTCTTGACTGCTTATCTCCTATGCATGTTGGCTTCTTTCATGCACGTTTTTTTTTATGTTTCTCTTCGTTTGCCCAAATCACGTTTTTTTCTCTATAGGTTTCATTGATTCAATATTGTTAACATCGTTTGGTTATTTTTATGTTTTGCAAACCTTTTTTTTCTTATCTATCCACTATCCTTTCCTATTAGAATGACGATGAAAAATCAACATTATGCTTCAATTTGATAGCTATTAGAAAACATTAAACTAAAACAATAACCTTTTCTATATTAAAATATTTATTAAGTATATTGATGTGGCATGTTTGTTCCTTTAGCCCACTCAAAAGTCACTTGATCTTAGTATGGATCTCATATTAAATCTTTCGTCATAAGAGTTCATTCTGTTATCTATCAATCTTTCATTATTTTTTATTTCTTTAATGACCTCTCAAGATGTGATTGCATATTTAATTATAAAGGCAAAGTATCTATTATCTATTATCTATTATAATAATTATAACATAACCTCAAAATTCTTCATCTATGCCACATTCTCCAATATTTGCCAACTCACCAAAATTCTTATGTGGCACATTCCAAATTCATCTTCTATTCCATTATGTTTTGTTTCTTCAATATATAATGTCAACCTTTATAACTTGTCCAAATACAATTATTTCATATATTATATAATTTCAGCTTTAATTTATCACTCAATGACTCATCAATACACTTAAAAAGCTCTAATTACTCATCAAAGCTTTCATTTCAATAACTCATACAAAAAAATACAAACCATCCAATATCTTCAAATCATCACAATAAAGAATTTTGGGGTTCTATTTAATTATTATAATAGATGTTCAAGTTCATATATCAATATTATTGCATAGGAAATAAGTTTTTTTTTTCCATATTTTGAATGTGTCTCTCATAACATTTTTTCTATTTATAATTAAAAAAACACAAATCATAATTGAAACAACAAAAAAATGAATAATATTAAATATTTGGAAATAAATAACTTCTAACTATTTCATTATTCACTCGAAACTTTCTATGTCTTAAACATTCACAAACTTTTCTTGTCTATAATTTTTTTTCAACCACTCTTGAAGTTTCTTGACCGTGTGAAATAATTATTTGAAAATTTCAAGGCACACACGAATGAATTGTTTCAATATTTTGGATTTAACAAACTATCACTCATGAATGAATATTATAATATATCACAAAACACATAATTTTATTTGGGTCATGCTTAGATCGACAATGAGATTGACATAATTACGATGAACATATAAAATTGAAAACGTGAAAAAGTACATAAATTTATAAATCTAATGTTTCAAAACTAATATATATTATATAAAATAAAGAAATATTATAGCTAAATGTATAACTTTAACAATAAATAAATACATAACTATTTAACAAATATATTATTAGAAGAACCACTTCAATGAAATCAAAAAGCTTGAATAAACCAATTCCATATTTAAATATATTTTGCATGAGTTGTATTAGTCAACAATGTTTTACTTTTTCTTTTACTAAAGCAAACCTAGCTTATATATAATTATTCAAAACTATATTTACCTTTGAGTACATAAACACTTGTATTCTACTGTAAAACAAAATTAACAATACTTTTAAATTACATATTATTGTTATTTTATATTCAGTAATATATTAAATTTTACTGCGCAACGCGCGAGTTAGTATCTAGTTGTATAATCAAATTGAATGTATAATAAAAACTTGTAATTTTAGTCGTTTCAACCCTCATTTTCGGGTAATATTCTATTTATTTCAATTAAATATTATAACACTCATGAATGAATGTTATAATATATCAAAAAACACATAATTTTATTTGGGTCATGCTTAGATCGACAATGAGATTGGCAGAATTACGATGAACATATAAAATTGAAAACGTGAAAAAGTACATAAATTTATAAATCTAATGTTTCAAAACTAATATATATTATATAAAATAAAGAAATATTATAGCTAAATGTATAACTTTAACAATAAATAAATACATAACTATTTAACAAATATATTATTAGAAGAACCACTTCAATGAAATCAAAAAGCTTGAATAAACCAATTCCATATTTAAATATATTTTGCATGAGTTGTATTAGTCAACAATGTTTTACTTTTTCTTTTACTAAAGCAAACCTAGCTTATATATAATTATTCAAAACTATATTTACCTTCAAGTACATAAACACTTGAGTGTATTCTACTGTAAAACAAAATTAACAATTGGCCAGCCAGCCAGCCTGCTGCACTGGTGACTAGTGCTGGCCAGCCAGCCAGCCAGCTGCACTGGTGACTAGTGCTGGCCAGCCAGCCAGCCTGATGCACTGGTGACTAGTGTTGGCCATCCAACCAGCAAGCCAACACACGCGCGCGCGTCTTGATTTACTTCCCACATCCGATATAAAATTTTGATTTCGTTGCTACGCCCCTCAACTAGCAAACCAACACACGCGCGCGCCCCACAGCCACCTCATACTATTTCGTCCACGTATGCGCATTTTTGCCACCTCAGCTAAAAAGCTAATGTGTACATTTCCTAGAGAGTTCTCTATTCACTTTCTACCTTTACCTTTCCCCTCTCTCCGGACCAACCCGGATCTGCCCAGAATGCAAAATCCAGTCATTAATCTTAGGTACCTTTCCCCTCTCTCCAGACCAACCCAGATCTGCCCAGCATGCAGTCATTAATCTTAGGTACGTTTCCCCTCTCTCCGGACCAACCCGGATCTGCCAAGCATGCAAAATGCGGTCATTAATTGCCTTCCCGATGTGCCGTCGAAAGTCTCTCTGCATTTTGGGACCAGCTCATCCAAAATCGAGGAACAAATCTTTGAAAAATCTGCCCAATCTTAGAAAAATTGCCTCCTAGATCTGCCGTCGAAAATCTCTCTGCATTTTGGGAGCAGATCATCCAAAATCGATGAACGAATCTTTGAAAAATCTGCCCTGGAAGGTCTCTCTGCATTTTGGGAGCAAATCATGCAAAATCGAGCAACAAAAATTGGCTCCGGTCTCTAAACCCGGGTAGAAGCACAGGCAAAAGGAGAGACGAAAAGCAGAAAAAGGAAGGGGGGAGGAGACTCGCCTCATCCTCGCATTCACGGCGTCAGTTTGCAAATTGCAATCAAAGGTACTGGTTGGTAGAGTTAAGTATAATTTATGTTAAATATTAGTCTGGAATGAATAGCTCAGGGGGTGGAAATTTTTAATTTCAATTGATAATTATAGTCGTCCACAACCTTCGTTAGATAAGCATACTAACTCATATGTTAACCTTATTTTAGTTATCAATTTTAATCTGAAACCCCAACTAACCTTATTATTTTAGTTATCAATTTTAGTTATCTCATCTTAGGTGCAACTTCGTTTGCTTCAGGATCTTCTTTCTAAAATTTATTCTTAATTGTTTTCCTCTCTGAATTATGTAGTATTGATGTAGCTGGTGGGCATACCCTCAGGAATTTTTTCAATGGTGTTACAACATTACAGGTACTACACTTTTTTCTTAAGATCACCAATTTATTATAGTATAAAAGAAAAACATATTAAGGAACAATTTTTCTTGAGACTATGTGCAGTTAAATTGAATTTGAAACATTTTTTTGTTTAATATGAAAAGAACATCTACCACATGCCAAATAGTTTATTTATATGGTTTGAAACTTGGTCATTTGACATGGTTATATATTATAACCTTATAAAGCATGATTTAATATTTTGTCCACTCATTGGAGGGAGTACAGAAGAATCTTCCACACACATTTACTAATCATCTTGATCCCACTTCGGTAATCATCGATATCTCTTATTCTAAAAGTTTAGTTTCATTTGAATGAATTTGAGGAAAAACTAAATGCTCCATAATTTGTTATTGTTCTGGGTTGATCTTTTAGTGATAATTTTTTTCCTTTCTTTCAGTGCTTCTTTCCTGAGAACTTGATTGCCAGTATCAGAACACCATTATTCATTCTTAATAGTGCATATGACTACTGGCAGGTAAATGTCTGATTTCTGACACATTTGTCTAAACTGTGATAAATCATATTATAAGATCTATGGTTGTTGTGATAAATTACTTGACATATTATTAACAAATATATGTTGTTTTTGTCAACAGATCCAGGCAAGCTTAGCTCCTCCATCGGACGATCCGCACGGCCATTGGCGTGATTGCAGATTAAACCATGCTAAATGCACTGGCTCACAAATTCAATTTCTACAAGGTGGTTTAATGCATGAGAAAACGCTTTCATTAAAAGTACATATGCATTGATAATATGTAGGCAATTGCTCTGGCCGTCGGAGACTGGTATTTCAACCGCACGGTTGTTAAGGACATTGATTGTCCTTACCCTTGTGATAAAACATGCAACCATTTAGTTTTCAGATGAACTAAATTATATTCTCATCTGCAATTAGGGAATATACTATTCATTTAATGATCAAAACCATAAAAGAAAATTGTTGCTGAAAAGTGCAAATTCAATAAGCCTCTTCCATGAATTAGTAGTTAAGGAGATATTTTTTTTTGGAGAAATTTGACAATATAGACGGACTATCCACTCTACAAAATTTGTGTAACCGCAAGCTCATTTTTGAAATACGGTTGTTAGACAAGAACTTGAAAGAAGGCTCGCAAACATACCCGATCACAAGAACTTTTGTCCCGACCAACATTTTCCCCGATCCAACAAATAGTACCCACATCAAACAGGTATAACATTTATACAATTTAAAAAAAAAACACTTTTTATGGACAATTATTGACATTTTATTTCTTCCAATAACTATGAAAATAAACACTTTTTTATGGACACTTTCAATAACTAGGAACCCAACTCAACGCACTGACAAAGTCCAACTTAAATGACAAAGAGGATATAAAACAAAAAGGTAAAATACATGAAGAAGTGAAGTTTGAAGATGAGGATAATGATCAGGACAAGGCTGACAACCCATTATCAAAAGGAAAAATCAAGGTACAACAGAGCAATAAAACCTTTGAGATATCATCTTCAATGAAGACACAATCAAGAAAACAGTTACAAAAAAGAAGATTATGATCGAGAATATTACATCATCTGACGAAGAGTCCATCCTTTTACATACCTTAAGGAGAACAAAAAAGAAGAAATCAAAAGAAAAATAATCGGGAGGTGTAATGAAATTGATCAACCCAAAAAAATCCAAAAAATATTGAGAAAAGTTAAAATTCACTTTAATAATTTTTAGTTTCAACAATAAATTAATACTTTTTGTAACTCAATTGTAAATCAATTGAGTCTATCTCTTAATTTCAATTATCGAATAAATTACTTCTTTTCTACAAATCACGTTGGTACAATCTATTATCTATCTATTATAATATATTAAAAAATAACTCCAACACCATATGTTGCCATGTCATCGGTCGAATGCCACGAAATCGAATTTAGGCCACTTCACAAAAAATATGATTAATCTTTTTGCTACTTTTTCATTTTCCACAAATTCTATACACCATGAACTATCTTATACTATATCTCCTATTTAAATATTATTTCATAACGTCTACACAAAATTTTCTAAATTAATCCCACATTATTATTGCATAAAGTCACATTATTATTTCATAACTTTTGCCCCACATCTTTCAAATTAATTCCACATTAATCAACTTCACATTTTCGCCTCTACCTGCCATCAACTTTTTTTTTTCGTCTCAATTGATCAACTTCACATTTTCGCCTCTATCTGCCATCTATTTATTTGATAGCAATTGTATTTCTTAAACTTATAACTACCATATCAATAATCATTTGACAATTGAGACATGAAACTTCATATTGATTTTTTTTTTAAAATTCCACTTAAATTAAATTAATTAAAATATACCCGCGCAATGCGCGGGTTAGTATCTAGTAATATATTAAAACAAACCCCCAAAATAATATGTTGACATGTGACACTCATTTTGACACATCATTCAATAGTATGATGTGGCACCTCTAGAATTCATTCATTTTTTATTCCACATTCTACTAATTCTTTATTTATATCTCTATAACTAAAAAAACAACAATAAAAAGTAACTAAAATAGTTAAATTATTAAACTAATGATATTTTAAAGTTTTATCAATGATATGTAATCAAAAGAAGTCATTTAAAACATGCAACATACACTTTTGTAAAATAATATGGACTAAAATTGGTAACAGAAAATTTTAAAACGATCAAAGTTTGAAATTTGGTAAATGCAGAGGGACTGAAAACATATTTAACCAAAAATAATTTAAGAAAAACAATATTCCATTGAATGATCAATCTTTGTTAATAGTTTGAAAAGAAGGATTCATAATTGAAAAAATAAATAAGGATAATATAAAATTTCAAGGTATTCAAATCACATGTAAAATGAAAACTTGTATGTTGCAAACCTGATGTCCATACATCAGTCCGATCCAATGGTTAACGAATGCGCAATTGATGTTTTTCTGAGACAGATTTGTCAAAATCGGGAATAGAGTTTACTCTTCTCTTTTATCTGTTTGGTGGATGTTTTTTTTTTTCTTTCAAAATAGTATCTCTTTCCAATCCTAACAAGACCCTCTCTACTTGAATAAGTGAGACACCTGGATCTTTCTTCCACATAGAAAGAGAGTACAATACGTCATGACTTACGAGGGACTTGGGATTGAGAAGTTTTTATCAGTTTTATTTAAGATTTTGTTCTTCTAGAATGAACAACTCACTTGAGAGAATAAAGTGAGTAATGTTAACTATTAATTATCACATGAATGGTTATCGGTTATAATATCAATCATTGAATACTGTAAATGAACTGCATCATTTTTCTACGTTGCTTCTTTATAAAAGATCTAAATTAGTTAGACCAATTTTGTGATTTTTTTTATTAATTTAAATAACTAATTTACGATTTAACTCAGTACTAAACAATTAAACACGAGTTAATAATAAAAAAATTAAACACAACTAACAAAATCAAAAAACTGATAAAAATAAGGAAACAAAAATCGCTCAAAAAATAAAACAATTGAAATCTTTAAAAAGTTAACAGTGCATTTATATTTAATTATTTTATTACACATGTATGTGTCTTTTATTTTTCCCATTTTATAATACTTATTAGAAGTTTAACCACAACTGCTTCCATAACTGCTTCAAGACATCAACGCCATGTAGATCTAGAATTCAAGAGAATCATATAATTAAACAATAAAATATATATATATATATATATATATATATATATATATATATATATATTATAAATGGAGTGAGAAGAACCAGGACACAAAGGAAAGAAAATTCAAAATTATTAATAAAAAATTTGAAAATTTAAGAAGAAATATTTGAAATAATTTATATACATTAACACGCATAAATTAGAAAATGAAAAGTCGAATTGAAAATTTAAAAATATCAACTTATAAAATTGACCTTACACTTACTATCTACTTTTTTTAGGCTAAATTACACTCGTGGTCCCTTAACTTAATTTCAGTTAACGTTTTAGTTATTTATCTTTTTTTTTTCCGATTTGGTTTTTTATTCTTTATTTGATGTTGTTAGAGATGAAAATATGAGTTTATTTAAATATTTCAGTTATGAATTTGATGAAATTTGTATTATATTAAGGATGATAATTAATTTTATGGGTTTTGTTTGAAATTTTTGATGAATTTTTGCCAAAAAA
>JBBPBP010009777.1:53641668-53651733 GCA_037974735.1 Cicer chorassanicum | reverse complement strand
ACCATATCAAAAAAAAAATATACAGGACTAAAATTTTAATTGAAATTATGCTAAGGGACCACATATGCAATTTAACCACTTTTTTTAATATTTGTAAATAAGATAATGATAAAAACTTATAATCAAAATATGAAGACACTAATTCAAAATAAAAAGGAAACACATAATTGTTTTCACGTTACAAAAACATATCTTTTTGACGAATAAAAAAAATAAATAATAACAATAATGTTATGATGTGAAAGTTATAAAATAAAACATCAAATAACAATAATGTTATAACTTGGAAGTTTGAGAGTTATAAGATAAAACAAATAATGACAATAAATCTTGAGAATACAAAGAGTTTTAAATTTAGTAATTAAATTTAGAATTGCATTTGAAGTTAAGGAATCTCTGCTCATACAACAAAATCAACAATACTAAAAAAACTCAAAATATAATAAAGCTAAGCACAAACCTCTAGTATTCCACAAGCTCCATTGATTTCTAGTCATGCCAAAGTTTGCGTTTAAGTCTATAATAAGAGGAGACACAGAAGATGTGAGTAGATCTTACATCATATAAAATGAATGAATAAGTTAAGAATAGATGACCATGCATTCATGAATCATATATAGCATGATCACAAAAATCACGACAATATAATATCACATGATATAAATGGATGATCTTTCAATGCTCAAAATGCACTCCTTGAAATTCATGTGGTGCCAAACTAATGTAGAAAAACTTGGATGGAGAGGTTATGCTCTATGTCATATGCAAATTGCAACACCCCTCTAGATTAAATATATTGTGTGCACTCTCACAAAGACGATACTATCAAGTAATCGGTCAATATAATATATAGTTGTACGAAGACATCCTATAGACAACACCCCAAAGTGTAAAACGCAATAAATCACTCTCCTCCCATGAAGTCTAAACTTAACTTCTAAGTTTTTTAGATGATATATCAAACACCTAAGTCTTAATAAATTTTTTACGTGATTCTAAAGCTATTAGGAAATTGAAAGTTTGAAAGAAATATATAAAAAATTGTGAGAGAAAACATATGTATATATATATATATATATATATATATATATATATATATATATATATAACAACATTACGAAGAGTAAAGAAAATTAAAGACTTTAACATAACAGATAAATGAGTTTTAATTTAAGTGTTACGTTTTACAATAACAATAGCCACGTATCCGATCGCAAAGCTTGATTTCATTTCGGCGTTTAGGAGGGGGACACTGATATGTTATACAATCTTCGTCTTTTTTACATTTCATTTTTGCTGTATTGTCAAATAAAAATAAAGAAATGTTATTTAAAAATGATGGAAGGTTTTGTATAACATGAAAATATGAGAATGAACTTACGGCGTTCGGCGACAAAAACAAGAAATAGGGACACTAAAAGGATTATAATGTAAACCACCTTGAGAGTTTTAGCCATTTTTTTCTACCTTTTCATGCGACAAGTAGACAATTGTTTGGTCACCTTATATAATAAAAACCTAATGTTATGTTTACTTCAATTAAAAAGTTTTTAGGAGTTATGTTAGTGCCAGAAACCCTTCATTACAATAATTAATAAGTGTCTCTAATGTACATTGATGTATCATGTTTGTCCTTTCAGCTAATGTAATTGATCACTTAACCTTAGAATAGATCTTCATATAAAAATATTATTTATAATTAGAGTTCATTCTTGTTTATGAACCTTAAATTATTTTATTTTATTTCTTATTTGTTCCTTTCATATTATAATGAGGATCAAAACAAACATTATACTTTAATTAAATACATATTAGGACATTGAACTAAACCAAAAACCCTTTCTATATGTAAATCATTATTAGGTATCTCTTAAATACATGGACGGAGTCCGCCACCGTTTGTCTGAATTCGTGGGTCTAGTGGTTCGGACGCCATCTTCCACTTTGTCCCATCCGCTGTGATCTAACTCTAGGTTTTTGGGTCTGGTAATTTCTGTAGATATGTCTCGTAGTCAACCCCTTTGTCCAGATTTATTTCTGTTGCGATCTTGCTTTTTGTTTGTGATTTTCATAGGGATCTATTTATATTTGTGAGATTGGGTTTGTTGGTCTGAATTTCGTTAGTGTGTGGTTTTATGGAGAGACTTTTTGAGATTAAGCATGGTTGTCTTCGATGCAATCATTTTCGCTTGTCCATGTATGGCCTATCAATCGATCACAATGTCGATGCAATCATACATTCAACGTCATCCACTCTGGCTTTCAAGAAAAAATTCACTCAAACTCATCATAACTCTTTTGATTTTCCTCTCAGTGTTTGAAATTAAGCATGGTTGTCGTCGATGCAATCATTTTCGCTTGTCCATGTATGGCCTATCAATCGATCACAATGTCGATGCAATCATACATTCAACGTCATCCACTCTGGCGTTCAAGAAAAAATTCACCCAAACTCATCATAACTCTTTTGATTTTCCTCTCAGTGCACTGCACAAACCTTGCATAAAGGGTAAACTTCTCGTTGTTTTCATTTTAGAAAATGAATATTGCACTGGTTTTGCATCATGCACAAATTTTCTACATGGTCGGGTCATTCTGTCCAAGGGGGATGTTCTAATTACAATTGATGTCTTACGCGATAAATATAGAAACTTTGGAAAGTTATTGGTCCTTGGAAAATGGTTTCTCTAGGTAAAGGATTTTTTGAGTTCAGATTTATTTCTATGGTGGAGCAAAGTATTGTTTCATCTATTGGGTTATGGAATCTCAATTCGGGTATCCTTTGCCTTTCGGCTTGGTCTCTTGATTTTAACCTTCAATTTTTGCATCAAAATATCGCGCAAGGTGTGATTTCATGGTTCCAAAGTCTCTTAGTGAAGCCATGCGCAGTCGTACATTCGATCAGTTTGCACGAGTGTTGATATTGACCTAACTTTACCTCTTCATGAAAGTCATCTTGTTGAACGTGAAGGTTTTTTTTTTCTGGTCGATGTAGAATATGAAAAATTACCTCTATTTTGTGAGGTATGCCACATTATTGACCATGCCAAGTCTATTACAACCAAGTTGGTTTGAATAACTATGACTCTTACCTGCTTTGACGATAACAAAATTACTTTGTGGAAAAAATTTAAAGCACTAATATTTTGTTTAAGTGTGCAGTTCCCTGATCAGGTATTTTATATGACGTTACGTTGCATCCTTTGATGTTTGATCTAAGTTAAAGGAACACCAAGAGTAAAATCTTCAAGTTCCTAGCCTCCAAGATGTTCCCAATATGATCTTCAAGGTCTCTTAGGTCAAAACCCTTGTAAAATTTGAGTTTTTTTTATCTTAAATAGGGCTTTAGGAAGCTTATTAGCGCATTGCTACGATCTTGGCGTATAGTTCTTCTCTGGACATAAAATTGTGCCACCAAATGAATTGTAGCGCATGGTTGGGCGCAATGCTCTATAGTGTTAAATAAACACTTTTGTTCTTTAAAATAACTTTCCCTTTGATTTGACTTGACTTTTCACACTTTTTATAATCCAAATTGGATTTCGGTGTCATCATGAAAGTTATAGCTATGGATGTTACCTTTCATTTGCAACTAATTTGACTCTATTTGGACGTCTACAACTCGATATATGAATAAAATACTGCACGAGCCATGTTGCTTTTTCACCAAAGATCAGCATTGCGCTAAACAAATGAAATAATACAAAACTACATAAAATTGTTGGTTAATCGTGAAAATGAAAACATAAACACCTTATTTTTTTTGAAGGATCATTTATTCAAAATAACTCTAAAATGAACATTAAATAGAAAGAAATAAGTTAAACAATTGACTCAAAATAATTCTGAAAATAATGAGTAATGAAGGTTCATTTGCGAGATTTAGTGGTTAACCACTTTAGAGTATTGGGATTTAGTGGTTAAAGAAGTACTCTAAAGCGGTTAATTAATGCCGGGTATTTTAGTAGTTAATGAGATATATGTTTAAAAAGAAAGAGGTTACAAAATATTAGAGGACTTTGTTAAGGTTTGATTATTTCATGATTTTAACTTCATGTTTCTAATAGTTTCTGAATTGGTATGGGGCGACATTAACTTTTTATAGCATATTTTATAGTTTTGGACGATGAATCATGAATATTTGAATGATAATTTCTATACTATTGTTTGACTCATTAGATTTATATTTTGGTTTCCTTGAATGGTCTTTAATTTAATTTTATTTACATTTAGCATCGTCCAAACCGATTCAAAGCTGACTCAAACGTTGAAAATAGCACATCTGACGCTAGTAATAATCAATTGACACATCATCTGAGAAGAATCAATAGCATCGGCTTACTGACGCTAAAGACAACATTAAGTAAAAGAAACATGTAGCATTGGAAAGACTAACACTAAACTCAACTAAAAAAAATATATAATAAATGAAAGTCAACTCTATAAATATATTAGTTCGTCCAACGCTAAAGTCTAACATTTTGATTATCAACAAAATATGATGTGTTTGTCTGGCCAACGCTACACTACAACTCCATGTGTTTTTTTGCATCAGCAAATTATTTTTTTCACCTAATAAAATAATTAATATTTAAGAATCATTAAAATCAATAACAACACTTAAATTTTTCACAAAAAAGCATATTGCATTAACACTATAACAAGTACACCATAAAGTAATGTTTTTTCTGAAAGTACTAAATAATAACATATTACGAAATTACAAAATAACAAAGTCATACAAAATACATATTTATTGTTCAAAGACTACAAAAAAGTAAGCATAACTACAAAATTAAACTTCGTCCAGTGAATGGTCATCTTTAGAGTATGAGCAAGTGCTACAGTTTGAGTCGATGCAGAAGGCTGGAAAAACAAAAAAAAATGTTTAGTGCACTGGACCGACGCTAAACAGACGCTAACTAGCGTAAGTGTCAATTAGTAATAAAAAAAAACTCATAAAGTATAGTTAGGCACAAGCGTTTAGTCTTCCACTTTCACAAGAAAAGCTCTATTGGTTGCTTGTCATGACTGTATACAAATACTTTATAAGAGGAGGCACAAAGAAAATGTGAGTACATCTTACATCATGTAAAATGAATAAGTCATACATATAATGACATGTATCCTTGAATCATATATAGCATGATCACAACAATCGCGGCAATATAGTATAACACGAATAAATGGACAAACTTTCAATGCTAAAACATGCACTACTTGAAATTCATGTGAGGTTAAAATAAATTAGGAAAACTTGTATTGATAGATAATGCTCCATGTCATATGCAAAGTGCAACACCCCTCTAAATTACTAAATTATATATATTATAGTGTGCACTCTCACTAAGACGATACTATCATGTAATTGGTCAATATAGTTATACGAAAACATTTTCAAGATAACACCCCAAAGTGTAAACTCAATAAATTCTAAGTGATACATATTTATATTTAAAATACACATATATAAGCAAAGCTTAACAAACACTTTCATAATAAAACTTAACACGCTTCAGAAGCTATTAAAGAAATTTAAAGTTCGAAAAAAATATATGAAAGTATGAGAGAAATTATAAATAAAAGAAACAACGTTATGATGAGCAAAGAAAATCTTTTATTTATTAAAGTAAAGTAATTTGCCCAACAAAATTGCCGCCTAATTGCACTATAATCCCGTCTAAACATGCCCAAACTCTTCGTCTTCTTAATTCCCACACCCAACTAAAACTAAGTGATGTTTCCCGTGCAACAATTTATTTGTCCATTAGCAGACTATTTTCATTTTCTCTATTTCACTGTCCAAATTGATCTTTTCTTCATCTTTCTATTTTTCTTTTTCTTTTATCTTCAGCGAAGAATCTTGCATAAAATATTAAATGAGGAACAAATATTAACTAAAATATTATAATTGAAATTCATAAAAACAATATAGTTTTTTTTAGAACTTCACACAATTCATACATAGTCGACAAGTTGGAAAAGTTAGAGCTTCAATTCACACAAGTTTTACCATTTTCACAATTCACATAAGTTTTTAGAGCTTCACACAATTCAATCAAATAAAATGTATCCGCTTTAAAATTTTCATCTTTGTCGAAAACTTTCTTTTTGAAAAATGCATTAGTTTTCTTATGTTTAAACATCGTATCACTTCTAACAAAATACACAAATTAGTTACACAAGGCATTCAGACAAACAGTTCACAATTTTAAAGGTTACAATTCACATTTACAAAGTAAAACAGTTCACAAATTCACAATCTCACATTCATACTACACTAATCATCACAATCACAAAGTCACAATTTACATGCTAAAGTTCACAATTCCAATTCTCACACTAAAATCGTTTACAATTCACAACGTCACAAATACAATTCACACACTACTACTAGTTCACAGTTTTAAACTAAAACAATTAACAAATAGTAGAAGAGAAAAAGAGTAAGTACTTGAAAAATCTAAGAAGCAGATTGAGATAGTATGAGTACCAAGACCAAGAGGGGGCGTTGTCGGCTGGCCGCTGCAAATGTGAAATTAGATGGAGAAGCATAGGGAGACACGGGAAGTGGTGGCACTGGTCGGCAGAGGGGGAAGACTGCATAATGGAGTTGTGAGAAGAGAGAGTCTGCGTGAGAAACCGAAAGGCCACAAAGAAGGGGCTGAGAGGGAGAGACGCATGGACGCCGTGTAGAGACCGGCCAACGGGCAGCGAAAGGAGGGGACCAGAGAAAATCAAGGAGCAGAGAGAAAGAAACCAATCATTATTATTTATAAATAAATAAAATATATAAGGTTGTGGCCCCTGCGGCTCTTGGCTGCTTATCTCCTATGCATGTTGGCTTCTTTCATGCACGTTTTTTTTATGTTTCTCTTTGTTTGCCCAAATCACGTTTTTTTCTCTATAGGTTTCATTGATTCAATATTGTTAACATCGTTTGGTCATTTTTATGTTTTGCAAACCTTTTTTTTCTTATCTATCCACTATCCTTTCCTATTAGAATGACGATGAAAAATCAACATTATGCTTCAATTAGATAGCTATTAGAAAACATTAAACTAAAACAGTAACCTTTTCTATATTAAAATATTTATTAAGTATATTGATGTGGCATGTTTGTTCCTTTAGCCCACTCAAAAGTCACTTGATCTTAGTATGGATCTCATATTAAATCATTCGTCATAAGAGTTCATTCTGTTATCTATCAATCTTTCATTATTTTTTATTTCTTTAATGACCTCTCAAGATGTGATTGCATATTTAATTATAAAGGCAAAGTGTCTATTATCTATTATCTATTATAATAATTATAACAGAACCTCAAAATTCTTCATCTAGGCCACATTCTCCAATATTTGCCAACTCACCAAAATTCTTATGTGGCACATTCCAAATTCATCTTCTATTCCATTATGTTTTGTTTCTTCAATATATAATGCCAACCTTTTTAACTTGTCCAAATACAATTATTTCATATATTATATAATTTTAGCTTTAATTTATCACTCAATGACTCATCAATACACTTAAAAAGCTCTAATTACTCATCAAAACTTTCATTTCAATAACTCATTCAAAAAAATACAAACCATCCAATATCTTCAAATCATCACAATGAAGAATTTTGGGGTTCTATTTAATTATTATAATAGATGTTCAAGTTCATATATCAATATTATTGCATAGGAAATAAGTTTTTTTTCCCTATTTTGAATGTGTCTCTCATAACATTTTTTCTATTTATAATTAAAAAAACACAAATCATAATTGAAACAACAAAAAAATTAATAATATTAAATATTTGGAAATAAATAACTTCTAACTATTTCATTATTCACTCGAAATTTTCTATGTCTTAAACATTCACAAACTTTTCTTGCCTATAATTTTTTTTCAACCACTCTTGAAGTTTCTTGACCGTGTGAAATAATTATTTGAAAATTTCAAGGCACACACGAATGAATTGTTTCAATATTTTGGATTTAACAAACTATCACTCATGAATGAATGTTATAATATATCACAAAACACATAATTTTATTTGGGTCATGCTTAGATCGACAATGAGATTGACATAATTATGATGAACATATAAAATTGAAAACGTGAAAAAGTACATAAATTTATAAATCTAATGTTTCAAAACTAATATATATTATATAAAATAAAGAAATATTATAGCTAAATGTATAACTTTAACAATAAATAAATACATAACTATTTAACAAATATATTATTAGAAGAACCACTTCAATGAAATCAAAAAGCTTGAATAAACCAATTCCATTTTTAAATATATTTTAGTTTCAACAATAAATTAATACTTTTTGTATCTCAATTGTAAATCAATTGAGTCTATCTCTTAATTTCAATTATCGAATAAATTACTTCTTTTCTACAAATCACATTGGTACAATCTATTATCTATCTATTATAATATATTAAAAAATAACTCCAACACCATATGTTGCTATGTCATCGGTCGAATGCCACGAAATCGAATTTAGGCCACTTCACCAAAAATATGATTAATCTTTTTGCTACTTTTTCATTTTCCACAAATTCTATACACCATCAACTATGTTATACTATATCTCCTATTTAAATATTATTTCATAATGTCTACACAAAAATTTCTAAATTAATCACACATTATTATTGCATAAAGTCACATTATTATTTCATAACTTTTGCCCCACATCTTTCAAAGTAATTCCACATTAATCAACATCACATTTTCATTTTCGCCTCTACCTGCCATCTACTTTTTTTTTTTTCGTCTCGATTGATCAACTTCACATTTTCGCCTCTATCTGCCATCTATTTATTTGATAGCAACTGTATTTCTTCAACTTATAACTACCATATCAATAATCATTTGACAATTGAGACATGAAACTTCATATTGATTTTTTTAAAATTTCACTTAAATTAAATTAATTAAAATATACTCGCGCAACGCGCGGGTTAGTATCTAGTAATATATTAAAACAAACCCCAAAATAATATGTTGACATGTGACACTCATTTTGACACATCATTCAATAGTATGATGTGGCACCTCTAGAATTCATTCATTTTTTATTCCACATTCTACTAATTCTTTGTTTATATCTCTATAACTAAAAAAACAACAATAAAAATATAACTCCCATTACAAATTTGATTTAATTGTTAATTACTTTTTTCATTCATTGCATATAAATACATCACAATATTTAAATTACATTTTATTAATTAAAATGTAGCAACCATAAATTACCACAAAATATATAAAAACACAATAATAACATGAAAATCAATTATCAAACTTATGCACAAAAAATCCAATGAAGTTTAAATTAAAATAAATAAAAAATATTAAAACACATGCATTTAAATTAGCAAACCTTTGCAAAAAAAACCAACAAAGAATATTTTTTTAAAAATAAAAATGTTAAATTATACGTTAAGTATTTTCAAAGTAATTTAAAATTTGTGTTCATTTTTCTTTTTAGTGCTCAGATACATATCTTATTCCTTTAATACATAAAAAGTATTTGTCTATATTAATTATTCACGAAAATAAATACATTCATTTCAAAATATTAAACTTATAGATTGGATGAAGTATAAATTAAAAAATAGTTTCAATTAACGGCAAAAATAATCAAAATTAAGTAGTGATTCCTTATCATTCCCAACATTATTTCGTAATTAAGAATTAGTTATCCAAAGTTTAAGTGAAAATGAGACATGAAACATAAAAGATAAGAAATAATAGTTCGTTCAATTAGTCAAAAAAAGAATAAAGAAATAATAGTGCTCAAGATAAAAAGTAAAATAAAAATAAAAATAATTATCGTATAAAAACCAATGCTTACAAATATATCTCAAATCAATGATTGCAAAATTTTATTAATTAAAATGTAGCAACCATAAATTATCACAAAATATATAAAAACACAATAATCACATGAAAAATCAATAATCAAACTTATGCACAAACAATCCAATGAAGTTTAAATTAAAATAAATAAAAAATATTAAAACACAAACATTTAAATTAGCAAACATTTGCAA
>JBBPBP010009777.1:53622992-53637992 GCA_037974735.1 Cicer chorassanicum | reverse complement strand
AATAATAATAATAATAATAATAATAATAATAATAATAAAACGCTTTAAATTAGTTAATGAAATTTAAAATGATTGAATTCAAATAAAATCAACACATTCATAAAACTCACCTATTTAATTTTGTCAAATTCCATAAATTTGATACACTTATCATTTTTAATAGCACACACATATTGTAGCTTATTCATTAAGACAATGCAAAATTAAATAAAGCTTGATAGCCTTTTTAATAGGTAAAATAAATTCCCGAAAATAGTAAAAAGAGTTATTATTATCGTCTTCTTCAAAAATTTGTCACCAAGTTGATTAACCTCTCCTACTCATTTAATAATAATCATATTAAGTTTTCTTTAAATCAAGACTATTAAAAGACTTTTAGTACAGTTGTAGAGCACGAAGGCGTCGTCACGTCTTCAATCATTGTCACGCCAAAACAATTCAATAAAAATAAAGGTTATAATTATTCCGGTAAAATTTAGTGTAACAAAATTTAATTTAATTTATTTATAATAGAATAATTATTAGTTAAATAATAAATCGTAACAATTATTAAAAAGGCACATTGGGGTGTTACATATAACCACTATTCTTATAAACTAAGAAATTTACAAATTCGAAACCTTTTCCAATCAAATTGATACATTTATACACCATAAATATTACCTTTAAACTTTTTAATAAATTTATACTCAAAAAATATTTTACAAATTACACCCGCTCAAAATGCGGGTTATATTCTAGTGAGATTAAAATCGAAGAAAAATCCCATGAAAACTACACCGGAGAAAATCCATTCCCTTTTACACTCAATTGGGAGTTAGGATACAATCTTTATCTTTTATTTTATTCCCCGAAAAAGTGTTGTACATATTTAGTTATATACTAAATGTAATAAAATTGGTATTCTTCTTTTCTCTACCCCTCATTGTAATGGTAATGGGATAAGGATTGGAATTGAGTGTGGTACAGTTCTTCCAGCTGTTTGCAATCAAAGCTCTCAAGTATATCGACATCACCATCTTTACCTTCTCTCATAAGTTACATACCAAACTTTCTACCATTAAGTACTCACTTGTTTGGATAATTACCATTCAAATTATGATGATGTTGACACCTAATTTTGTCCGCTTTTTATTTATTTATCTATTTATTTGTTTTTACTTTTTATTAAAAAAAAGGGAAATAATAATAATAAGTGTATAGAAATATAAAATATATATATATATATAATTAGGGATTAAAACTTTAAACAATTACATATGTTCCCAGTTTTTGTTTGCATCTAATTCCTGTTTAGACTCTTTTCTAAAAAAAATATAATAAAAAATATATTAAAAAAATAATTAAAAAAATTAAAAAAAAAATAATAACAAATAAATAAAGGTACATAATTGAATGAAAGAAATTGAAAAGAAATGAATTGATGGTCATAAAAATCGGTATAATGAGGATCAATTGAATGGATTGATGGTCATAAAAATCGGTATAATGAGGTTCAATTGAATGGATTGATGATCATAAAAATCGGTATAATGAGGATCAATTGAATAATTTGATGGTCATAAGAGTCCATAAAATTGATTTTTATGGTCATAATCAATTGAAAGAAAAGAAACCAAAAAGAAAGAGATTAATAGTAATAAAATGGTGATCAATTGACAATTATATGCACATATGATATAAACAAGAATTTTTTTTCGGTTTCATGATCAAGTTTTGGAATTAACTAATAAGAATAAAATCGATTGTTGTATAATCGTTTATTTCTTTATCAAATTCGTGATATCTTATCTTTATTTTGTTTTGTTTCTTGTATTTTAAACTTTTTTTTGTTATTATCGCCGCCGGTCCGCGCTACATATGCGCCGCCAACTCGCGAATCTGCTCTTGAATTTTTATCCTTTACAATTTGTAAAAGTCAAAAAGTAACAAAAGTATTTCCTTAAAATAAAACGATACACAAATCAATATACAACACATCACTCCTATTATTATTATTATTATTATTATTATTATTATTATTATTATTATTATTATTATTATTATTATTATTATTATTATTACCATTATCAATATTACCGTTATTACTATTATTATTATCACTATTATGTTGTTAATTTATTTTGATATTTATATATATAAAGTAAAATTAATAATAAAATCAGTCAACACATAAATATTTTCTACCCAAGAACTACGTGTGTTTTGATTTCCCTATTGCACCTGGGGATACGTAGGAGCAAGGTTTTTTCCTTGTCAAACCAAATTAATAAAAAAATATTTTTCTTTCTTTTATTAATGTAAATAATTTATTTATTTTTTTATTATTCTTTTTGGGGTAAAAATAAATGAATAAATAAATAAATAGTTTGTATACAATTAATTATAGGGTAACCGTTTAACGGACGTTGTAGGGTGCTAATACCTTCCCTACTCGTAATCGACTCCCGAATCCGAATTTTTGGTTCAAAAATAATTATTTTAGGTTTTATCCAATTTTTCCTTTGAATAAAATAAAATTGGTGGCGACTCCTTTTTCGCGGAAAAAACTGGACGCGACAGCTGGCGACTCCACTGGGGACTTTCGAGAGTCAAGCCCAATTTAATTAATTGTATATGATTATTTATTATTTTATTTATATTACCCCAATTGTTTTATTTGTTTTGATATATTGTTAATATAATTATATATGTCTTGTTAATTTATTTTCATTGTGGCTATTTTTTTTTTTAATTTTAATTTTATTTATTTTACTATACGTTACCCTAACACGACACACACTTATGATTGGGCCCTATACCCGGGCTGAGTGCAACCTAAGATAAGTTAGAGACTGTGTAATGATAATCTTCTGGATGTACATCCTGTTTGGTTGTCATGAAAGTCTCACCTAGAGTTGACCTTTTCTAGAATATTTCCATTTTAATAGTTTACCTATTAATTGGTTTAATATTTTAGAATTGAGTTGTGTGCTCTAGGAACCAATTTAGAACTATAGAGCCACCCATAGTAAAGGTTCACATTACAAAAAAAAAAAACATCAAATAAAAAAGAACCATGTAGGACACATGTATATATGAAAAAAACCTACCCTATCTATTTCCCATATTCATCATAATGCATTGCATAATCATGCATGTTTCATCTTTTATTTCATTTTACAACATATTGGTTTTCTTTTTCTCCTCATTTTTTAAGAAAAATTAATTGCATATTAGGAGGTAGTCAAATGTTTCAGTTAAATGCACAATTATTGCATTCATTTTTTTTTACATTCTCATAACATTTTCCTTCAAGAAAAAAATAAAATAAAAAAAAAACAAAAAAAAAAGAGAAAAAAAAAACAAGCAAAAAAAGAATGAAAAAAAAGTATCATGATACCCCTACCGAACATGTTCTCGAGCTAAAATCATGGATGAATTGAAGCATACAAAGATGATCTAAACCAACTGAAAGACCCTATGGCTAAAAGCTTGGAAATATTACAAACCATCAATACTTGAAATCATGGGAACCCTTCATGGAAAAAAGTATATCACGAAGAACTCATGTTTACCCCTTGATTTCATAAGTCTAACAATTTTTACCTTTTAGTCTAGTTTTTGGTCAACCACAAGTCACTTGTCCACAAGATTTGAACCTGATACTGATGAGATTCATCTTTATCCTCCACCCTCTACTTCTGGGTCATGAACATATTTTTTTTGGCTTTTCGCCACAGGTGAACCTCTAGAAGTTGGGTCGTCTATGTTGAACTTTAATCACTATAGCTTATTACTTTGATGCCATGAAAAAATACATCTATCTAAAGAAAAATGTCAAATCTTGTATGAACCTTTAAGGACATTTGAAAAAAAACCTCGACTAGACATTATGTTGAAGACATTGACGATGTTGCATATATATTCTGAGTTTATCCAAGGGGCAAAGTCAACAATGAAGATATTATCAAGTTCTCTCAATTTGATTCTAAAGTACTGATAATATTGCTAAGTATAAAGTCTTATGATACTTTATTATATTGACACATTCTTGTTTCCTTAATATTATGAGTATCAATAAATGCATTTTGTTTTCTCTTCCTTTCTACCCCTCATATATTTAACGATTTCTTACCCAACATTATATACCTTTCTTTTATTCTAACCATGTACCATACATATTTGGAAGTAGTTCGTTCATAAATAAGTTTGCTAAGATTTCATTACATAATTTCAGTTATGCTATTAATTCCACTAAAGGAGATGAGAATGATAAAAATAAAATCCCTTATTTGGATGGACCTCAATATGTTGGGACATGTAGTTAACGTCATGTTAATCCCCTAGAAAGGTCGTTTTATCTTTATCATTATATAATCGTGCTTTGAATATACCAATCACGTGGAGGAATTTGAAGTTTGTACCATGACTATTGTAGCCACCTACAAATCAAAAGTGAAATGCTGAAAGCATATGGGGATTTGACCTAATCATCAATCAGTTTAATCAAGAATGTAAAATTTGGGATAAGAATATGATCATTTATATGTACATATTAGACAAATGTCTAAAAAGTCATTTTCTATCATGGCCCTCAACAATATAATCAAGTTGTTGGTATTCTAGCTGTTTTATCTTCAATGTTCAAAATAAGTCATGATAAAGAATTGTCACTCACAAGAATGAAAGTCACTACCCTGCTTATTATCAAACGTATAAGAAAAGCTAGATGGAAAGTTCTCGTACCAAATATTACCTCGTAACTGTGGAATACCCTCCCTGAGTATCAGACTATAATTGGGGCACCCCTTTGTTCCTTATTATATAGAATAAAGGCAGTGCGACCCATTCAAAAAAAAAATCCTTTTATCAAGAGTAATGATCTGTGTTGGCCGACTGAATTCAATTCAAGAAATTTTTTGACTACCTCATGTCAAGGACAATTATTTCAAAAGATCTTAATAGAAGAACATATGAACTTCAGAGCTTCAAAAGAAAGAATTAGCGCTCAAGAAGATTTCACATATCTAAAAGGACTAGCATGACAAGTGGACTCCCAACTATATGAGCCCAAGTACCATACAAAAAATACATTTAAGTGTGGCTCTGATCCACCCCAATATCGATCGAGAAGACTTATCACTACTTGCCCACATTGATGCTTCAAAAAGTATTACATCTAAATGAAGACCCGCTAGGTTGAAAATCCAAAAGGACGACCTAGGCAAAAATTAGGGTATAAAAAAAATAAAATAATAATAATAAATACCCGCTAGGTTGAAAACCTGAAAGGGCGACCAAGGCAAAAATTAGGGTATAAAAAAATAATAAATACCTGCTAGGTTGAAAACCTGAAAGGGCAACCTAGGCAAAAATTAGGGTACAAAAATGAGTAAAGACCCACTAGGTTGAAAATCCAAAAGGACAACCTAGGAAAAAGTTAGGATACAAATTCGAATAAAGACCTGCTAAGTCAAAAACTTGAAGATGCGGCCTAGACGAAAATGAATGAAGACCTGTTAGGTCAAAAAACCCAGAAGGGCGACCTAGGAAAAAATTATGCCCACAAAAAAAAAGGGAATGAAGAAGTTTACTAGCTTGAGAATAAAAGAAAATGAGCAAATAATATGGCTTACACAGATCAAAGTCAAAGCAATATATTCTGAAAGGTTTCGAAGATAAATTGGGGCAAATCATATCCTCCAAACTGGGTTAATAACGTGATTCACATTATGTTATGATTTATTAGCACACTTCTTTTATGAAATACTACTAATAAATTGGGTCATTTACCCATATGAGATCACCTAATCTTCTTCTCTTCCTATGAATCATTCTTTTTTTTTTTGTACCATAGATTTTTTCACTAAATATCATCGTCTAAACTAATTTCTTGAGTTATGAATCTTTTTGTCAAAATGCATTTTTATGATAATCATATGTTGGGGCACAAGATATGTGAATGTCAAGAGGCCAAAACTAGTATGATGTCTTTACACATAAGGTAGTGGTAACTAGAGATCAAGTGGAAGATGTAACAAAAATCTCTTTAAAGATCAAAAGGACAATCTCCACTATTTATTTGAAGTTGTGCATATTCTTCATCCATGAATCCAAGGATCATGTTCGTAAGGAGGTGAAAGAAATAAATAAAAAATTGTAAAAAAGTTGATTGAAAAAATAAAAAAAAAAAAAGAGATGAAAATGAAGGAAAATGTTCATTCATCAAATGCATTCATGACATTTCATATTTTCAATAGTATATAAATTTAAAGTCAGGCCTACTGACCCACACACTTTAATTTAAAGTTGGGATGACTAACCTGCACCCTTTAATTTAAAACCCAAGATGATTCCCCGTTACCTCACATCGATATTCCGGTTGACAATGTGTCCTACAATTCGCTCTTCTCTTTTATGAATGTTTTCTCTGGGTATAATCAAATTAAGATGACAGCCGAAGATATGAAAAAATTACTTTCATCACCCCTTGGGGAACATCTTGTTAAAAAGTAATGCCTTTTGGTCTGAAGAATCTTTGGACAACCTACCAAAGAGTTATGGTAGCCATATTCCATGGCATAGTTCATAAAGAGGTAGAAGTTTATATAGATGACATGATGTAAAAAAAAACTTTTCGAAAGGCTTAGAAAGTTTAAGCTAAAGCTTAATCCTTTCAAGTGCACTTTCGGCGTGAGGTCGGACAAATTATTGGGATTTGTGGTTAGTCAGAAAAGAATACAAGTTGACCCCGATAAGGTTCATGCCATTTTAGAAATGCTTCCCCCAAGTATAGAAAAAGAAGTTCACGTTTTTTTTTCGGATACCAAATTATATTTCCAGATTTATATCACAACAAACCGCCACTTGTGAACCAATCTTTAAACTTTTACGGAAAAATCAAATGGTTATGAGGAATGCCAAAATGCATTTGAGAAAATCCGACAGTACGTGCAGAAGCCTCCAATTCTAGTCCCCCTAGTTCCGAGTCGACCCTTGATTATGTATCTTACAGTCCCCGATAGATCCATGGGATGCGTGCTGGGGCAACACAATGAAACAGGAAAAAAAGGAGCATGCCATTTACTATCTAAGTAAAAAATTTATAGAGGTTGAAACCAAATATACAATGTTAGAACGTACTTGTTGTGCCTTAGCCTGGGAGGCCCATCGCTTAAGGCAATACATGGTTTGCCATACGACCAGCTTGATATTCAAGATGGATCCAATCAAGTACATTTTCGTAAAGTATGCTCTCACGGGGTGAATTGCTCGTTGGCAGGTGATGTTATCAGAATATGATATTACCTATGTTACTTAGAAAGCCATCAAAGGGAGTGCCTTGACAGATTATTTGGCTAATCAACCTAGGGATGATTATCAATCAATGCAATGTAAATTCCCGAATGAAAGCATCATGGTTTTGTTTGAAGAATGTGATAATGGAAAATGGACCTTATTGTTCGACGGGGCCTCAAAGGTAATGGGGCATTATATTGGGGTTGTCTTAATATCTCATAAAAAGCAGTTCATACCTATCATAGTGCGCTTGTATTTTGATTGTACCAATAATATAGCAGAATATGAAACTTGTGCCATAGGAATTTTGGCTACTTTGGAATCAAAAGCAACAGTCATTAATCATCTTAACCAAGAATTGGAAACTCGAGAAAAGAAGTTAATACCTTATTTTACCTACATAAAGGAATTATCTTCACAATTTGACAAAATCACCTTTCATCGTGTCGCTCGAAAAAACAATCAATTGGCCGATGCTTTGGCTACTTTATCCTCGATGTTCCAAATAAGTTGAAACGATGAAATCCCATCCATTAAATTGGAGAGTCGAGATCATCCTACCAACTGCCACTTAATGGAAGAAGAAACTGACGGGAAACCGTGGTATCACGACATCAAACATTATCTTATAAATAGAGAATATCATTCCGGAATATTGAAGAATGAGAAAAGAACTCTGAGACGGTTAGCCGCGAGCTTTTTCGTGAATGAAAATATTTTGTATAAGAGGAATCATGATATGGTACTCTTTAGATGTGTTGATGTCAATGAGGCGAAAGAAATTCTACAAGATGTCCACGATGGCTCTTATGGGATCCATATGAACGGACACGCCATGTCTAGAAAGATTCTTCGGGCCGGGTATTACTGGCTCACCCTAGAAAAAGATTGTTTTAATTATGTAAAGAAATGCCATAAGTGTCAAATATATGCTGATAATATCCACCACCACCAATGCTTCTAAACACCCTTTCAGCGCCCTGACCGTTCTCAATGTGGGGCATAGACGTCATCGGAATGATTGAACCGAAAGCATCAAATGGACATCGCTTCATCTTGGTGGCAATTGATTACTTTATCAAATGGGTAGTGGCCGTTTCGTACCCCAATGTAACCAAAAACGTGGTAGTCAAATTCATAAAAAAGGAGTTAATGTGTCGTTATGGCCTACCAAGCAAGATCATTACCAACAATGCCACAATATCTGAATAACAAAATGATGGATGAATTGTGTGCCACCTTTAAAATTCAACACCACAATTCGTCCCCTTACAAAAATGAATGGCACAGTTGAAGCAGCAAATAAAAACATCAAAAAGATTATTCAGAAAATGGTTGCAACATACAAATATTGGCATGAGATGTTGTCGTCTGCACTACATGGGTATCGCACTTCGATACGCACTTCAACTGGGGCAACCCCTTTTTCCCTAGTATATGGGATGGATGTTGTGCTACCAATTGAAGTAGAAATCCCTTCACTAAGAGTATTAATGGAAGCCAAACTAGAGGAGTCGGAATGGGTACAAACCCGTTTCGATCAATTGAATTTAATTGAAGAAAAAAGGTGGGCGACCTTATGTCATGGGCAATTATATCATAAAAGATTGAAAAGAGCATAAGAGAAAAAAAATACGTCCTCGAGAATTTGGAGAGGGAGACATGGTGCTAAAAAAGATCTTACCCATTCAAAAGGATTATCGTGGGAAATGGACCCCTAACTATGAAGACCCATACGTCGTGAAAAAATCTTTATTAGGTGGAGTTTTGATCCTCACGAAATGGATGGAAACGATGTAGTCCTCCCTATAAACTCATATGTCGTACAAAATTATCATACTTAAATAATGAATACCCGCTAGGTTGAAAACCTGAAAAGGCAACATAGGCAAAAATTTGGGTACAAAAATAATAATGAATACCCGTTAGGTTGAAAACCTAAAAGGGCGACCTAAGCAAAAATTAGGGTACAAAAAAAGATACCCGCTAGGTTGAAAACCTGAAAGGGCAACCTAGGTAAAATTAGGGTACACAAAGAAAAATAATAATAATAATAATAATAATACCCGTTAGGTTGAAAACCTGAAAAGGCGACCTATGCAAAAATTAGGGTACAAAAATATAATAAATACCATGAAAACCGGAAAGGGCAACCTAGGAAAAGAATAAAAAACAAAAAAACAAAAACCAAAAAAAAAATATAATAACGTTAGGTTGAAAACCTAAAAAAGCAACCTATGCAAAAATTAGGGTACAAGAAATATAAATACCTGCTGGGTTGAAAAACTAAAAGGACCACCTAGACAAAAATTAGGGTACAAAAAATTTAATAAATACCTATTGGGTTGAAAACCGGAAAGGGCAACCTAGGAGAAGAAGAAAAAGAAAACAAAGAATATATACTCAAAAGGACAGAACCAACAGTATCGATCGGACTATGGCACGAGAAGTTAGTACAGTCTACCTTCGAATTACTAGTAACCAAGTCGGGTCTTCCACCAATTCCTTTTGTTTTATCTTATGTATATTTTTTATTCATATTGAACATCAATATATTGATATATACTTTTATCATCGTTATAATTTAACCCTCTTTCTCGAATGCATTTTATGATTATCGTGTATTGGAAAGTAAAATATATACCATACCTCGATATAATGAATTGCGATAAAGTCGGATATATTAGAGGTTGTTTAGAGTGCAAGGCAGACGACAATATGAGATCAAGCTTAAGATTACAACAGTAAAAAGAAATACAAAAAAACAAAAAAAAAAAGAAATGGACAAAAGAGAGACCAAAGATATCAAGTTCAAGAAAAATGTATAAGTGCCTTTTTCATCCATGATTTTAATGATTGTGTCCAATAAAAATATTAATAAAAATCAATACATTCATTCACTGATTCATAAATTTAAAGCCGAGAAAACGACCCGCATGTTGAAGCCGGGAAAACGACTCGCACCCAAAGCCGAGAAAACGACCCGCATGTTGAAGCCGGGAAAACGACTCGCACCCAAAGCCGAGAAAACGACCCGCATGTTGAAGCCGGGAAAACGACTCGCACCTAAAGCCGAGAAAACGACCCGCATGTTGAAGCCGGGAAAACGACTCGCACCCAAAGCCGAGAAAACGACCCGCATGTTGAAGCCGGGAAAACGACTCGCACCTAAAGCCGAGAAAACGACCCGCATCTTGAAGCCGGGAAAACGACTCGCACCCGAAGCCGAGAAAACGACCCGCATCTTGAAGCCGGGAAAACGACTCGCACCCTTCTGAAAAATTCTTTTCGGACAAAATTAGAGTTGTCATCTTTACTTATCTTTTACTTTGATTCTCAAGTAAATTCTAAGTAAAGAGGGGCAGCTGTTGACACCTAATTTTGTCCGCTTTTTATTTATTTATCTATTTATTTGTTTTTACTTTTTATTAAAAAAAAGGGAAATAATAATAATAAGTGTATAGAAATATAAAATATATATATATATATATATATATATAATTAGGGATTAAAACTTTAAACAATCACATATGTTCCCAGTTTTTGTTTGCATCTAATTCCTGTTTAGACTCTTTTCTAAAAAAAATATAATAAAAAATATATTAAAAAAATAATTAAAAAAAATTAAAAAAAAATAATAACAAATAAATAAAGGTACATAATTGAATGAAAGAAATTGAAAAGAAATGAATTGATGGTCATAAAAATCGGTATAATGAGGATCAATTGAATGGATTGATGGTCATAAAAATCGGTATAATGAGGTTCAATTGAATGGATTGATGATCATAAAAATCGGTATAATGAGGATCAATTGAATAATTTGATGGTCATAAGAGTCAGTATAATGATAATCAATTGAAAGAAAAGAAACCAAAAAGAAAGAGATTAATAGTAATAAAATGGTAATCAATTGACAATTATTCCCTTGTCTTTTGTAACCTACCCTGAAAGGCCTATAAATAATCGATAGTAAGAGTACTCCGGGAGACGATTGAGTACTATTTGGAGCACAATTGAGAGCACAAAAAAAAAACAAAAGAGAAGAGAGGATAATAGGCAGAAAAATAGAGAAGAGAGATTGGAACCAGAAACTAATAATAAACCTCTATAGTGCGGTAAACACTTTCTTTTTCTTTTTTTCTCCTCGTCTATTTTTTTGACATTATTGTTGTTATAGAGTTTTTTTTACTATTCTATGCACATATGATATAAACAAGAATTTTTTTTCGGTTTCATGATCAAGTTTTGGAATTAACTAATAAGAATAAAATCGATTGTTGTATAATCGTTTATTTCTTTATCAAATTCGTGATATCTTATCTTTATTTTGTTTTGTTTCTTGTATTTTAAACTTTTTTTTGTTATTATCGCCGCCGGTCCGCGCTACATATGCGCCGCCAACTCGCGAATCTGCTCTTGAATTTTTATCCTTTACAATTTGTAAAAGTCAAAAAGTAACAAAAGTGTTTCCTTAAAATAAAACGATACACAAATCAATATACAACACATCACTCCTATTATTATTATTATTATTATTATTATTATCATTATCAATATTACCGTTATTACTATTATTATTATTATCACTATTATGTTGTTAATTTATTTTGATATTTATATATATAAAGTAAAATTAATAATAAAATCAGTCAACATATAAATATTTTCTACCCAAGAACTACGTGTGTTTTGATTTCCCTATTGCACCTGGGGATACGTAGGAGCAAGGTTTTTTCCTTGTCAAACCAAATTAATAAAAAAAAAATATTTTTTCTTCTTTTATTAATGTAAATAATTTATTTATTTTTTTATTATTCTTTTTGGGGTAAAAATAAATGAATAAATAAATAAATAGTTTGTATATAATTAATTATAGGGTAACCGTTTAACGGACGTTGTAGGGTGCTAATACCTTCCCTACTCGTAATCGACTCCCGAATCCGAATTTTTGGTTCAAAAATAATTATTTTAGGTTTTATCCAATTTTTCCTTTGAATAAAATAAAATTGGTTGCGACTCCTTTTTCGCGAAAAAAACTGGACGCGACAGATGATATGCACATCCTCACACTTTTATTAAATTTATCTCATAGAGAGTCTATGTAACTGGATTAAGATAATTGTTTTGTAAATTGAGATAAACCCCCCTTACCTCTCAAAAAGTACTGATAACATGTTGGCAAATTTTATATTATTTTCATCTAATAAGAAAAAAGCAAACAAAAGAAAATTATTATACAATTTGAACATTAAAATACAGACACATATGCTTATCTCTATCTCTTTTTTACTTTTTACTTTTTAACTTTTATAATTTACACACATTTTTAAGTACACACCAAAATAAATAAATAAACACCGTAAAATCATTTCTCAAAATACGAAGGTCCTCGAGTGACACCAGAAAAGGTTACAAGATAAACTGATAAATTAGTAACAATTTAGAATACTCCGTATATAAGTTTTAGAAATTAAATAAAGCAAGTTGCAAGTATGTTTCCTGCTCTAGCTGGCCTGAACCTACTCCCACTATACCTGCACTGGGCACGTAATACAGAGAAGCCTCTGCCTCTAATTAATTAATCTCTGGCATTCTGTAAAATAACGAAGTCTCTGCTATATATATACACACTTTTTCACATTAAATAAATTAAAATAACATCATGTAAAAAATATTAATAACATATGATTAGATAAATGTGATGTATTATGGTGTTTACTCTTTAGGTAATTTTCAAGGGAAACTTTACTAGTAGTTTGGCCTATATAATGCTAGTATGTGAAGTGGCTTAGTTAATTTATTGAGCGATCTTGTTTGAAATTTGAAGATCAGAGTTCAAACATCAAACCCTTCTCCCTTTCTGTTCTCTGTCTCTGCAGCTATGGCTCTACGTCTGCTTCTTCTGTTGGGGATGTTGCTGATGATTAGCCTTGCTAAGGTACACTAACATCAGTCTCAATCTTGCAGATATATTCAGCTAATAAAACACTCTTTATTTCAAGAATTTTAGTATACATTGGTAGCTTCAGCCACTAGAAGCAGATGATTTTTTTTTTGTAGTTTTCATGTTTTGGTTTCTGCTTGTCATGCAGGTTTCATCTGATCTGAAGCTAGAGGAAGAAGAAAAAGAACTGCGCCTTCCTGATGAGACAGTATGCTTTAATATATAGTACAGTGTGTCGCGTCCAGTTTTTTCCGCGAAAAAGGAGTCGCCACCAATTTTATTTTATTCAAAGGAAAAATTGGATGAAACCTAAAATAATTATTTTTGAACCAAAAATTCGGATTCGGGAGTCGATTACGAGTAGGGAAGGTATTAGCACCCTACAACGTCCGTTAAACGGTTACCCTATAATTAATTGTATACAAACTATTTATTTATTTATTCATTTATTTTTACCCAAAAAGAATAATAAAAAAATAAATAAATTATTTACATTAATAAAAGATAGAAAAATATTTTTTTATTAATTTGGTTTGACAAGAAAAAAACCTTGCTCCTACGTATCCCCAGGTGCAATAGGGAAATCAAAACACACGTAGTTCTTGGGTAGAAAATATTGATGTGTTGGCCGATTTTATTATTAATTTTTACTTTATATATATATACATATCAAAATAAATTAACAACATAATAGTGATAATAATAATAGTAATAACGGTAATATTGATAATGATAATAATAATAATAATAATAATAATAATAATAATAATAATAATAATAATAATAATAGGAGTGATGTGTTGTATATTGATTTGTGTATCGTTTTATTTTAAGGAAACACTTTTGTTACTTTTTGACTTTTACAAATTGTAAAGGATAAAAATTCAAGAGCAGATTCGCAAGTTGGCGGCGCATATGTAGCCCGGACCGGCGGCGATAATAACAAAAAAAAAGTTTAAAATACACGAAACAAAACAAAATAAAGATAAGATATCACGAATTTGATAAAGAAATAAACGATTATACAACAATCGACTTTATTCTTATTAGTTAATTCCAAAACTTGATCAAGAAACCGAAAAAAAATTCTTGTTTATATCATATGTGCATAGAATAGTAAAAAAAACTCTATAACAACAATAATGTCAAAAAAATAGACGAGGAAAAAAAAAGAAAAAGAAAGTGTTTACCGCACTATAGAGGTTTATTATTAGTTTCTGGTTCCAATCTATCTTCTCTATTTTTCTGCCTATTATCCTCTCTTCTCTTTTGTTTTTTGGTGCTCTCAATTGTGCTCCCAATAGTACTCAATCGTCCTCCTCTTCCACTCTTACTATCGATTATTTATAGGCCTTTCGGGTGTAGGTTACAAAAGACAAAGGAATAATTGCCAATTGATCACCATTTTATTACTATTAATCTCTTTCTTTGTGGTTTCTTTTCTTTCAATTGATTATCATTATACCGATTTTTATGACCATCAATCCATTCAATTGATCCTCATTATACCGATTTTTATGACCATTAATCCATTTCTTTTCAGTTTCTTTCATACAATTATGTATATTTATTTATTTTTTTAATTATTTTTTTTTATATATTTATATATATATATATATATTTTTTTTATTTTTAAGAAAAGAGTCTAAACAAGAATTAGAGGCAAAAAAAACTGGGAACATATGTGATTGTTTAAAGTTTAAAGCCCTAATTATTTATTTTTATTTTTATATTTCTATACATTTATTATTATTATCATTTCCCTTTTTTTT
>JBBPBP010009777.1:53604033-53615872 GCA_037974735.1 Cicer chorassanicum | reverse complement strand
ATGATTATGCAATGCATTATGATGAATATGGGATATAGATAGGGTAGTTTTTTTCATATATACATGTGTCCTACATGGTTCTTTTTTTATTTGATGGTTTTTTTGTAATGTGAACCTTTACTATGGGTGGCTCTATAGTTCTAAATTGGTTCCTAGAGCACACAACTCAATTCTAAAATATTAAACCAATTAATAGGTAAACTATTAAAATGGAAATATTCTAGAAAAGGTCAACTCTAGGTGAGACTTTCATGACAACCAAACAGGATGTACATCCAGAAGATTATCATTACACAGTCTCTAACTTATCTTAGGTTGCACTCAGCCCGGGTATAGAGCCCACTCATAAGTGTGTGTTGTGTTAGGGTAGTGTATAGTAAAATAAGTAAAATTAAAATTAAAAAAAAAATAGCCACAATGAAAATAAATTAAAAAGACATATATAATTATATTAACAATATATCAAAACAAATAAAACAATTGGGGTAATATAAATAAAATAATAAATAATCATATACAATTAATTAAATTGGGCTTGACTCTCGAAAGTCCCCAGTGGAGTCGCCAGCTGTCGCGTCCAGTTTTTTCCGCGAAAAAGGAGTCGCCACCAATTTTATTTTATTCAAAGGAAAAATTGGATAAAACCTAAAATAATTATTTTTGAACCAAAAATTCGGATTCGGGAGTCGATTACGAGTAGGGAAGGTATTAGCACCCTACAACGTCCGTTAAACGGTTACCCTATAATTAATTGTATACAAACTATTTATTTATTTATTCATTTATTTTTACCCCAAAAAGAATAATAAAAAAATAAATAAATTATTTACATTAATAAAAGAAAGAAAAATATTTTTTTATTAATTTGGTTTGACAAGGAAAAAACCTTGCTCCTACGTATCCCCAGGTGCAATAGGGAAATCAAAACACACGTAGTTCTTGGGTAGAAAATATTGATGTGTTGGCTGATTTTATTATTAATTTTTACTTTATATATATATACATATCAAAATAAATTAACAACATAATAGTGATAATAATAATAGTAATAACGGTAATATTGATAATGATAATAATAATAATAATAATAATAATAATAATAATAATAATAATAATAATAATAATAATAATAATAATAATAATAATAATAATAATAATAATAGGAGTGATGTGTTGTATATTGATTTGTGTATCGTTTTATTTTAAGGAAACACTTTTGTTACTTTTTGACTTTTACAAATTGTAAAGGATAAAAATTCAAGAGCAGATTCGCAAGTTGGCGGCGCATATGTAGCGCGGACCGGCGGCGATAATAACAAAAAAAAAAAGTTTAAAATACACGAAACAAAACAAAATAAAGATAAGATATCACGAATTTGATAAAGAAATAAACGATTATACAACAATCGACTTTATTCTTATTAGTTAATTCCAAAACTTGATCAAGAAACCGAAAAAAAATTCTTGTTTATATCATATGTGCATAGAATAGTAAAAAAAACTCTATAAGAACAATAATGTCAAAAAAATAGACGAGGAGAAAAAAAGAAAAAGAAAGTGTTTACCGCACTATAGAGGTTTATTATTAGTTTCTGGTTCCAATCTATCTTCTCTATTTTTCTGCCTATTATCCTCTCTTCTCTTTTGTTTTTTTGGTGCTCTCAATTGTGCTCCCAATAGTACTCAATCGTCCTCCTCTTCCACTCTTACTATCGATTATTTATAGGTCTTTCGGGTGTAGGTTACAAAAGACAAGGGAATAATTGCCAATTGATCACCATTTTATTACTATTAATCTCTTTCTTTGTGGTTTCTTTTCTTTCAATTGATTATCATTATACCGATTTTTATGACCATCAATCCATTCAATTGATCCTCATTATACCGATTTTTATGACCATTAATCCATTTCTTTTCAGTTTCTTTCATACAATTATGTATATTTATTTATTTTTTTAATTATTTTTTTTTATATATTTTTATATATATATATATATATTTTTTTATTTTTAAGAAAAGAGTCTAAACAAGAATTAGAGGCAAAAAAAACTGGGAACATATGTGATTGTTTAAAGTTTAAAGCCCTAATTATTTATTTTTATTTTTATATTTCTATACATTTATTATTATTATCATTTCCCTTTTTTTTTAATAAAAAGTAAAAAAAAAAAAAAATAGATAAATAAATAACAAGCGGACAAAATTAGGTGTCAACACAGTGTATATTTTGTACTTACTCATTATTTGGTGAAATGCTTATTAAAGTGATGTAAAAATTCTTACTCCCTTGTTGGAATTCTCTCTACAGCTTATTGTATTTGTGAGGGGCGGGAACAGAAGGCTAATGCAAAACATAGGTAACATACCTATTATCAGTAACAACCATATTAATGAATGCTTTCAAATTTCTAACCAAGAGGTTATGCTTAGTAACTAGAGAGTGAGTTGATACATTTATAAGATTATGTATTTTTTTTTACTCATTGTTCCACAGTAAAATTAGGGGAAGACATGATTTTTGATTCTTTGTTACTTCTCAGATTGCAGTGGACTGTGCAAATTGAGGTGCAGTTCTCATTCAAGGCCCAACCTGTGCTATAGGGCATGTGGAACTTGTTGTGTGAGGTGCAAGTGTGTCCCACCTGGTACATCCGGAAACAGGGAGCTATGTGGGACTTGCTATATGGATATGACCACACATGGCAACAAGACTAAGTGCCCTTAGATGAACAAACACATTGGATGTTAGCTCAATTAGATTGTACTCCACTCTTCCTCCCATCAACCAAAAACTTGTGTAGTTCAAGTGTACTGTGTAGGTATTTTACCCCAAAAAAAGAAGTGTGCTCTAGGTTGATTTCTGTCTACTTAGGATGTGCACTTTGGTTGTATTGATATTTTACTTAGTGTTGTGTTGTAGTTTGTTTGTGTCATGGTGTGACCACTATGATATTTGATTGAGTCAATTAAATTTGATTGAGTCAATTAAACTTTTTACCTTTGTTTGCTTGAAATATAAAGCTAATGCGTTATCAACCAAGTTTGGGTTTAGTGGTTTGTATTCACAATGTGGTGAATCAAAGTTTGAATCTCAATTGAAAAAAATATCTACACGATGGTGTTTCAAACCAAAACTAATGCATTGTCTTCACTTTCTTTCTAGTTCTGTTCCATGCTATTTCCAATCTATTGTGTTACATGTAACATGGCAACACAATCACACAATTTGAATTGTTAGACCATAAATCTATGTCCCAACTTTGCATTTTAGACTCAATTTATTAAGTCGAAGAGTAAACTATCTGATCTTCGCTATGCAGAGTGCAGCACCAGCATGCAACACACATAAACATTTTAATTGCAAAGAAAAGTAAAACAGAATTTCATAGTGGAACAATAACATATTCCATTCAACAGATTCATTGACAACAATCAATTATGGAGGGACTACTAATTAATTTTCTAAATTCTCATCAAGTAATTTCATAAAAAATTGAACATATCCAGATAATGATATTATGGAAGTGGGAACATGATTAGAGAAGTGTCAATAACTATCCTAGGTTAGTAAAGAAGACGAGGAAAGAAGACATACTTCAACATCGGTGACTACATTATATGCAAAGTGCAACACCCCTCTAAATTACTAAATTATATATATTATAGTGTGCACTCTCACTAAGACGATACTATCATGTAATTGGTCAATATAGTTATACGAAAACATTTTCAAGATAACACCCCAAAGTGTAAACTCAATAAATTCTAAGTGATACATATTTATCTTTAATACACACATATATAAGCAAAGCTTAACAAACACTTTCATAATAAAACTTAACACGCTTCAGAAGCTATTAAAGAAATTGAAAGTTTGAAAAAATATATGAAAGTACGAGAGAAATTATAAATAAAAGAAACAACGTTGTGATGATCAAAGAAAATCTTTTTTTTATTAAAGCAAAGTAATTTGCCCAAAAAAATTGCCGCCTAATTGCACTATAATCCCGTCTAAACATGGCCAAACTCTTGGTCTTCTTAATTACCACACCCAACTAAAACTAAGTGATGTATCCCGTGCAACAATTTATTTGTCCATTAGCAGACTATTTTCATTTTCTCTATTTCACTGTCCAAATTGATCTTTTCTTCATCTTTCTATTTTTCTCTTTCTTTTATCTTCAGCAACGAATCTTGCATAAAATATTAAATGAGGAACAAATATTAACTAAAATATTATAATTGAAATTCATAAAAACAATATAGTTTTTTTAGAGCTTCACACAATTCATACATAGTCGACAAGTTGGAAAAGTTAGAGCTTCAATTCACACAAGTTTTACCATTTTCACAATTCACATAAGTTTTTAGAGCTTTACACAATTCAATCAAATAAAATGTATCCGCTTTAAAATTTTCATCTTTGTTGAAAACTTTCTTTTTGAAAAATGCATTAGTTTTCTTATGTTTAAACATCGTATCACTTCTAACAAAATACATAAATTAGTTACACAAGGCATTCAGACAAACAATTCACAATTTTCAAGATTACAATTCACATTTACAAAGTAAAACAATTCACAATCTCACATTCATACTACACTAATCATCACAATCACAAAGTCACAATTTACATGCTAAAGTTCACAATTCCAATTCTCACACTAAAATCGTTTACAATTCACAAAGTCACAAATACAATTCACACACTACTACTAGTTCACAGTTTTAAACTAAAACAATTAATAAATAGTAGAAGAGAAAAAGAGTAAGTACTTGAAAAATATAAGAAGCAGATTGAGATAGTATGAGTATCAAGACCAAGAGGGGGCGTTGCCGGCTGGCCGCTGCAAATGTGAAATTAGATGGAGAAGCATAGGGAGACACGGGAAGCGGTGACACTGGTCGGCAGAGGGGGAAGACTGCATAATGGAGTTGTGAGAAGAGAGAGTCTACGTGAGAAACCGAAAGGCCACAAAGAAGGGGCTGAGAGGGAGAGACGCATGGACGCCGTGTAGAGACCGGCCAACAGGCAGCGAAAGGAGGGGACCAGAGAAAATCAAGGAGCAGAGAGAAAGAAACCAATCATTATTATTTATAAATAAATAAAATATATAAGGTTGTGGCCCCTGCGGCTCCTGACTGCTTATCTCCTATGCATGTTGACTTCTTTCATGCATGTTTTTTTTTATGTTTCTCTTCGTTTGTCCAAATCATTATAATGGATGTTCAAGTTCATATATCAATATTATTGCATAGGAAATAATTTTTTTTTCCCTATGTTGAATGTGTCTCTCATAACATTTTTTCTATTTATAATTAAAAAAACACAAATCATAATTGAAACTAAAAAAAATGAATAATATTAAATATTTGAAATATAAAACTTCTAACTATTTCATTATTCACTCAAAACTTTCTATGTCTTAAACATTCACAAACTTTTCTTGCCTATAATTTTTTTTCAACTACTCTTGAAGTTTCTTGACTGTGTGAAATAATTATTTGAAAATTTCAAGGCACACACGAATGAATTGTTTCAATATTTTGAATTTAACAAATTATCACTCATAAATGAATGTTATAATATATCACAAAACACATAATTTTATTTGGGTCATGCTTCGATCGACAATGAGATTGACAGAATTACGATGAACATATAAAATTGAAAACGTGAAAAAGTACATAAATTTATAAATCTAATGTTTCAAAACTAATATATATTATATAAAATAAAGAAATATTATAGCTAAATGTATAAATTTAACAATAAATAAATACATAACTATTTAACAAATATATTATTAAAACAACCACTTCAATGAAATCAAAAAGCTTGAATAAACCAATTCCATATTTAAATATATTTTGCATGAGTTGTATTAGTCAACAATGTTTTACATTTTCTTTTACTAAAGCAAACCTAGCTTATATATAATTATTCAAAACTATATTTACCTTTAAGTGCATAAACACTTGAGTGTATTCTACTATAAACAAAATTAACAATACTTTTAAATTACATATTATTTTTATTTTATATTCAGTAATATATTAAATTTTACTGCGCAACGCGCGGGTTAGTATCTAGTTGTATAATCAAATTGAATGTATAATAAAAACTTGTAATTTTAGTGGTTTCAACCCTCATTTTCGGGTAATATTCTATTTATTTCAATTCAATATTTCAATTAAATATTATAACACTCATGAATGAATGTTATAATATATCACAAAACACATAATTTTATTTGGGTCATGCTTAGATCGACATTGAGATTGACAGAATTACGATGAACATATAAAATTGAAAACGTGAAAAAGTACATAAATTTATAAATCTAATGTTTCAAAACTAATATATATTATATAAAATAAAGAAATATTATAGCTAAATGTATAAATTTAACAATAAATAAATACATAACTATTTAACAAATATATTATCAGAACAACCACTTCAATAAAATCAAAAAGCTTGAATAAACCAATTCCATATTTAAATATATTTTGCATGAGTTGTATTAGTCAACAATGTTTTACTTTTTCTTTTACTAAAGCAAACCTAGCTTATATATAATTATTCAAAACTATATTTACCTTTAAGTACATAAACACTTGTATTCTACTGTAAAACAAAATTAACAATACTTTTAAATTACATATTATTGTTATTTTATATTCAGTAATATATTAAATTTTACTGCGCAACGCGGAGTTAGTATCTAGTTGTATAATCAAATTGAATGTATAATAAAAACTTGTAATTTTAGTCGTTTCAACCCTCATTTTCGGGTAATATTCTATTTATTTCAATTAAATATTTCAATTAAATATTATAACACTCATGAATGAATGTTATAATATATCACAAAACACATAATTTTATTTGGGTCATGCTTTGATCGACAATGAGATTGGCAGAATTACGATGAACATATAAAATTGAAAACGTGAAAAAGTACATAAATTTATAAATCTAATGGTTCAAAACTAATATATATTATATAAAATAAAGAAATATTATAGCTAAATGTATAACTTTAACAACAATAAATAAATACATAACTATTTAACAAATATATTATTAGAAGAACCACTTCAATGAAATCAAAAAGCTTGAATAAACCAATTCCATATTTAAATATATTTTGCATGAGTTGTATTAGTCAACAATGTTTTACTTTTTCTTTTACTAAAGCAAACCTAGCTTATATATAATTATTCAAAACTATATTTACCTTTAAGTACATAAACACTTGAGTGTATTCTACTGTAAAACAAAATTAACAATTGGCCAGCCAGCCAGCCTGCTGCACTGGTGACTAGTGCTGGCCAGCCAGCCAGCCTGATGCACTGGTGACTAGTGCTGGCCAGCCAACCAGCAAGCCAACACACGCGCGCGCGTCTTGATTTACTTCCCACATCCGATAAAAAAAATTTGATTTCGTTGCTACACCCCTAAACTAGCAAACCAACACACGCGCGCGCCCCAGAGCCACCGCATACTATTTCGTCCACGTATGCGCATTTTTGCCACCTCAGCTAAAAAGCTGATGTGTACATTTCCTAGAGAGTTCTCTATTCACTTTCTACCTTTACCTTTCCCCTCTCTCCGGACCAACCCGGATCTGCCCAAAATGCAAAATCCAGTCATTAATCTTAGGTACCTTTCCCTTCTCTCCGAACCAACCCGGATCTGCCCAACATGCAGTCATTAATCTTAGGTACCTTTCCCCTCTCTCCGGACCAACCCGAATCTGCCCAGCATGCAAAATGCAGTCATTAATTGCCTTCCGGATGTGCCGTCGAAAGTCTCTCTGCATTTTGGGACCAGATCATCCAAAATCGAGGAACAAATCTTTGAAAAATCTGCCCAATCTTAGAAAAATTGCCTCTTGGATCTGCCGTCGAAAATCTCTCTGCATTTTGGGAGCAGATCATCCAAAATCGATGAACGAATCTTTGAAAAATCTGCCCTGGAAGGTCTCTCTGCATTTTGGGAGCAAATCATGCAAAATCGAGCAACAAAAATTGGCTCCGGTCTCTAAACCCGGGTAGAAGCACAGGCAAAAGGAGAGAGGAAAAGCAGAAAAAGGAAGGGGGGAGGAGACTCGCCTCATCCTCGCATTCACGGCGTCAGTTTGCAAATTGCAATCAAAGGTACTGGTTGGTAGAGTTAAGTATAGTTTATGTTAAATATTAGTCTGGAAGGAATAGCTCAGGGGGTGGAAATTTTTAATTTCAATTGATAATTATAGTCGTCCACAACCTTCGTTAGATAAGCATACTAACTCATATGTTAACTTTATTTTAGTTATCAATTTTAATCTGAAACCCCAACTAACCTTATTATTTTAGTTATCAATTTTAGTTATCTCATCTTAGGTGCAACTTCGTTTGCTTCAGGATCTTCTTTCTAAAATTATTTCTTATCACAACTTCGTTTATCTCATCTTAGGTGCAATTTTAGTTATCTCATCTTAGGTGCTACTATTTTACACTTCGATGAATTTCGAGGTCTATTCTCATCAGGTTGTATCTTAGTGATGCTGGATTATTTCTTGACGCGTGAGTGCCTAACTTCAGTATGTCATTTCCATCATTATTGTTGCAGGTTTTTCGATCCTAAAATTAATTCTTAATTGTTTTCCTCTCTGAATTATGTAGTATTGAATTATGTAGTATTTCAACCGCACGGTTGTTAAGGACATTGATTGTCCTTACCCTTGTGATACAACATGCAACCATTTAGTTTTCAGATGAACTAAATTATATTCTCATCTGCAATTAGGGAATATACTATTCATTTAATGATCAAAACCATAAAAGAAAATTGTTGCTGAAAAGTGCAAATTCAATAAGCCTCTTCCATGAATTAGTAGTTAAGGAGATAATTTTTTTTTGGAGAAATTTGACAATCAATACGGTTGAATACGGTTGTTAAACAAGAACTTGAAAGAAGGCTCGCAAACATACCCGATCACAAGAACTTTTTTCCCGACCAACATTTTCCCCGATCCAACAAATAGTACCCACATCAAACAGGTATAACATTTATACAATTTAAAAAAAAAAACACTTTTTATGGACAATTATTGACATTTTATTTCTTCCAATAACTATGAAAATAAACACCTTTTTATGGACACTTAATGCCATTGTATTCTCTTTCAATAACTAGGAACCCAACTCACCGCAACCGACAAAGTTCAACTCAAATGACAAAGAGGATATAAAACAAAAAGGTAAAATACATGAAGAAGTGGAGTTTGAAGATGAGGATAATGATCAGGACAAGGCTGACAACCCATTATCAAAAGGAAAAATCAAGGTACAACAGATCAATAAAACCTTTGAGATATCATCTTCAATGAAGACGCAATCAAGACAACAGTTACCAAAAAGAAGATTATGATCGAGAATATTACATCATCTGACGAAGAGCCTATCATTTTACATACCTTAAGGAGATCAAAAAAGAAGAAATCAAAAGAAAAACAATCGGGAGGTGTAATGAAATTGATCAACCCAAAAAAATCCAAAAAATATTGAGAAAAGTTAAAATTCACTTTAATAATTTTTAGTTTCAACAATAAATTAATACTTTTGTAACTCAATTGTAAATCAATTGAGTCTATCTCTTAATTTCAATTATCGAATAAATTACTTCTTTTCTACAAATCACATTGGTACAATCTATTATCTATCTATTATAATATATTAAAAAATAACTCGAACACCATATGTTGCCATGTCATCGGTCGAATGCCACAAAATTGAATTTAGGCCACTTCACCAAAAATATGATTAATCTTTTTGCTACTTTTTCATTTTCCACAAATTCTATACACCATCAACTATCTTATACTATATCTCCTATTTAAATATTATTTCATAACATCTACACAAAATTTTCTACATTAATCCCACATTATTATTGCATAAAGTCACATTATTATTTCATAACTTTTGCCCCACATCTTTCAAATTAATTCCACATTAATCAACTTCACATTTTCGCCTCTACCTGCCATCTACTTTTGTTTTTCGTCTCGATTGATCAACTTCACATTTTCGCCTCTATCTGCCATCTATTTATTTGATAGCAATTGTATTTCTTCAACTTATAATTACCATATCAATAATCATTTGACAATTGAGACATGAAACTTCATATTGATTTTTTTTAAAATTCCACTTAAATTAAATTAATTAAAATATACCTGCGCAATGCGCTGGTTAGTATCTAGTAATATATTAAAACAAACCCCCAAAATAATATGTTGACATGTGACACTCATTTTGACACATCATTCAATAGTATGATGTGACACCTCTAGAATTCATTCATTTTTTATTCCACATTCTACTAATTCTTTGTTTATATCTCTATAACTAAAAAAAACAACAATAAAAAGTAAAGATTCAAGCTAAAATAGTTAAATTATTAAACTAATGATATTTTAAAGTTTTATCAATGATATGTAATCAAAAGAAGTCACTTAAAACATGCAACATACACTTTTGTAAAATAATATGGACTAAAATTGGTCACAAATTTTTTTAAAAGGATCAAGGTTTGAAATTTGGTAAATGCAGAGGGACTGAAAACATATTTAACCAAAAATAATTTAGGAAAAACAATATTCCATTGAATGATCAATCTTTGTTAATAGTTTCAAAAGAAGGATTCATAATTGAAAAAATAAATAAGGATAATATAAAATTTCAAGGTATTCAAATCACATGTAAAATGAAAACTTGTATGTTGCAAACCTGATGTTCATACATCAGTCCGATCCAATGATTAACGAATGCACAATTGATGTTTTTCTGAGACAGGTTTGTCAAAATCGGGAATAGAGTTTACTCTTCTCTTTTAATTGTTTGGTGGATGTTTTTTTTTCTTTCAAAATAGTATCTCTTTCCAATCCTAACAAGACCCTCTCTACTTGAATAAGTGAGACACCTGGATCTTTCTTCCAGATAGAAAGAGAGTACAATACGTCCTAACTTACGAGGGACTTGGAATTGAGAAGTTTTTTTCAGTTTTATTTAAGATTTTGTTCTTCTAGAATGAACTATTAATTATCACATGAATGGTTATCGGTTATAATATCAATCATTGAATACTGTAGATGAACTGCATCTTTTTTCTACGTTGCTTCTTTATAAAAGATCTAAATTAGTTAGACCAATTTTGTGATTTTTTTTTATTAATTCAAATAACTAATTTATGATTTAACTCAGTACTAAACAATTAAACACGAGTTAATAATAAAAAATTAAACACAACTAACAAAATTAAATAACTGATAAAAATAAGGAAACAAAAATCGCTCAAAAAATAAAATGATTGAAATCTTTAAAAAGTTAACGGTGCATTTATATTGAAATCTGTGTCTTTTGTTTTTCCCATTTTATAATACTTATTAGAAATTTAACCACAACTGCTTCCATAACTGCTTCAAGTCATCAACGCCATGTAGATCTAGAATTCTAGAGAATCATATAATTAAACAATAAAATATATATATATATATATATATATATATATATATATTTTAAATGGAGTGAGAAGAATGGAGACACAAAGGAAAGAAAATTCAAAATTTTTAATAAAAAATTTGAAAATTTAAGAAGAAATATTTGAAATAATTTATATAGATTAACACGCATAAATTAGAAAATGATAAGTCAAATTGAAAATTTAAAAATATCAACCTATAAAATTGACCTTACACTCACTATCTACTTTTTTTAGGCTAAATTACACTCGTGGTCCCTTAACTTAATTTCAGTTAACGTTTTAGTTATTTATCTTTTTTTTTTT
>JBBPBP010009777.1:53583154-53603599 GCA_037974735.1 Cicer chorassanicum | reverse complement strand
ATATTTGTAAATAAGATAATGATAAAAACTTATAATCAAAATATGAAGACACTAATTCAAAATAAAAAGGAAACACATAATTGTTTTCACGTTACAAAAACATATCTTTTTGACGAATTAAAAAAATAAATAATAACAATAATGTTATAATGTGAAAGTTATAAAATAAAACATCCAATAACAATAATGTTATAAATTGGAAGTTTGAGAGTTATAAGATAAAACAAATAATGACAATAAATCTTGAAGAATACAAAGAGTTTTAAATCTAGTAATTAAATTTAGAGTTGCATTTGAAGTTAAGGAATCTCTACTCATACAACAAAATCAACAATACTAAAAAAGCTCAAAATATAATAAAGCTAAGCACAAACCTCTAGTATTCCACAAGCTCCATTGATTTCTAGTCATACCAAAGTCTGCATACAAGTATATAATAAGAGGAGACACAGAAGATGTGAGTAGATCTTAAATCATATAAAATGAAAGAATAAGTCAAGAATAGATGTCCATGCATTCATGAATCATATATAGCATGATCACAAAAATCACGACAATATAATATCACATGATATAAATGGATGATCTTTCTATGCTCAAAATGCATCCTTGAAATTCATGTGGTGCCAAACTAATGTAGAAAAACTTGGATGGAGAGGTTATGCTCTATGTCATATGCAAATTGCAACACCCCTTTAGATTATATGTATTGTGTGCACTCTCACAAAGACGATACTATCAAGTAATCGGTCAATATAGTATATAGTTGTACGAAGACATCCTATAGACAACACCCCAAAGTGTAAAACGCAATAAATCACTCTCTTCCCATGAAGTCTAAACTTAACTTCTAAGTTTTTTAGATGATATATCAAACACCTAAGTCTTAATAAATTTTTTACGTGATTCTAAAGCTATTAGGAAATTGAAAGTTTGAAAGAAATATATAAAAAATTGTGAGAGAAAATATATGTGTATATATATATATATATAAAACAACATTACGATGAGTAAAGAAAATTAAAGACTTTAACATAACAGATAAATGAGTTTTAATTTAAGTATTACGTTTTACAATAACAATAGCCGTTCTCCGATCGCAAAGCTTGATTTCTTTTCGGACTTTAGGAGGGGGACACTGATATGTTATACAATCATCGTGTTTTTTACATTTCATTTTTGCTGTATTGTAAAATAAAAATAAAGAAATGTTATTTAAAAATGATGGAAGGTTTTGTATAACATGAAAGTATGAGAATGAACTTACTGCCTTCGGCGACAAAAACAAGAAATAGGGACACTAAAAGGATTATAATGTAAACCACCTTGAGAGTTTTAGCCATTTTTTTCTACCTTTTCATGCGACAAGTAGACAATTGTTTGGTCACCTTATATAATAAAAACCTAATGTTATGTTTACTTCAATTAAAAAGTTTTTAGGAGTTATGTTAGTGCCAGAAACCCTTCATTACAATAATTAATAAGTGTCTCTAATGTACATTGATGTATCATGTTTGTCCTTTCAACTAATGTAATTGATCACTTAACCTTAGAATAGATCTTCATATAAAAATATTATTTATAATTAGAGTTCATTCTTGTTTATGAACCTTAAATTATTTTATTTTTTTCTTATTTTTTCCTTTCATATTATAATGAGGATCAAAACAAACTTTATACTTCAATTTAATACCTATTAGGACACATTGAACTAAACCAAAAACCCTTTCTATATGTAAATCATTATTAGGTGTCTCTTAAATACATGGACGGAGTCCGCCACTGTTTGTCTGAATTCGTTGGTCTAGTAGATTCGGACGCCATCTTCCACTTTGTCCCCTCCGCTGTGATCTAACTCTAGGTTTTTGGGTTTGGTAAGTTCTGTTGATATGTCTTGTAGTCAACCCCTTTGTCCAGATCTATTTCTGTTGCGATCTTGCTTTTTGTTTGTGATTCTAGTTTCATAGGGATCTATTTATATTTGTGAGATTGGGTTCGTTGGCCTGAATTTCGTTAGTGTGTGGTTTTATGGAGAGACTTTTTGAGATTAACCATGATTGTCGTCGTGCAATCATTTTCGCTTGTCCATGTATGGCCTATCAATCGATCACAATGTCGATGCAATAATACATTCAACGTCATCCACTCTGGCTTTCAAGAAAAAATTCACCCAAACTCATCATAACTCTTTTGATTTTCCTCTCAGTGCACTACACAAACCTTGCATAAAGGGTAAACTTCTCGTCGTTTTCATTTTAGAAAATGAATATTGCACTGGTTTTGCATCATGCACAAATTTTCTACATGGTCGGGTCATTCTGTCCAAGGGGGATGTTCTAATTACAATTGATGTCTTACGCAATAAATATAGAAACTTTGGAAAGTTATTGGTCCTTGGAAAATGGTTTCTCTAGGTAAAGGATTTTTTGAGTTCAGTTTTATTTCTATGGTGGAGCAAAGTATTGTTTCATCTATTGGGTTATGGAATCTCAATTCGGGTATCCTTTGTCTTTCGGCTTGGTCTCTTGATTTTAACCTTCAATTTTTGCATCAAAATATCTCGCAAGGTGAGATTTCATGGTTCCAAAGTCTCTTAGTGAAGCCATGCGCAGTCGTACATTCGATCAGTTTGCACGAGTGTTGATATTGACCTAACTTTACCTCTTCATGAAAGTCATCTTGTTGAACGTGAAGGTTTTTTTTTTTCTGGTCGATGTAGAATATGAAACATTACCTCTATTTTGTGAGGTATGCCACATTATTGACCATGCCAAGTCTGTTACAACCAAGTTGGTTTGAATAACTATGACTCTTACCTGCTTTGATGATAACAAAATTACTTTGTGGAAAAAATTTAAAGCACTAATATTTTGTTTAAGTGTGGAGTTCCCTGATTAGGTATTTTATATGACGTTACGTTGCATCCTTTGATGTTTGATCTAAGTTAAAGGAACACCAAGAGTAAAATCTTCAATTTCCTAGCCTCCAAGATGTTCCCAATATGATCTTCAAGGTCTCTTAGGTCAAAACCCTTGTAAAATTTGAGTTTTTTTATATCTTAAATAGGGCTTTAGGAAGCTTATTAGCGCATTGCTACGATCTTGGCGTATAAATCTTCTTTGGACATAAAATTGTGCCACCAAATGAATTGTAGCGCATGGTTGGGCGCAATGCTCTACAATGTTAAATAAACACTTTTGTTCTTTAAAATAACTTTCCCTCTGATTTGACTTGACTTTTCACACTTTTTATAATCCAAATTGGATTTCGGTGTCATCATGAAAGTTATAGCTATGGATGTTACCTTTCATTTGCAACTAATTTCTCTCTATTTGGACGTCTACAACTCGATATATGAATAAAATACTGCACATGAGTCATGTTGCTTTTTCACCAAAGATCAGCATTGCGCTAAACAAATGAAATAATACAAAACTACATAAAATAGTTGGTTAATCGTGAAAATGAAAACATAAACACCTTATTTTTTTGAAGGATCATTTATTCAAAATAACTCTAAAATGAACATTAAATTGAAAGAAATAAGTTAAACAATTGACTCAAAATAATTCTGAAAATAATGAGTAATGAAGGTTCATTTGCGGGATTTAGTGGTTAACCACTTTAGAGTATTGGGATTTAGTGGTTAAAGAAGTACTCTAAAGCGGTTAATTAATGTCGGGTATTTTAGTAGTTAATGAGATATATGTTTAAAAAGAAAGAGGTTACAAAATATTAGAGGACTTTGTTAAGGTTTGATTATTTCATGATTTTAACTTCATGTTTCTAATAGTTTGTGAATTGATATGGGGCCGACATTAACTTTTTATAGCATATTTTATAGTTTTGGACGATGAATCATGAATATTTGAATGATAATTTCTATACTATTGTTTGACTCATTAGATTTATATTTTGGTTTCCTTGAATGGTCTTTAATTTAATTTTATTTACATTTAGCATCGTCCAAACCGATTCAAAGCTGACTCAAACGTTGAAAATAGCACATCTGACGCTAGTATTAATCAATTGACACGCCATCTGAGAAGAATCAATAGCATCGGCTTACTGACGCTAAAGACAACATTAAGTAAAAGAAACATGTAGCATTGGAAAGACTAACACTAAACTCAACTAAAAAAAATATATAATAAATGAAAGTCAACTCTATAAATATATTAGTTCGTCCAACGCTAAAGTCAACATTTTGATTATCAACAAAATATGATGCGTTTGTCTGGCCAACGCTACACTACAACTCCATGTGTTTTTTTGCATCAGCAAATTATTTTTTTCACCTAATAAAATAATTAATATTTAAGAATCATTAAAATCAATAACAACACTTAAATTTTTCACAAAAAAGCATATTGCATTAACACTATAACAAGTACACCATAAAGTAATGTTTTTTCTGAAAGTACTAAATAATAACATATTACGAAATTACAAAATAACAAAGTCATACAAAATACATATTTATTGTTCAAAGACTACAAAAAAGTAAGCATAACTACAAAATTAAACTTCGTCCAGTGAATGGTCATCCTTAGAGTATGAGCAAGTGCTACAGTTTGAGTCGATGCAGAAGGCTGGAAAAACAAAAAAAATGTTTAGTGCATTGGACCGACGCTAAACAGACGCTAACTAGCGTAAGTGTTAGTTATTAATAAAAAAAACTCATAAAGTATAGTTAGGCACAAGCGTTTAGTCTTCCACTTTCACAAGAAAAGCTCTATTGATTGCTTGTCATGACTGTATACAAATACTTTATAAGAGGAGGCACAAAGAAAATGTGAGTACATCTTACATCATGTAAAATGAATAAGTCATACATATATTAACATGTATCCTTGAATCATATATAGCATGATCACAACAATCGCGACAATATAGTATAACACGAATAAATGGAAAAACTTTCAATGCTAAAACATGCACTACTTGAAATTCATGTGAGGTTAAAATAAATTAGGAAAACTTGTATTGATAGGTAATGCTCCATGTCATATGCAAAGTGCAACACCCCTCTAAATTACTAAATTATATATATTATAGTGTGCACTCTCACTAAAACGATACTATCATGTAATTGATCAATATAGATATACGAAAACATTTTCAAGATAACACCCCAAAGTGTAAACTCAATAAATTCTAAGTGATACATATTTATCTTTAAAACACACATATACAAGCAAAGCTTAACAAACACTTTCATAATAAAACTTAACACGCTTCAGAAGCTATTAAAGAAATTGAAAGTTCGAAAAAATATATGAAAGTATGAAAGAAATTATAAATAAAAGAAACAACGTTATGATGAGCAAAGAAAATCTTTTATTTATTAAAGCAAAGTAATTTGCCCAAAAAAATTGCCGCCTAATTGCACTATAATCCCGTCTAAACATGCCCAAACTCTTCGTCTTCTTAATTCCCACACCCAACTAAAACTAAGTGATGTTTCCTGTGCAACAATTTATTTGTCCATTAGCAGACTATTCACACAATTCATACATAGTCGACAAGTTGGAAAAGTTAGAGCTTCAATTCACACAAGTTTTACCATTTTCACAATTCACATAAGTTTTTAGAGTCTCACACAATTCAATCAAATAAAATGTATCCGCTTTAAAATTTTCATCTTTGTCGAAAACTTTCTTTTTGAAAAATGCATTAGTTTTTTATGTTTAAACATCGTATCACTTCTAACAAAATACACAAATTAGTTACATAAGGCATTCAGACAAACAGTTCACAATTTTAAAGGTTACAATTCACATTTACAAAGTAAAACAATTCACAATCTCACAATCTCACATTCATACTACACTAATCATCACAATCACAAAGTCACAATTTACATGCTAAAGTTCACAATTCCAATTCTCACACTAAATTCGTTTACAATTCACAAAGTCACAAATACAATTCACACACTACTACTAGTTCACAGTTTTAAACTAAAACAATTAACAAATAGTAGAAGAGAAAAAGTGTAAGTACTTGAAAAATCTAAGAAGCAGATTGAGATAGTATGAGTACCAAGACGAAGAGGGGGCGTTGCCGGCTGGCCGCTGCAAATGTGAAATTAGATGGAGAAGCATAGGGAGACACGGGAAGCGGTGGCACTGGTCGGCAGAGGGGGAAGACTGCATAACGGAGTTGTGAGAAGAGAGAGTCTGCATGAGAAACCGAAAGGCCACAAAGAAGGGGATGAGAGGGAGAGACGCATGGACGCCGTTTAGAGACCGGCCAACGGGCAGCGAAAGGAGGGGACCAGAGAAAATCAAGGAGCAGAGAGAAAGAAACCAATCATTATTATTTATAAATAAATAAAATATATAAGGTTGTGGCCCCTGCGGTTCCTGACTGCTTATCTCCTATGCATGTTGGCTTCTTTCATGCATGTTTTTTTTATGTTTCTCTTCGTTTGCCCAAATCACGTTTTTTTTTTCTATAGGTTTCATTGATTCAATATTATTAACATCGTTTGGTCATTTTTATGTTTTGCAAACCTTTTTTTTTCTTATCTATCCACTATCCTTTCCTATTAGAACGACGATGAAAAATCAACATTATGCTTCAATTAGATAGCTATTAGAAAACATTAAACTAAAACAATAACCTTTTCTATATTAAAATATTTATTAAGTATATTGATGTGGCATGTTTGTTCTTTTAGCCCACTCAAAAGTCACTTGATCTTAGTATGGATCTCATATTAAATCTTTCGTCATAAGAGTTCATTCTGTTATCTATCAATCTTTCATTATTTTTTATTTCTTTAATGACCTCTCAAGATGTGATTGCATATTTAATTATAAAGGCAAAGTATCTATTATTTATTATCTATTATAATAATTATAACAGAACCTCAAAATTATTCATCTATGCCACATTCTCCAATATTTGCCAACTCACCAAAATTCTTATGTGGCACATTCCAAATTCATCTTCTATTCCATTATGTTTTGTTTCTTCAATATATAATGTCAACCTTTATAACTTGTCCAAATACAATTATTTCATATATTATATAATTTCAGCTTTAATTTATCACTCAATGACTCATCAATACACTTAAAAAGCTCTAATTACTCATCAAAACTTTCATTTCAATAACTCATACAAAAAAATACAAACCATCCAATATCTTTAAATCATCACAATAAAGAATTTTGGGGTTCTATTTAATTATTATAATAGATGTTCAAGTTCATATATCAATATTATTGCATAGGAAATAAGTTTTTTTTCCCTATTTTGAATGTGTCTCTCATAACATTTTTTCTATTTATAATTAAAAAAACACAAATCATAATTGAAACAACAAAAAAATGAATAATATTAAATATTTGGAAATAAATAACTTCTAACTATTTTATTATTCACTCGAAACTTCCTATGTCTTAAACATTCACAAACTTTTCTTGTCTATAATTTTTTTTCAACCACTCTTGAAGTTTCTTGACCGTGTGAAATAATTATTTGAAAATTTCAAGGCACACACAAATGAATTGTTTCAATATTTTGGATTTAACAAACTATCACTCATGAATGAATGTTATAATATATCACAAAACACATAATTTTATTTGGGTCATGCTTAGATCGACAATGAGATTGACATAATTACGATGAACATATAAAATTGAAAACGTGAAAAAGTACATAAATTTATAAATCTAATGTTTCAAAACTAATATATATTATATAAAATAAAGAAATATTATAGCTAAATGTATAACTTTAACAATAAATAAATACATAACTATTTAACAAATATATTATTAGAAGAACCACTTCAATGAAATCAAAAAGCTTGAATAAACCAATTCCATATTTAAATATATTTTGCATGAGTTGTATTAGTCTACAATGTTTTACTTTTTCTTTTACTAAAGCAAACCTAGCTTATATATAATTATTCAAAACTATATTTACCTTTAAGTACATAAACACTTGTATTCTACTGTAAAACAAAATTAACAATACTTTTAAATTACATATTATTGTTATTTTATATTCAGTAATATATTAAATTTTACTGCGCAACGCGCGAGTTAGTATCTAGTTGTATAATCAAATTGAATGTATAATAAAAACTTGTAATTTTAGTCGTTTCAACCCTCATTTTCGGGTAATATTCTATTTATTTCAATTAAATATTTCAATTAAATATTATAACACTCATGAATGAATGTTATAATATATCACAAAACACATAATTTTATTTGGGTCATGCTTAGATCGACAATGAGATTGACAGAATTACGATGAACATATAATATTGAAAACGTGAAAAAGTACATAAATTTATAAATCTAATGTTTCAAAACTAATATATATTATATAAAATAAAGAAATATTATAGCTAAATGTATAACTTTAACAATAAATAAATACATAACTATTTAACAAATATATTATTAGAAGAACCACTTCAATGAAATCAAAAAGCTTGAATAAACCAATTCCATATTTAAATATATTTTGCATGAGTTGTATTAGTCAACAATGTTTTACTTTTTCTTTTACTAAAGCAAACCTAGCTTATATATAATTATTCAAAACTATATTTACCTTTAAGTACATAAACACTTGAGTGTATTCTACTGTAAAAGAAAATTAACAATTGGCCAGCCAGCCAGCCTGCTGCACTGGTGACTAGTGCTGGCCAGCCAGCCAGCCAGCTGCACTGGTGACTAGTGCTGGCCAGCCAGCCAGCCTGATGCACTGGTGACTAGTGTTGGTCATCCAACCAGCAAGCCAACACACGCGCGCGCGTCTTGATTTACTTCCCACATCCGATATAAAATTTTGATTTCGTTGCTACGCCCCTCAACTAGCAAACCAACACACGCGCGCGCCCCACAGCCACCTCATACTATTTCGTCCACGTATGCGCATTTTTGCCACCTCAGCTAAAAAGCTAATGTGTACATTTCCTAGAGAGTTCTCTATTCACTTTCTACCTTTACCTTTCCCCTCTCTCCGGACCAACCCGGATCTGCCCAGAATGCAAAATCCAGTCATTAATCTTAGGTACCTTTCCCCTCTCTCCAGACCAACCCGGATCTGCCCAGCATGCAGTCATTAATCTTAGGTACGTTTCCCCTCTCTCCGGACCAACCCGGATCTGCCAAGCATGCAAAATGCGGTCATTAATTGCCTTCCGGATGTGCCGTCGAAAGTCTCTCTGCATTTTGGGACCAGATCATCCAAAATCGAGGAACAAATCTTTGAAAAATCTGCCCAATCTTAGAAAAATTGCCTCATAGATTTGCCGTCGAAAATCTCTCTGCATTTTGGGAGCAGATCATCCAAAATCGATGAACGAATCTTTGAAAAATCTGCTCTGGAAGGTCTCTCTGCATTTTGGGAGCAAATCATGCAAAATCGAGCAACAAAAATTGGCTCCGGTCTCTAAACCTGGGTAGAAGCACAGGCAAAAGGAGAGAGGAAAAGCAGAAAAAGGAAGGGGGGAGGAGACTCGCCTCATCCTCGCATTCACGGCGTCAGTTTGCAAATTGCAATCAAAGGTACTGGTTGGTAGAGTTAAGTATAGTTTATCAATTTTAGTTATCTCATCTTAGGTGCAACTTCGTTTGCTTCAGGATCTTCTTTCTAAAATTAATTCTTAATTGTTTTCCTCTCTGAATTATGTAGGATTGATGTAGCTGGTGGGCATACCTTCAGGAATTTTTTCAATGGTGTTACAACATTACAGGTACTACACTTTTTTCTTAAGATCACCAATTTATTATAGTATAAAAGAAAAACATATTAAGGAACAATTTTTCTTGAGACTATGTGCAGTTAAATTGAATTTGAAACATTTTTTTGTTTAATATGAAAAGAACATCTACCACATGCCAAATAGTTTATTTATATGGTTTGAAACTTGGTCATTTGACATGGTTATATATTATAACCTTATAAAGCATGATTTAATATTTTGTCCACTCATTGCAGGGAGTACAGAAGAATCTTCCACACACATTTACTAATCATCTTGATCCCACTTCGGTAATCATCGATATCTCTTATTCTAAAAGTTTAGTTTAATTTGAATAAATTTGAGGAAAAACTAAATGCTCCATAATTAGTTATTGTTGTTTTGGATTTCGAAAAAATTTAAAAAAAACAATTTATGCCACCGATAAGATTACTGGGATGAGTTGCGGACTAGGTCGCTCTCTTTAAGACGTTTCGAGGCACTGCCCAAAGGTGCAAGGCAGACTATCAACCACGAAGTCCCCAGGATAAAACAACCAAGATCACTGTATGGAGTTCTACTGCACTGCAAAAAACCGTTCGAATTACACCCTCAATATGGCAGTCTGACGACTACCACTCGTAATATGGCGCGAAGGCCACTCAAGAAAAGAGAAGAAGTAGAAGTAAGAACGGGGGGAAGAAGAGAGAAAAGCCTCAGAATCGGAGTGCTTTTGGTGCAAGTTTTCAAGTGAGGAGAGTCCTCTATTTATAGAGGAATTTCATAAATGGATCAGAGAAATTGGTGGATCCATCAGAGCGCTCCTGTTGACCGATCCAAACCTGAACTTCTGGAAACGTGTGCTCCAAAACCGTTGCCCACCCAAAACGTGCGTCTTTGACTTCCTGAACTTGCGCTAGGGTTTTTGACTCTAAATAATGACCGGGCAATAGCAGTTACGTGGCACCTTGAGTCAGGGATTTGACCGGGCAAAAAGGAAGGACTGAAACAAATCATTAGGCAGATTCGGTGGAGGGCAGTTACGTAATTAACGCAACAATAAGAAATCAAACGCAAGCATTCAATTTTCAAAATTAATTAAATAATTTTTCATTAAAAAATAATAATACACCACAAGACCAAGACCAAAGCCTAGGCCCAGGCCCGGGCCGGGCCGGGCCGAGCCGGACGGCGGCGGCGGCGCGCGCGCGCGCGTGTGTGGTGGTCAACTTTGCTTGCGTTCTCCCTCCTTCACAAAATTGGGGTACCCCTTGGGGCACACCCCAAGGTACATACCTCCACCTTATATACCCTTCCAAAGTGTGGTATCCCTCCTATGTGGGACTTCTCATTTTTTTCAATTCACAATCACACTAGTTCATTAATGTCACCATTAATACCAACAATTCCTTCAATAATTATTCATCATTTCCAACAATCCCCCACTTGAATTTAAAAAAGAGAGGTTTCAGAAGTAGCGTCAAACGCTTCTATAAGATTGTGCATAAACAAAGGTGTCGCTTGACTTGAACCTTTGCATAGTAAGTAAGATTCAGATTCAACAAGAGTGACTCGTAGTCTTGAACTCTATCTCTGACATCAAACCCACACACAACCTTTTCATAGGGTGTATTCTCAAAAGCCCGTGCTTTTAAGGCCATGCACGTATATCCCAGTATAGTGAACGCTCTAGGAATTCTGCCTCGAAATTCCATAGGAAGCGGCCCCCACTTCCACATTCACGTAGGTGAGTCTATCAAGAGTACTCCTGTAGCTAGGTACTCCACTCCACATAGAGTATAGATCTCATTAAGAGTTTCTATTATCTCATCCTTACATCGCTTCAGGAATCATGCTTCTCTCATAAATAAATAGCATGCTCATCTCATATCACTATGACTTGTTATTACCCATTGAACCTAATTCTTGGGATCTCCAGTCTCTTAGGTCGGGTTACCATCATAAGTGATTCATTGATCTATAGGCAATAGTCCCATCCTTTTGGATGTATTTAGGACTTTCTCTCTAGCTAATCCTTTCGTCAAAGGATCTGCTAAATTATCATCAGTGCGTACATGATCCACTAATACAGCTCCTTTAGAAAGTAATTCTCTAATTGTGCTGTGCTTACGACGTATTTGTCGTCTCTTACCGTTGTAATAACGGTTCTCAACTTTTGCAATAGCCGCGGTACTATCGCAGTGGATCAACACAGCTGGTAAAGGTCTTTCCCATAACGGGACCTCAGCTAGCAAGCATCTCAACCAGCTTGCTTCTTCACTAGCAGTAGCTAGTGCTATCATTTCAGACTCCATAGTGGACTGAGCCAATATCGTCTGTTTCTTCGATTTCCAAGATACTGCACCACCGACTATACAGAAAATATAGCCACTGGTTGCTTTGGAATCATCCGATAATGTGTTCCAATCAGCATCACTGTATCCTTCAAGAACAGCAGGAAATCTTAGATAGTGTAATCCGAGACTCATGGTCCTTTTAAGGTATCTCATGACTCTTTCAATAGCGTGCCAATGCTCCATACTAGGTCTACTAGTAAACCTGCACAATAATCCCACGACATAGGCAATGTCGGGTCTAGTACAATCAGTGGCATACCTGAGGCTGCCAATGATGCTCGCATATTCAGTTTGTCTAACACTTTCACCAGTGTTCTTGAAAAGTTTCACACTTGGATCATATGGTGTGCAAGCAGGTTTACAGTCAAAGTAATTATATTTCTTTAGGATCTTTTCAATATAGTGAGATTGATCCAAAGAAATTCCCTCCTCTGACCTAGTAATCTTTATTCCAAGGATTACACTCGCTTCTCCGAGGTCTTTCATATCAAAGTTGTCACTCAACAGTGATTTCACATTGTTGACGGCATGAATGTTTGAACCAAATATGAGTAAGTCGTCTACGTAGAGACATATGATAGTGCAAATGCCATTTTCAAACTTGTAATAAATACATTTGTCACTTTCATTCACTTTAAACTCATTCGACAAAATCAGGTTATCAAATTTTTCATGCCACTGTTTAGGAGCTTGTTTAAGACCGTATAGAGATTTATCTAACTTACAGACCTTGCTTTCTTGCCCATGTATCACAAAACCTTCTGGTTGTTCCATATAGATTTCTTCTTCTAGGTCACCATTTAAAAAAGCTGTTTTTACATCCATCTGGTGTATCACCAGGTTATGAATAGCCGCAAGTGATATGAGCACCCTAATGGATGTTATTCTAGTGACAGGCGAAAAAGTGTCGAAGAAATCTATATTTTCTCTTTGTCTAAAACCTTTGGCTACAAGGCGTGCTTTGTATTTATCAATTGATCCATCGGGTTTTAGTTTCTTTTTCAAAATCCATTTACAACCTATAGGTTTGCAACCAGGAGGCAAGTCCACTAAGTGCCAGGTCTTGTTAGACTCTAGGGAGTCCATTTCATCGTTGATAGCTTCTTGCCATAAATCTGCATCCAAAGAAGACAATGCTTCCTTCAGATTTGCAGGATCCTCTTCCAAGTTATAAGCCATATATTCAGGTCCATAATCTTTAGCAACTCTCACTCTCTTACTCCTTCGAGTTTCTGTTTCGTCTTGTTTGTTGCTTTCAGAGCTTCTTATCACAGGAGCTTGACTTGGTTCGCCGCCCCCACTATTTCTCGATTTGAAAGGAAATTTATTTTCATAGAAGTCAACATCATTTGATTCTATGATTACTTTAGCATTTAGGTCGTAGAACCTATAAGCTTTGCTGTTTACCGCATACCCTATGAATACACATTCATAGGCTCTACTAGCGAGTTTAATTCGCTTGGGATCGGGGATTCTGACATAAGCAAGACAGCCCCAAGTTCGAAGATAAGACAAGTTGGGTTGTCTTTTCTTCATTATCTCATAGGGAGATGTTTTGTTTTTAGATTTAGGGATTCTATTCAGAACATAGCAAACAGTCAAAATAATTTCCCCCCACCAGTGAGATGCAGCACCAGAATTAAGCATAATAGCAACAACAAGTTCAGTAAGAGTTCTGTTCTTTCTTTCAGCTTTACCATTCATTTCAGGGGAATATGGAGCAGTAGTTTCATGTATAATTCCTTGCGTTTTGTAAAACTCATTAAAAAAACTAGAATCATACTCTGTTCCTCTATCACTACGAAATCTCTTAATCTTCTTATTAAATTGATTTTCAATTTCAGTTACAAATATCTTAAACATGTCAAGCGCTTCACTTTTATTTTTCATAAGATATACAAAGGTATAGTCGGAACAGTCGTCAATAAAAGTTATAAAATAGCGCTTTCCATTTCTGGTTAAAGTCCCATCAAGTTCGCATATATCAGAATGTATTAAGTCTAAAGGTTCAGATTCTCTAACTACTGATTTATGTGAACTTTTAGTTATTTTAGCTTGACTGCAAAAATCACATTTTTCAAAATCCTTTAGGGATAACTTTGGAATTAAGCCTAAGTTACTTAAATTCGAAATTACTCGTTTGTTCATATGACAAAGTCTAGCATGCCAAATATTAAAATCACACAACATGTAAGCAGAAGGAAACATTTTATTGATTTCAACATTTAATTTAAACATGCCATCAGTAGCGTACCCCTTCCCAACAAAAATACTATTTTTAGAAATAGTATACAAATCTGCCCCTATAGTCTGAGTAAACCCTGCCTTATTGAGAAGAAAACCAGAAACTAGATTCTTCCTTATTTCTGGAGTGTGCATGACATCTTTCAGAATTAAGGTCTTTCCTGATGTGAATGTTAGTTCCACATCTCCAATACCAGCAACATTAGTGGTGTGGGAATCTCCCAACAACACTTTCTTATCTTCAGCAGCAGTGTATGTTTTAAACATAGCACGATCATAACAGACATGGCGGGAGGCACCAGTGTCTATCCACCATCCATCTGATCCACCAACAAGGTTGATCTCAGTAATCATAGCAATGAATTGCTCTTCTGTCAAGTTAGCCTGATTAGCAGGGCCTGGCTTGTTCCTACACTTGCGTGCAATATGACCCTCTTTTCCACAGTGAAAACAGAGAAAAGGAGTAGGGCCATTTCTTGGAGGTGGTTGCTGCTTTGCAATTGGGGCCTTTGGAGGGTTCCCATTCTTGTTGCTGTTCTTTGAAGGGCGATTCTGAATCTTTAGCTGTTTGCTGTTTGGCTTCAGAACTGCTCCGATGAATTTCTTTTTCTTGTTGTTTGCCACAAGAAGAACTTCATCTTTCTGGTCTTGCTTACGGGATTCTTCCTCAATTCTAAGGCGAGTTATCAGACTTTCTAAAGAGAATTCTTTTGTTTTATGCCTGAGAGAATTTTTAAAATCTTTCCAAGCAGGGGGCAGTTTGTCAATAATAACAGCAATTTGAAACTGTTCATTAAGGGACATACCTTCAGAAATGGTTTCGTGAACAATTTTCTGGATTTCATGAGACTGAGCTTCCACGGATCTGTCATCTGTCATCTGATATTTGAGGTAGCGGCTAACAGCATACTTTTTGGCTCCAGCTTCCTCAGTATCATATTTCTTCTTCAGAGCTTCCCAAACCTGTCTAGCAGTATTGCTGTCTGAACTGTAGTAATCATACAGATCATCAGCAAGTCCATTTAGAATATAATTCTTACATAAGTAATCATTATGTTCCCATTGGGTTAATTCAGCAGCTTTCTTATCCTTTTCTGTTTGTTCAGCATTTTCTGGAACAACAGGAATGTCATCCTTCAGAACGTTGGCAAGGTTTTTCGTGGTTAGAAAAAATAACATCTTTTGTTGCCATCGTTTGAAGTGACTTCCTTCAAACCGAAACGGTTTGTTGTAGTCAGAAACAGAAGAACCTGACCCAGTAATTTCGTCGGTAGACATGGCAGTTCGAAAAACCTCTTAAAATTGTTGTTTTGGATTTCGAAAAAATTTAAAAAAACAATTTATGCCACCGATAAGATTACTGGGATGAGTCGCGGACTAGGTCGCTCTCTTTAAGACGTTTCAAGGCACTGCCCAAAGGTGCAAGGCAGACTATCAACCACGAAGTCCCCAGGATAAAACAGCCCAGATCACTGTACGGAGTTCTACTGCACTGCAGAAAACCGTTCGAATTACACCCTCAATATGGCAGTCTGACGACTACCACTCGTAATATGGCACGAAGGCCACTCAAGAAAAGAGAAGAAGTAGAAGTAAGAACGGGGGGAAGAAGAGAGAAAAGCCTCAGAATCGGAGTGCTTTTGGTGCAAGTTTTCAAGTGAGGAGACCAAGGCCGGGCCGAGCCGGACGGACGGACGGACGGCAGCGCGCGCGCGCGTGTGTGGTGGTCAACTTTGCTTGCGTTCTCCCTCCTTCACAAAATTGGGGTACCCCTTGGGGCACACCCCAAGGTACATACCTCCACCTTATATACCCTTCCAAAGTGTGGTATCCCTCCTATGTGGGACTTCTCATTTTTTTCAATTCACAATCACACTAGTTCATTAATGTCACCATTAATACCAACAATTCCTTCAATAATTATTCATCATTTCCAACAGTTATTGTTCTGGGTTGATCTTTTAGTGATAATTTTTTTCCTTTTCTTTCAGTGCTTCTTTCCTGAGAACTTGATTGCCAGTATCAGAACACCATTATTCATTCTTAATAGTGCATATGACTACTGGCAGGTAAATGTCTGATTTCTGACACATTTGTCTAAACTGTGATAAATCATATTATAAGATCTATGGTTGTTGTGATAAATTACTTGACATATTATTAACAAATATATGTTGTTTTTGTCAACAGATCCAGGCAAGCTTAGCTCCTCCATCGGACGATCCGCACGGCCATTGCCGTGATTGCAGATTAAACCATGCTAAATGCACTGGCTCACAAATTCAATTTCTACAAGGTGGTTTAATGCATGAGAAAATGCTTTAATTAAAAGTACAAAAAATTTGTCAGTGTATTCAATTATTTAACTACTGTGATCTAATACAGAATTCAGGAATCACATGTTGAATGTTGTAAGAGGCTTCTCAAGATCAAATCAAAATGGATTGTTCATAAATTCATGTTTTGCACACTGCCAATCTGAGAGGCAAGACACATCGTTTTCTGACAACTCTCCTGTCATTGGAAACAAAGTAGGTGTCACATATCCCTTATGCTGTTTAAATTAAAAATTTGCATGTTGGTACTTTTTTTACTTATACTAATTACTTTTTTAAAAGTTTTAAGATCTTATTGTTTTTTATTTCAACGGACAATGTTAGTACATTAGTATTGTTGAGATCTTATTGTTTTTGTGTCTATTCTAACACATATGCATTGATAATATGTAGGCAATTGCTCTGGCCGTCGGAGACTGGTATTTCAACCGCACGGTTGTTAAGGACATTGATTGTCCTTACCCTTGTGATAAAACATGCAACCATTTAGTTTTCAGATGAACTAAATTATATTCTCATCTGCAATTAGGGAATATACTATTCATTTAATGATCAAAACAATAAAATAAAATTGTTGCTGAAAAGTACAAATTCAATAAGCCTCTTCCATGAATTAGTAGTTAAGGAGATATTTTTTTTTGGAGAAATTTGACAATATAGACGGACTATCCACTCTACAAAATTTGTGTAACCGCAAGCTCATTTTTGAAATACGGTTGTTAGACAAGAACTTGAAAGAAGGCTCGCAAACATACCCGATTACAAGAACTTTTGTCCCGACCAACATTTTCCCCGATCCAACAAATAGTACCCACATCAAACAGGTATAACATTTATACAATTTAAAAAAAAAACACTTTTTATGGACAATTATTGACATTTTATTTCTTCCAATAACTATGAAAATAAACACTTTTTTATGGACACTTTCAATAACTAGGAACCCAACTCACCGCAACCGACAAAGTCCAACTCAAATGACAAAGAAGATATAAAACAAAAAGGTAAAATACATGAAGAAGTGAAGTTTGAAGATGAGGATAATGATCAGGACAAGGCTGACAACCCATTATCAAAAGGAAAAATCAAGGTACAATAGAGCAATAAAACCTTTGAGATATCATCTTCAATGAAGACACAATCAAGACAACAGTTACAAAAAAGAAGATTATGATCGAGAATATTACATCATCTGACGAAGAGCCCATCCTTTTACATACCTTAAGGAGAACAAAAAAGAAGAAATCAAAAGAAAAATAATCGGGAGGTGTAATGAAATTGATCAACCCAAAAAAATCCAAAAAATATTGAGAAAAGTTAAAATTCACTTTAATAATTTTTAGTTTCAACAATAAATTAATATTTTTTGTAACTCAATTGTAAATCAATTGAGTCTATCTCTTAATTTCAATTATCGAATAAATTACTTCTTTTCTACAAATCACGTTGGTACAATCTATATCTATCTATTATAATATATTAAAAAATAACTCCAACACCATATGTTGCCATGTCATCGGTCGAATGCCACAAAATCGAATTTAGGCCACTTCACCAAAAATATGATTAATCTTTTTGCTACTTTTTCATTTTCCACAAATTCTATACACCATGAACTATCTTATACTATATCTCCTATTTAAATATTATTTCATAATATCTACACAAAATTTTCTAAATTAATCCCACATTATTATTGCATAAAGTCACATTATTATTTCATAATTTTTGCCCCACATCTTTCAAATTAATTCCACATTAATCAACTTCACATTTTCGCCTCTACCTGCCATCAACTTTTTTTTTCGTCTCGATTGATCAACTTCACATTTTCGCCTCTATCTGTCATCTATTTATTTGATAAGCAATTGTATTTCTTCAACTTATAACTACCATATCAATAATCATTTGACAATTGAGACATGAAACTTCATATTGATTTTTTTTTTAAATTCCACTTAAATTAAATTAATTAAAATATACCCGCGCAATGCGCGGGTTAGTATCTAGTAATATATTAAAACAAACCCCCAAAATAATATATTGACATGTGACACTCATTTTGACACATCATTCAATAGTATGATGTGGCACCTCTAGAATTCATTCATTTTTTATTCCACATTCTACTAATTCTTTGTTTATATCTCTATAACTAAAAAAACAACAATAAAAAGTAACTAAAATAGTTAAATTATTAAACTAATGATATTTTAAAGTTTTATCAATGATATGTAATCAAAAGAAGTCATTTAAAACATGCAACATACACTTTTGTAAAATAATATGGACTAAAATTGGTAACAGAAAATTTTAAAAGGATCAAAGTTTGAAATTTGGTAAATGCAGAGGGACTGAAAACATATTTAACCAAAAATAATTTAGGAAAAACAATATTCCATTGAATGATCAATCTTTGTTAATAGTTTCAAAAGAAGGATTCATAATTGAAAAAATAAATAAGGATAATATAAAATTTCAAGGTATTCAAATCACATGTAAAATGAAAACTTGTATGTTGCAAACCTGATGTCCATACATCAGTCCGATCCAATGGTTAACGAATGCGCAATTGATGTTTTTCTGAGACAGGTTTGTCAAAATCGGGAATAGAGTTTACTCTTCTCTTTTATCTGTTTGGTGGATGTTTTTTTTCCTTTCAAAATAGTATCTCTTTCCAATCCTAACAAGACCCTCTCTACTTGAATAAGTGAGACACCTGGATCTTTCTTCCACATAGAAAGAGAGTACAATACGTCATGACTTACGAGGGACTTGGGATTGAGAAGTTTTTATCAATTTTATTTAAGATTTTGTTCTTCTAGAATGAACAATTCACTTGAGAGAATAAAGTGAGTAATGTTAACTATTAATTATCACATGAATGGTTATCGGTTATAATATCAATCATTGAATATTGTAGATGAACTGCATCATTTTTCTACGTTGCTTCTTTATAAAAGATCTAAATTAGTTAGACCAATTTTGTGATTTTTTTTAATTAATTTAAATAACTAATTTACGATTTAACTCAGTACTAAACAATTAAACACGAGTTAATAATAAAAAATTAAACACAACTAACAAAATTAAAAAACTGATAAAAATAAGGAAACAAAAATCGCTCAAAAAATAAAACAATTGAAATTTTTAAAAAGTTAACAGTGCATTTATATTTAATTATTTTATTACACATGTCTGTGTCTTTTATTTTTTCCATTTTATAATACTTATTAGAAGTTTAACCACAACTGCTTCCATAACTGCTTCAAGACATCAACGCCATGTAGATCTAGAATTCAAGAGAATCATATAATTAAACAATAAAATATAAATATATATATATATATATATATATTATAAATGGAGTGAGAAGAACGGAGACACAAAGGAAAGAAAATTCAAAATTATTAATAAAAAATTTGAAAATTTGAGAAGAAATATTTGAAATAATTTATATACATTAACACGCATAAATTAGAAAATGAAAAGTCGAATTGAAAATTTAAAAATATCAACCTATAAAATTGATCTTACACTTACTATCTACTTTTTTTAGGCTAAATTACACTCGTGGTCCCTTAACTTAATTTCAGTTAACGTTTTAGTTATTTATCTTTTTTTTTCCGATTTTGTTTTTTATTCTTTATTTGATGTTGTTAGAGATGAAAATATGAGTTTATTTAAATATTTCAGTTATGAATTTGATGAAATTTGTATTATATTAAGGATGATAATTAATTTTATGGGTTTTGTTTGAAATTTTTGATGAATTTTTGCCAAAAAA
>JBBPBP010009777.1:53536851-53570632 GCA_037974735.1 Cicer chorassanicum | reverse complement strand
ATATAAATTGTTCATGAAAATAAATACATTCATTTCAAAATATTAAATTTATAGATTGGATGAAGTATAAATTAGAGCATGGTTTCAATTAACGGTAAAAATAATAAAAATCAAGTAGTGATTTTTTATCATTCCCAACATTATTTCGTGTTTTTGTCGTAAAAATTAATACTTTGAGTTTATTCATTATATACAGTTTCCAAAAAGGATAATTAAATCAAAATATTTTTGAAAGAAATACGTGACATAACACCTCTATATAAGAATTAGTTATCGAAAGTTTAAGTGAAAATGAGATATAAAACATAAAATATAAGAAATAATATTTCGTTCAATTAGTCAAAAAAAAATAATAAAGAAATAATAGTGCTCAAGATAAAAAGTAAAATAAAAATAAAAATAATAATCATAATCATATAAAAACCAATTCTTACAAATAAAACACTCTTTATTTCAAGAATTTTAGTATACATTGGTAGCTTCAGCCACTAGAAGCAGATGATTTTTTTTTGTAGTTTTCATGTTTTGGTTTCTGCTTGTCATGCAGGTTTCATCTGATCTGAAGCTAGAGGAAGAAGAAAAAGAACTGCGCCTTCCTGATGAGACAGTATGCTTTAATATATAGTGCAGTGTATATTTTGTACTTACTCAATATTTGGTGAAATGCTTATTAAAGTGATGTAAAAATTCTTACTCCCTTGTTGGAATTCTCTCTACAGCTTATTGTATTTGTGAGGGGCGGGAACAGAAGGCTAATGCAAAACATAGGTAACATACCTATTATCAGTAACAACCATATTAAGGAATGCTTTCAAATTTCTAACCAAGAGGTTATGCTTAGTAACTAGAGAGTGAGTTGATACATTTATAAGATTATGTATTTTTTTTTACTCATTGTTCCACAGTAAAATTAGGGGAAGACATGATTTTTGATTCTTTGTTACTTCTCAGATTGCAGTGGACTGTGCAAATTGAGGTGCAGTTCTCATTCAAGGCCCAACCTGTGCTATAGGGCATGTGGAACTTGTTGTGTGAGGTGCAAGTGTCTCCCACCTGGTACATCCGGAAACAGGGAGCTATGTGGGACTTGCTATATGGATATGACCACACATGGCAACAAGACTAAGTGCCCTTAGATGAACAAACACATTGGATGTTAGCTCAATTAGATTGTACTCCACTCTTCCTCCCATCAACCAAAAACTTGTGTAGTTCAAGTGTACTGTGTAGGTATTTTACCCCAAAAAAAGAAGTGTGCTCTAGGTTGATTTCTGTCTACTTAGGATGTGCACTTTGGTTGTATTGATATTTTACTTAGTGTTGTGTTGTAGTTTGTTTGTGTCATGGTGTGACCACTATGATATTTGATTGAGTCAATTAAATTTGATTGAGTCAATTAAACTTTTTACCTTTGTTTGCTTGAAATATAAAGCTAATGCGTTATCAACCAAGTTTGGGTTTAGTGGTTTGTATTCACAATGTGGTGAATCAAAGTTTGAATCTCAATTGAAAAAAATATCTACACGATGGTGTTTCAAACCAAAACTAATGCATTGTCTTCACTTTCTTTCTAGTTCTGTTCCATGCTATTTCCAATCTATTGTGTTACATGTAACATGGCAACACAATCACACAATTTGAATTGTTAGACCATAAATCTATGTCCCAACTTTGCATTTTAGACTCAATTTATTAAGTCGAAGAGTAAACTATCTGATCTTCGCTATGACAGTCTAAATCAAATGCAGAGAATTCAAATTCATTCTTGAAAAAATACCATTGAAGAATTTTGATTCACACGTAATCAAAAGATTACATGGATGTGAGATGATTGAATTTTGATTTTGTGTTCTAAATTTTATTGATGAGGTGACTTATATTTAGAGTTTGTGCTTTAAATCATACTTAGTGGAAGTCACTGTTAGAAATTTTATTTCTAAATAAATATTGATCTTCCATTGATTTATTATACATTGGTTGAATGATATCTTCTGTTTTACCCAAAAGAATGTTGGTGTCATGTAACTAGCTTGTGTAATACAATCCTGAAGAATGGTTAATGACTTAAATACAAGTATATTTTATTTATATACACTCCCATTTCTTATGCCAGATCATATGTATATGCTGAGGAGACGTGAAATGTTGCCAACAATCTAGTTGGCTGCGTATTGGAAATAAAATTATATAAAGATCTGCTTCAGAGGATGAGAATCAAATTTGGTACCAAATCATATAACAAGCCTTCTGAAATTTTCCACCAGGGTTAGATATTGTGGAAATTTACATCTTGCAAGCATTGCTGTCTTTGCACACTTCACCCTGCAAAAAGGATTGGAAAAAAACACAAATCAGCACCAAACAGTACTCAAAACTTTATATTGTTAGGAATGTTAAAATGCAAAACATGTTACAAACAATGGCCTGAACAAATGTTTGAATAGAGTCAAATTATTCCAGAACTCTAAACATTATGCATATCATATTTTAGCAGTTTTATGTGATGTATGAATCATTATTTGATAAAATAGTTAATTAATGCAATAAATTTCGTGCTATTTTTCTTCGTTATAGACGAGCAAAGTCAAACTAATGAGTCTTTAGTTTTTGCGACATAAGGTCAACTATACCTAAAGACTAATCAAGGCAATTGGACATAGTTTCAATCTCAATTATTCTAATGTATAGGATGTTAAAGAATCCCTCGGGCTTTCAAAATTCAGATGAAACATTCTATGCAAAGAACTTTCTATTCTCTAGCTTTGAAATTCTTTTCGCATTCAATTTTTCATTGCCTTCTTTATTTTCCTGGTTTTATTCTACATAACATTTTATGCTAAATTTAACATGATACTTTATGCAGTTGAATATGAATACCTTCTTCTTTCGAGCCTCTAATATTTCTTCTATAGGCGGCCGTCCTGAAAACCAAGATAAGATAATTAATGCATAAATTTAAAGGATATTAACATAATCATTCTAGTTAGCATAACCATGAAGGCAAGTCTTGATCTCAAGTATTGCAACATTAATAATTAATTATATTCAGCATTAAGAAATGAAACTAAAAATGATAATTTTATTGATGGCTGGATACCTGGATTTTGTCATCAACTTTAAGATTAGATGATAGTCTTATTTCAATAATTCTATACTTCTCCGGCTTTTAATGTGACCATATCATTTCTATTAAATAGATGACTAGCATGACTACAACATCCCAACTACAGAAAAAAATAAAAAATCTAAGGTATAACTTTTAGCCATAGAAAGAACAATTACAATACTACTAAATGGAAATTTTGGTGCAAAATCATTTTATGAGCTCTGCATTATAAGAGTACAGTAACTAGGAGACTGATTGTAACTAAGTGTAGAATCATAAAGGTATATGACAGCTGTCCTAGTGACTGACAGCTATCCATCTAACCTCTTGTAAACCTGCTATAGCAGGTGATACCTCAGCAAGTATATAAGCTGAGATGATGAGAATTGTACCAAGATTTTCAATAATGAAAAACAGTTATGATTGATATTCAATATGCATTTACCTGTAACTTGAAGACGATATTTAGCCCATACACCATATACGGAATCCGCAATTTTTGCAATCTGTGAATATTGTTTTTTTCCATCAATAACACTACATAATGAACCAAGCTGTCTTATGTGCAGTAAAGCCAAACGGCAAAGATTTCTCCGTTTTGTACAACAACAGAATAAGTCCTTCAAAAGTATGGAATGAAAACTTACTGGTTCATATTTTGTAATGGCATAAACCCAACCAAGGCCAACCTGTTCATATAATCTCCTAAAAGCCTGCAGAGTGCCGCACCAACATGCAACACACATAAACATTTTAATTGCAAAGAAAAGTAAAACAGAATTTCATAGTGGAACAATAACATATTCCATTCAACAGATTCATTGACAACAATCAATTATGGAGGGACTACTAATTAATTTTCTAAATTTTCATCAAGTAATTCCATAAAAAATTGAACATATCCAGATAATGATATTATGGAAGTGGGAACATGATTAGAGAAGTGTCAATAACTATCCTAGGTTAGTAAAGAAGACGGGGAAAGAAGACATACTTCAACATCGGTGACTACAGTTCCATCTGATAGAATAGCATGAATTCTTCCCATAGCCTAAAAGGAAAAAAAAATAAAACAATCATTATACTGTATCTATAAACAAATGCAACAGATGCTTGAAAACCTCACACGTCCATGTACCAATTAGTCCATTACTTGTAAAGCAAGTCTTCACATATCAAAAAAATTCAGCCGAAATTACCACATTTACTGATGTTCATGAAAAATTAATGAACCAAACAAACAAAGATCTAATAATTGAGGTATGCAACCAAAAGTAAAATAATATCAGCAAGTTAAAAAAAAATGTCAAACTATAGAGAGAAGAAAATATGGAAATGGCATGTAATAGACCAATGACTATACTACAATTTCACTTTAGACGATGAAAAAAGTAAGCAATAATAATTGATTATGAAAAAAATAATCAAGTGAGAGGTGCAAAATCAAAATGAGGTTAAGACTAACAGTTTGATAGTCAAGGCCGTGATGCTCCTGAGGAGAGTAATCATCTGAGCCTATATCAACAAACTTGATTGTTCCGTAAGTCTTGTTCCTCTCTCGTAGCATATTCACCTAACATTGCAAGTAATAACAACAACAAGCAAAAGACTCTATCAATTATATGCAATGAAACTAAGCTCACTAAGTAAGCATGCAAAACAGTAATTATTTATGAACAAAACAACAAGATTTATTTTAATTGTTATTGGAACAAAGATGAACCTCTCGCATGCATAGTGGACAGTCTCCATCATATAGCATTTTAATCTTCCAATCTTTAGGAGACTGTTCTTGGTCTTCTTTCTTAGAAATTGTAGGTTCTACAACTGTTTCACTACTAATAGCTCGAATGCAGAATTGAGACCCTACAAATTAAAAAATTAAGCACATTGGGTTCAAATTTAATATGTTTATGTGTGGATAGTGAATATCCAGAACGATTAAAGTCCACAAAAAAAAAAATCTCTTTACATAAAAATACTAGTGATAATTAATAATAATGGTTTAGTTTACAAAAACAATGATATTGAATAGGGGGGTACAGGGTAGTAGTACCTACCAGGTTTGAGAATTGGAAGCGGTGGAAAAGCACTGGCGTGTGGAAGACGAGGAGGGAGATTGTGGAATGGAAACTGTGAAAAGAGTGATGATCGGTTATGGAGTCTTGCAATACAGGAAGCAGAAGAAGCAGTTGCTGCGATTCTCAAAGCCATTCCTTGGTGGTTGGGTTGAGTGGTGAATTGCAGTTATTGTTGTTGTTGTTGGAGATGGAAGAAGGTTTGTGTCTAAACAAACCAAATTCATAATCGCGTTTCATTCTTAACCGCAATTGCTCGCAATACGTGGCAACTTCGGGGTCGCCCATATTCATCACATGACACCATCTTGGTTTTTCACATTTTCTTTGACAAGGGCGAATCTGGAAATTCAACTCAATCCCCTACTTAGTTGGTACATTTAATTATAATAATTTAGATTGGTATTTAAAAGTCGTTTATGAAAGTAAAAATTTACGACTCATCTACTTCTTACGATTTGTAGTGTGTCTATTTTATAGGGTTTCTTAACCAATTTCTTAGGACATTCACCTTAATATTAATTAGAGTTATATTTGAGAAGAATAATAAATATTGGTAAATTAAGTCAAGAAAAAATAAATCTTGGTAAATTGAAAATAATTTTTTTTTTTCAATTGATGCTAATGTTCTTATCTAAAACTATTTTTTTTTTACAAAGAGTAAGAAAAAAAAAACTTGACGCAGAGTGAAAAAATTAATGAAGAATATATATAGGGAAAAAAGTGTCTTCAAACGAAATTTCGCATAGAAAGCACGGGTTTGTTGCTTCCGAAAGAGCTCAGAACTTGACCAACATCATTTTCACATCAATCAACAAAAGCATGGCATTCTTGTTGAACAAATCAACCCTTGCTTCCCATTTTCGATCTACCTCTCAGGTATTTTTCCTTTTAATTATACACCGAATCATAATCATAATCATTACCAATTTCATTTGTAAGCTTCAGTTTTTTGTCCTTCCATCCGTGATTCATTTCTGTCTTAAATCGATAGCAGAAGACTGATGATTTGGTTTCTTTCTCTCGCCGTCGATTCCACGTTGAACCCGGGACTCGTGAAAAAGCTGTAAGGCTTCTTAAGCTTCATTTTTTTTTTTTTGCTTTATTTTCTTTCGCTTTAAATAATTTAGGGCTTATAGGTTACCTATTTCCTCATAATTACTTTGATTTAACTTTAGAACTTATCAATTTTTTTTTATGAATACCAAACTGACATTAATGATATACATCTGGTTTCTACTCGAAATTGATCAATGAGAATGGTAGAGTTTTTTTGGGGGGGAAGGGGGGGCAGGTGGTTGAAAGAATTATTTTGTTACCAAATATTTGGAATTAGGATTGACCCATTCAATTGTACTACTTCGATTACGTTGCAGCTCTTGGCAGAAGATTCAGCTCTCAAGCCATTCAAATCATATAAGCAGAGTGTGAAAAAGCTCAGAAAATTTGGGGATGTTTTAACTATTGTTGTTGTTGCAGGTATGCTATCTTTTAATCCTACTTTTGATGAAAGGGATGTGGGTTTGGGTATTTGTGATTTGTGACAGAAAGTTGAATAATTTTGATGTGGATTAATGAAACCATGTGGAGTGCTTTATTATCTCTCAAGCAAGGCTTGAAATCACTTCCAATGAGCTGAAATATTTTCTATGTTTGAGCCTAGCTTTGGTTTGTTATTAAAAGTTTTGTAAAGAAGTCTGAAATCTGATGCTAAAACATTTTAGTGGGCCAATGTTATTAATGGTGTATGGCAGTTGATGGCCAGATAAGATGTTTGGTATAAGCAAAATCCTTAGTGATTTGGGAATCCAGTATGCCTCTATAGTTTAATTGCTGATGCAAGATTACTTCAAAAATAAATTGGTGTTGCTGAATCTCATTGATTATGGTAAGTACACTATTTCAATATTTTCCGAAAATAATACAATGGGGAGGATGTGGTTCTCTTTAACCCTGGGGGTACATAGGCATTGTCATGGCCAGTTTGCAATTGCCTCAATCGGTCTTTTTTTGTGTGACTGATATCTAGGGGTGTTCATGATTCAAAAACTAAACTGAATTGGACCACATTAATGGTTTGGTTCAGTTCTTGAAAACCACTTTCATAAAAACTAGTTAATTTTCGAAGTAGTTTCAGTTCAACTCTGAACCGGTTTATAAATATAAACCAGTTTAATATTTTGAACAAGTTTTTAGTTAAAATCGGTTTTGAACTAGTTCTTTAGTAAAAAAAAATTTAAAAAAAATCGGGAAGAGAATTTCAAAATTCTTTTGAATTTCAAAAATCGGGAAGAGAATCTCAACTACCTATAATTTCCCACTAACACTCACATATATTTGTATCTTTTTTTTTATTTATTTTTTATTTTTAAATGAACTGCATTTTAAATCATTTCTATAAAATATAAATTCCTACCAAACACATGAATAGGAATGTTATTCCTGATAATACTGTTCACAGGAATATCATTCCAAGGAATGTAATTTGATACCTTGAAACAAACACACCCTAATGGATGGTTTCCAAGTGCTAGGATACTTATCAATTGGTATGAAAGTTGGTTGTCAGTTGGATACTTTTAGGGATTAACTGGAAAGGCCGAGTAAAGAGTCGTAGAGTGCAGCCTTCAGAATGCCAATTTTATGGGGTGGGGCAATTATAGGGACTTGGGTATTATGAGTTTCCCAAGTCCCTCATTGAGTAGTATAAGATGTTGGGTGGAGTATTTAAGTGGTTTACTAGTTCTCCCTTAATACCCAATTATAGGGACTTGGGTATTAAGGGAGAATTCCTCAAGTGTTTGGATACTTATTGGTCTATTCCTATAATCACTACTTCACCATTTACAAAATAACCCAGTATTTACTGCTAGTTAACATGTTTCAAATGTTTGTTATTTTTTTAACAAAATGTTTAGCTTATAGTTGAATTCTCAATTACAGCACATCACTGGTCACCTTTTATGTGTTTGACATGGTCTACAATATAGCTAGTAACAAATGTTAATAACACCAAAACAGGTTCATGATTGACACTTCATTACCAACATAATATTCAGTTTTATTTATCTGTGTTATACCACTTTTATGAAGTAAATATTAGTTACTACCTTTTTGTGTTAGTTTATATCGACCGTTTTAGTTCCTTTCCGGTTGTAGATTGCCAATTGTCTTTGAATAGGAACTGCCTCCAATTTGCTAGTTAATGCCAGAGTATGGTTTAAATATGAGGAAATGTGTTAATTTAGATTGGATTTGAATTTCCATGACTTAGTGTGCCACAATTTCCTTCTTGAAATTGTCTTCCAAATTTTCAACGTTCTTGTATTCTTTTTTGTGATGTTTCAGGATGCTGTTACGAGATATATGTCAAGGCAGCTATAAGAGAAGAAGCTCGCAAACAGTAGTGTTCTGAAAGTGTGGAATGGGATGAACATTTGGATGCTAGTTTTTTTTACATTGTATTTGTATGGCAACAATTTGGACGTTTTGATAGCCATGTTAGAATAAGCTGAAAAGCATTTAAACCCAAATTGCTTGTGCATGAGTAGTTTTTTCTCTGTTCAAGATATGCCCTTTCCGATGATAATGTTGATTGGCAGATGATAAATTTGTGGCTTTAGATCTGAAATATATAGAACACGTTCTACCATCAAAAGTGAGGGTGAGCAAGTTAGTCCAGCGAGTAGTTAGAATCCGATAAAAAGTCAAAAAAATTAGAGAGTTGAATGAGCATTTATCTTTATTTAAAGATGGTCCCGATCTGTATTACTGTTTGGGTGTTCATATATTGATTCTGCCCCCTCATGTGAGATGATATGGTTGGTGTTAACAACACCATGCATTTTTAAAATAGATTAATTCAGTAAGAGTTTTGAAACAGTAATTTTTTAAAATATGCATTTTTTTACTTTGAAATTAAAAAATATCCAAAATATCAACACGTATAATTTTTAAAGGATGATAGTAGCAGACTAAAGTTCTTTAACGAAAAGATAGTAGACCAAAACATTCAACTCACAAGTGAATTGTTCATATCTGACCAAATCGGTGGTAAGCTGCAAGCATTTCATTTTATTTCCGACCATACCTTTACTTAACCAACAATAAACAAGTCAGATGATACGAATATCATATAAATTCCAGGAAGATGAAGCTAAAAAAATCCATACAGGACGATAATTTGTTTTATGTCTTTCAATTTTGTTGTACTTGCATTATTACCTTTTGGTATTTGGACAGCAGAGCAGAGCAGTATATGTTGCTATAGACAAACACTCCTGAAAAGGTTGGTGAAAACATGACAACTTTCGAAAATATAGCGATATGTTGGAATCTTGTAGAAATAATGAGAAAGAAACTAAGCACTGAATGTGAGACACCTGTGGTCATTGTCATGGATGGTACTGTGGTCATTGAGTACAGACACCAAAACTTTTGCTTTTTATTTTTGTCTCTAGTAGTAGTATGTTTGAAATGAAAGTTAGGTAGACCAATCAATGATCAACAATTCGCAACTGCTCCTTTTCAAATTGTTAGAACCTAAGCTGTATATTCTTCAAACACAACCCAAGTGAGATTATGAATTGTTAGTTAAAGTTGAAATGGCATCATTTGCAGGAACTACACAGAAGTGTAAGGCATGTGAGAAGACAGTGTACTTGGTGGATCAACTCACTGCTGACAACAAGGTCTATCACAAATCTTGCTTCAGATGCCACCATTGCAAGGGTACTCTCAAGGTACAGTAACCAACTAAATCACACATTTACATTATTTTAATCCAAGAAAATGAGCAGTTTAATCGTAAAATTGAGGATAAAAAAGTATATATACACATAGTTTGAGAAAGTTTATAGATTATAAGATTATATGGTAGTCCTGAATAGTTAAAGGTTTGTGACTGACCTAAATGTATGGAACCAAGCCTTGACATTTTTATTAATTAAAGTTAAGTTAATCATGGTATTTGGATACCCCTTTTATTCAATTCTTCAAACAATGCTTCACACATTACTCTATATGTCATTAGTCCTTTGATTTTGAGATGCACATCAAATTGCAATATGAATTAGTTGAAGTCTTTATAATAATTCTGTTATTTTCATGCACCCTGCAGTTAAGCAATTTTAGTTCCTTTGAGGGTGTTTTATACTGCAAACCTCATTTTGATCAACTCTTTAAGAAGACTGGCAGCCTGGACAAAAGTTTTGAAGGTAAATTGCTATCATATAGTTGTTTCTATTGCATAAACACTTCTTTAGTATATTATTCAGCTTAGCCTATTTAGTTATTTTCCTCCTGTTTCTCATTAAGTTTTTTTAACATTTGTGGCTTGTAGGAATTCCAAGAACTAGTAGAATTGAAAGATCTACTAACCAGGTTTTTGTAAATTTGATTCATATATTAAACTTCCTTCTAATTCTGAGCATTTTTAAATAAAAAAATTTGTAAGTGAAGGTTTTTTATACCTTCTGTTAGATTAACATTTTGTAAACTCTCTCTCTGGAATTCTCCAGGTCCAAAGCAATAGCAAGTTTTCAAATTTGTTTGCTGGAACTCAGGAAAAATGTGTTGCTTGCAAGAGAACAGTGTATCCAATTGAAAAGGTATACAACTATATGTATCAAATTTTTCTTCATGAAAATGATGTTTGTTGTTGAATTCCTCTTTCTTCTAAATTTTATACAAAGCAAACCAATAAGTTCAAGATACTCTCAATTCAAGTTCTTTTTATGTTTTCATCAATTTTAGACCTATATACATAAGATATCTAATTTCTTTTTGCTCAACAATATTAACTAACATATAGACATCTTGTTTGTTTTCACTTTAGCACCATCGTCTCATTTGTTTGCTAGTCTCCAAATTTTTAATTATATTCCACCCTGTATCGCTGAACTTATAATTAATGAAATACAATGAATTTATTTTTCGGCAAAAAAAAACAATATTAACATAGACATCTTTACTTATTTTCCCTATAAAAAATCTTTTTATTTTGCTAATGTAATTATAAGAAACTTTTCTTACATTCATGATGGTACCTTCTGCTGTTCTTTTTCAGGTAGGTGTTGATGGAACATCTTACCATAAGGGTTGTTTCAGGTGTAACCATGGAGGATGTGTAATTAGTCCATCAAACTATGTGGCGCATGAACATCGTCTTTATTGTAGACACCACCATACTCAATTGTTCAAGCAGAAAGGTAACTTCAGTCAACTTGACAAGCAAGAAAATGTAGAAGAAGGGGTGACTGAGAACACAACAACTGAGTAATACAAATGCAAACTTATCAGCCATCAATAGCACTGTTTCAATCCACAGTTTTCTCTGTTTCTTTTGTATGTGATAATTTTTTAGACAAATTTTGAGGTTGAGAATTGAGAAGGTAGTAGATAGAGTCTTATTTTTCCAAACAAACATATTGCAGTTTCAGCTGCATTCTGCTTTCAAACTTTATACTAAGTTGGTATTTTTCAAGACTAATGAAATTTGGTTCTCTAAGTAATTACATCCAGGGGAATTTTAGTTTTCATTTTCTTTTAAAATGTTTGAACACTTGTACGTGTAAAATACATTTAGGAGGTTGAGAGTTTGATTTCCATTTTAGCCAAAATACTAATAATATTAACTGAAGAAAGTAAAAGACAAAATAATATAATACTTTCATATTTTATTACTACAGCCTTAAGCTGTTTATATAGGAAAAGAAATTACAATAGTAATACTGAGTAATAATGACAAAATCATAAAATAAAAATAAATATAATAATATAAAATAAAAGAGAATCAAATATGATTTCTCTTGATTCTTCAACACCCCCCCTCAAGTTGGTGCATAGATATCTGTCATGCCCAACTTGGCTATAAGTCGCTCAAAATTGGGTCTTGCCAAACTTTTTGTCAAGATATCAGCAGTTTGCTGATTGGAAGTCACAAATGGTAGGCATATAATTCCAGCATCAATTTTTTCTTTTATGAAATGGCGGTCAATCTCAATGTGTTTGGTTCTATCATGTTGTACAGGGTTGTGAGCTATACTTATTGCTGCTTTGCTATCACAGAACAATTTTAAGGGTGAGTCAACTTTCATTTTCAATTCGTCCAAGAGTTTACGAATCCATAAAAGTTCACAGATTCCTTGAGCCATTGCTCTGAATTCAGCTTCTGCACTACTTCGAGCAACAACCCCTTGTTTCTTACTTCTCCAAGTAACTAAATTTCCCCAAACATAGGCACAATATCCAGTGGTGGATTTTCTATCAGTAATTGATCCTGCCCAATCAGCATCTGTAAATATAGATACTTCTCTGTCATTAGTTTTCTTGAAGTACAAACCCTTTCCAGGATTGGATTTCAAGTACCTTAAGATCCGATAAACTGCCTCCAAGTGTTCTTCATAGGGAGAATGCATGAATTGGCTTACAACACTCACAGAGAAAGCGATGTCAGGTCTAGTGTGGGCTAGATAAATAAGTTTGCCGACTAACCCCTGGTATCTTCCAATCTCAATAGGAACACTGCCTTTCTCCCAAAGTTTAGCATTTAATTCCATAGGAGTATCTGTTGGTTTACACCCACTCATCCCAGTTTCTTCCAAGAGATCTAGGATGTATTTTCTTTGAGAAACAACAATTCCCTTCTTTGAGCGAGCAACTTCCATACCAAGAAAATATTTAAGCGCGCCTAAATCTTTGATCTCAAATTCTTGTGTCAAATTTTTCTTCAACCTTTCCATCTCGACAATGTCATCTCCTGTGAGAATAATATCATCTACATATACAATTAGAATTGCAATTTTACCAACATTAGAGAATTTCATGAACAGAGTATGGTCTGATTGTCCCTGCATATATCCTTGCTTTTTGACCGACCGAGTGAATTTTTCAAACCAAGCCCTTGGGGATTGCTTGAGACCATAAAGGGATTTTTGTAGTTTGCACACATTTGAATCAAATTTATCTTCAAAGCCAGGTGGACTATCCATGTATACTTCCTCCTCCAAATCACCATTCAGAAAAGCATTTTTTACATCAAGTTGGTTAAGAGACCAATCTAAATTCACTGCCAAGGACAAGAGGACTCTAATAGTGTTTAATTTGGCAACGGGAGCAAAAGTCTCTGAGTAATCAATGCCATATGTCTGAGTAAACCATTTAGCAACCAAGCGTGCCTTGTATCTTTCAACTGTGTTGTCAGAATTATATTTTACAGTAAATACCCATTTACAACCAACAGTATTCTTTCCTGTAGGTAACGTCATGACTCTCCAAGTTTGATTCTTCTCAAGAGCTCTCATCTCCTCAAGAACAGCTTCCTTCCACTTTGGAATTTTTAGAGCCTCCTGTATATTTTTTGGAATTTCTACAGCAGACAACTTAGAGGTAAATGCAGCAAATGAAGAAGACAATTTTGAGTATGACACATAATTAGACAAAGGATATTTAGTGCATGATCTAACAGGTTTTCTAATTGCAATAGGAAGGTCTATATCAGGATACTCGACATGACTCTCAACAACAGAAGAAGACTTACCTGTATCAAGATGATGTGTTGGATTATCTATTGGTTCGAAATCTTGGAAGGGTCGGAGAATGGGTCCTTCATTTCTCTGTTTATGGTTTCTTCTTTCAAAGACATTTCCCTTCCAAGTAGGGTCAATTGTAGTAAACCTGCTTTGTGTCTCTTTATCTGAGTCATTATGTTGTGGCATTTCAGGTGGTCCTTCATTATTGTGATTTTGATCATTGTGATTTTGATTTGAAATTGTCGCCCCCGAATCTGTCGAAACCTCATTCATAAGTGGATTGAGTTTCAATATGGATTCTTGGGCATTTTCTTTTGGTGCATCTATATAAGTCTCAAAATTTTGTGACGACACTATATCACTTAAAGTAATGATGTTTTCAAACGTAAAAGATGAATCTTCCTTAAAATTTCCCCCCTGAAGATGAATGTCAGTAAAAAATGGTTGATTTTCAACAAAAGTAACATCCATGGTTACAAAAATTCTTTTTGATTTCGGTTCAAAACATCGATACCCCTTTTGAGTTGGAGAGTAACCGGTAAACACACATTTTATTGCTCGTGGCTCGAGTTTGTCAAGGTGTTTATGTTCATGAACAAAAGCAGTGCAACCAAAAACTTTTAATGGCAAATTAGCAGAGACACTAGTCAAAGGAAAATAATTTCGAAAAACATCAAGAGGGGTATGAAAATCTAAAACTTTAGATGGCATTCGATTAATTAAATATGATGCAGTTAAAACAGCTTCACCCCACAAATATTTTGGAACGTTATTTGCAAATAGTAAAGCTCTAGCAATCTCAAGAAGATGCCTATTCTTTCTCTCTGCAATTCCATTTTGTTGGGGTGTATTAACACAAGAACTTTGATGAACAACCCCATTTGCAAGAAAAAAATCGGACAAAAGTGTATTAAAATATTCTTTACCATTGTCACTTCTGAAGACTTGAATATTTGTTTGGTATTGAGTATGCACCATTGTAAAAAAGTTTTTGACAACCTGTCCAACTTCAGATTTTTCTTTTAATAGATATACCCAACAAATTCTAGTATGATCATCAATAAAAGTTATAAACCATTTTTTATTAGAAAAGGTGTTTATTCTATTAGGACCCCAAACATCACTATGAATAACTGCAAACGGTTTTGATGGTTTATATGGTTGTGTAGAAAAAGAAGAACGGTGATGTTTAGCAAGTTCACAAGTTTCACAATGAAATAAAGACGGATCCTTCTTAGAAAATAATTTGGGAAACAAATGTTTCAAATACGGAAAACTAGGATGTCCTAACCGTAAATGCCATAACATAATATCATCATTATTAGAAGAGACAAAAATAGATTCAAAGCAGGTACTTGTTTTTTGTTGGTCTTTGAAGTCGAGTCCATTGTCAAGATAATAGAGTCCTCCACTCTCCTTAGCATTGCCAATCATCTTCCCCGTGCTCAAATCCTTAAAAGTGCAATGAGAATGAAAGAAGTTAGCTTGACAATTTATATCCTTTGTTAATTTAGTAATGGATAACAGATTACATGATAAATTAAGAACATGTAAGACATCTTTTAAGGTTAACACAGGTGACAGAATAACAGAACCTTTCCCTGCAATGGCTGAAAGAGAGCCATCTGCAATTTTAATTTTGTGGTTACCTGCACAAGGACTATAAGAAGAAAATAGACTCGACTCCCCAGTCATATGATCAGTAGCACCAGAATCGATAATCCAAGTATGGCTGGGAGTGACACTAAGTAGAGCAGTATTTGGAAAATTACCTCTTTGAGCTATAGAGCAAGAAGGAGTTTGAGACTCAAGGAGTTTGTACAATTTATCTAATTGTTCCTTGGTGAAAGGAGATGGGCTTGAAGGGGACTGCTTCTCTTGATTAGAGGTACCAGCTTGGAGGGCATGACCTTCGTTTCCTTCTTTTTTCTTCCAATTTAGAGGTTTTCCATGGAGCTTCCAACACGTATCACGTGTGTGCCCTAGACGTTTGCAATGTTCGCACCATGGTTTCTTGCCATCTCTCTTCCCGTCTTCATTCTTAGAGATTAGGGCAGCGCTTTCAACCTCACCAACAGAAGGTGTCTTACCCATCATAACACCTTGTCTCGCCTCTTCTCTTCTAACTTCTGAGAACGCTTCCCGAAGTGATGGCAATGGAATCTTTCTCAATATTCTGCCACGGACTTCATCGAGCTGCTTATTAAGCCCAACCAAGAACATGAATACTCGGTCGTTCTCCTGTCTCTTAAGAAACAAAACACTGTCCTCACAGCACTTCCAATGATCATCATAGCAGAGATCCAATTCTTGCCATAGTGTCATCAACTCATTGTAATAGGTAGTGACATCTCTATCTCCTTGTTTGGCATGCCACAATCGTGATTTGAGATCAAAAATTTGAGAAGAATTCTGAATGTCAGAATATGTTTCTTTGACTGCCTCCCAAACTTCCTTTGCAGTAGGCAAAAACATAAAAGGTTTTCTTATCATTGATTCCATATTACTAAGCAGCCAAGCGATAATAACAGAGTTCTCAGATTTCCAAAACCTGTAATTCGGATCAGTAGTGGCAGGCATTTGCACCTCTCCGGTTAGGAAACCATATTTTCCCTTACCGTCTAATATCAATCTTGTGGTTTGGGACCATTCAACATAATTTTTTCCATTGAGTTTTTGAATTTCAACCTTGAGGACATTAGAAGTTCCCTCATGGCCAAAAAAGTTGGAAAAACCATTGTTAGATAAACCATTATTGTCGCCTGGGCTGCCGCCACTGCCGCCTGGGCCGCCGCCACTGCCGCCTGGGCCGCCGCCACTGCCGCCTGGGCCGCTGCCTAAACCCATACTGTCGGCGTTGTCGACTACTTCTGATTTTTTACCCAAACCATCGTCGTTGCTGCCACCGCTACTCATAAGGGCTGCCTTCCATGGGGTATTTTGTGCCATAGCTCAGTTGATTAGAGCCACAGACCCTGATGGGTTGTTTACAGAACCCTAACCAGAGCTCTTGATACCATGAAGAAAGTAAAAGACAAAATAATATAATACTTTCATATTTTATTACTACAGCCTTAAGCTGTTTATATAGGAAAAGAAATTACAATAGTAATACTGAGTAATAATGACAAAATCATAAAATAAAAATAAATATAATAATATAAAATAAAAGAGAATCAAATATGATTTCTCTTGATTCTTCAACATTAACAATAATATTATATGTGTAAAATGAAACCTTGAAGAGAATGGTGAAACTAGCTGTAGATCTATTTAGACATTTTTACTATAATTACATTTGGAAAATATTTTATTGTACAACTGATCAGACTTTTTCGTCACACCATAATTACTTAATTTATTGTATCATCAAAAGGTTACCTTTCATATGAAGAATTAAGGGTGGAAATTAGACCATACTAAGTATATTTCTTAAATAAACTAAATCAAAATTATTTTAAAATATATTTAGCTTACAAAGTGAAAAGACTAATAACATATACTAAATTATTTTATCATTATATTAGGATCATTTCATGCTCAAACCAACCCCAGGAAATAATGTGGGTATCTTGATCCTTGAAATAATGTGGGAGATAAGTTGGTTTAATGAGAGGATCATTTTCCTAAAATCATATACTTGTCAAACACATGTAAATAACATGAAAATTGGAGAAAAACAATGGTTATCTAATACCAATTAGAGAACAATATTATGTGAAGTTTTTTATAATATATAAACTTCTTTTATATATCTCTCTCTTATATATATATATATCATGGTGGTTTTCGATACACTCATAATCTCTAAGATAAATACACGAACTACATATTACAACACTCCTAAAAACAAATAGGAGAGAAAAAAACAATTAGATACATTTTTTGGACTAGTACATTTTGTAACAAAAAATTAGACTATAGTCTTGGTTTCTCTCTTGGACAATGTGAGATTTGTTGTTCTTAAGATGTTATGATTTCAACTAACCTCGTCATATTTATAGATGACCTGAGAATTGAATTTTGTACCTCACAATTAGACGTATACCCTTATTTATAATTTTTATCCCTTAACTTATTATAATATCTTTAAGTGAATAGTAAAAACTAAAATAATTTCGGATATCTTGATCATACCCCCATATTCCAAAATTTCCGAAAAACTATTTTTTTTTTCCTCTGAATTTCTCTATCCGGAAATATCATTTTTGAAATTTCCGGAAGTTAGTTTTAACCAGGAATTTGAAATATTCAAAAGTTATTTTCAACGGAAAATTTCATTTTTGAAATTTTCAGTATTGAAATATAACTACTGGAAATTTCGTTCATGAAATTTTTGGGTCAGATTTTATTTTCTTTTTCAATTTTTTTTGTTTATATTTCTTTCATTCAATTTTTTTCAGTGAGGACCATAGGAGCGAAAAATACTATGGAACATTCTCGAGTTCGACCTCCTACACAATCTAATAGGAGAGCCTCCGTTGAAAAATAGAGAAAACGAAACGAAGAGATGCAACAAGGTGAGGATTATTATATTCAGCTTGAGTTTGAGTAGGAGGAGCAGCAGAATCTTGCGTTTGAGGATCATATACAACATGATCAGAAGGAGCATGAGCAGCACCAGGATAACATGAATCAGCATCAGCAGCCTGAACAACATCTATTTCCTGGAGGTCATTTCGATCTTTATGTCCTTAAGGACTATGAGCACTACATTGCAGTTAGAGTGTGGAATGGACAGGTTAGTAAATAATTTAATTTATTACATAGCATAGTATGTATAGTTTAATATATTTATAGTATAGTTTATTACAAGGCCGATATTAGGAATTCAATTTTTTTGAAATAGTTGATTTACTGATTCACTGGTGTTAAGAACTCATTAGAGTTTAATTTCATTTACTGAAAATGGTCAAATGATAAAAAAGTACTAATTGAGAAAGAGAAGAAAAACTGAAGAAAAAAAAAAGTTTTTAAAAAAATTGTTTCAATTGTGAAATTGCTTAGTATATATATATAGTAAACTAACTAATTGTATAATTTATTGTGTGTTATTTTAATTAAACATGATAGACACGCCTTGAAAGTTGTTTCAAATGGCAAAAAAATAAGATAAATTCATTGATATTAGATATGTATTACCTACTCAGATAGATCAATGGATTACTACATCTGGGTTACATCCTTTGCAACGATGTAGTTTGCACATGATCGGCAGTAATCTCGTATATGCTTTTGCTGAGTAATCTCGTATACCATGTTATGAAAAGTTTTTCACACCTCCTGCTAATGTGAATGAAGATTTGGCCACTGTTGTTGTCGTTGAGTTATTGGGAGTTAATGAGGATGAAGTTGTGAATGAAACTAGGGTCAATAGAGGTGCTTCATATAGTTTTGAGTGGTTGAAAGTTGTATTTTTTTAAGAAACTTCATGAAGGATGATTCAACTGTGCAGCAAAGGCATACCTTACTTCATTTGGTAGGGTGTACCATTCTAGCTGACAAAAGTTTTACCCTTGTATCTGCAAAATATTTGTTCCTTTTTCAAGACCTTGATACTTATGGTAAATAGGCATGGGACCAGCTGCTCTTGTTATTTTATATGACTATCTTATAAATGGTACAATGCCTGCAACGAAGCAGATCAAAGGATATTTATCTCTATTTCAGGTACTTTTATATTATTTTTTATGCTTATTATAGTTATTTGATAAGATGCTTATTTAATTATTTTTCTTTTTAATTATTTACAGACATGGGTTTATGAACATTTCTCTGACATCTGTAACCGGAGTATGAGTGAGCTTATATCTTCACTGCCACGGATTTCGATGGACTCTTAAACAAACATCTAGGGATGTTGCATACTACAGAGCAAAGTTGGATGCTTTGGGACCTACTAATATTATTTGGATGTCAAATTACGATGAGGACGCCATGACAGGGTTTCAGTTTGTGTCGATGTTTACAAGGTACATTCGTTGGTGATCCACGATGGTACTGTATTTACTAGAGATGTGTCTACGATAGTTTTGGTATACTCAGCACATCCCTCCTACACCGTTGATGCTCGTTGTATGTGATGTTGATGTTGAATGGAGTATGTACAAGAACTTTGTTCGATCCCTTCGTACTAGATTACATCCAACCACATATTCGCATGAGTCTATTTAGGGATACATCCATTGGTACTATAGGATATCTCATCCTTGAATGATCCCTTACATTGTTGCAGAACCTCCATGCTTTGGCGTTCCTAGTGGTGTTGGTCCTAAACCTAGTCATGATGTTGGTCCTAGTTATGATGTTGGTCTTGGTCCTAGTCATGGTGTTGGTTCTGATACTACTCATGGTGAATGGTATATACAGTGTCAAATAATTGGTGGTCTTATACAGCAGAGTTTATACTTACAAAGGATAGATCCTGAAGATGAGATGCATGTCTTCTTAGAGAGAGCCTTACACATATCTAGAAGAGGGGATTATCATTAGTACTATAGTTTTATTTTGATTGTATTATTTTATTATTCAGACTTATTTGCTAAAATTTGAATGATTTAATCTTTTGTATATTATGTGAATGAATTATGTTACAAAAAGGGATGTGAAGTGCAGAGGAAACAAACTAACTAACTGAAAACTACATATATATGAAATAAAACTTTGAATCAAAAGTGTCAATCATCTGCCAAAGACATATAATCTGATGTATGTTCTAAATCTAATGAGCCCCAAAGTTGTAGACGTCTTGTATAAGCTATAGTCTATGATGTAGACTAATCACTGCGGTGATTCTTCCAATGCCAACGGACATCTTGATTTGAATTTAACTTGAACCCAACGAATTTCATTAACAAAACCAATGTTGATAATATGATCACGTGATAGGTCTTCACTTGTTGGTTTTGTAGGTGTTATCCATGATCAATACAAGAGGGAACATGTTCAACAAAGTTATGGAATATGGGTGCGTCCAAAACATGTCCCTCACGATATTGGAGTCTTCATGAGTCCTACTCCAACAAGCATACTTCTCAGCTTCAAGTAACTTCAACATATGTTGCATATCAGTTCTAGGTCCTTTCAAATTCTTCTTGTATGTGGTTCGTCGCTTATAAATTTGAGAGATATTAGTAATGTTCACCTTATCTCGATCTCTCAAAGATGACAAGATGTGTCTCGGTGCAACATGATACTTTGTCAACTCGTCAACATGTTTCTTATCTTCTTCTTTTAAGCGTCGCACAAATGCATTATTCTAAATAAATAAAAAAACCACTAACTCATGGTTGTGAAGTTCACGCATTAAACTAATAATTCATACCTCATCTTTTAGTTAAAGTCCCTGAGTTACTTTTATTTGACTTATATTTTCCACCTCTATCACAACCGCGAATTAATTTTGACTTCCTTCCTCTCTTTCTGGTCTCTTTGTCTAAGCGAGTAATGATAACAGTTACTCGATTTTGTCGGCCAACCTCTCTTGTCCATGATATGAAAAATTCTCGTGACTCAAAAATTTGATCAGTTGTGAATGCTTCAGGGAAATCTATACATAATGGTGTTTTTTCCATGGTTACAAAAAAAAAAGGTTTTATAAAAGTCCAAAATAAAATAAAAAATAAAAAAATAAAAAATTACGTTCTAAAATTTTCAAAAAAAAATTGAAAATTCCAGTAGAATAAAATTAACTACTGAAAATTTTGTGTCTTGAAATTCCGGAACACAAATTACACTACCGAAAATTTTAAAAATACAATTTTTGGTAGTATTAATTTGTGTATCGAATTTTTAGGAGAAACAATTTAATTACTGGAGACATTAGTGAGGAGTACAATTTTAGAGCATTTTTTAACATTTGATTAAATGAAAATAAAAAAAATAAAATTGAATATTTACATTTTAGAAGACGAACCTGCTCTACTTGCACAACTTTTTTGAGGGATTTAGCTCACAGGAACTCTTATATTCATCTTGTGGAAATTTTTTTGAATCAAAAAATAAATCTTGTGGAAGTTTATATATATATAAAGTTTATGGAAATTGTTGCTATAAAATACTACATGACTATACATACTTTTAATTTTACTTGATTTAGTTGATGTAACCGGGATAAAAGATTGGCTTAATTGCAGTTTTAGTCCCCTTATTTATACTGATTCACGAAATTGGTCCCCATATTTTAAAAGTCAACAGTTTTGGTCTCTCCCTCAGAGTTTTAAACTAAAAAATGACGATTTGATATATTTTAAATGACGTGACATACAATTCTATGATATAAAACCATCTAGATCCATTAATTATTCATATGTCATTAATTAAATTAAAAATACGAAAAAAAAATTGAAGTTGAAATTAAGTTTTACGACGTTTTATTCCAATTTCATAGGTGTTAATCACTCTACATCATCGTATCATATGTCGTGTTATTTAAAACATCTCACGTCATCATTTTTTAGCTAAAAAATCAGAGGGAGGAACCAAAACTGTCGACTTTTAAAATAGGGGACCAATTTCGTGAATCAGTATAAATAGGGGATTAAAACTGCAATTAAACCTAAAAGATTTCATAATGAATGACATGTAAGTTGACTTGATTACCTAATGAGGTCATAGATCATTCATTTATTTGTTTACTATTAATATTTACATCCGTGCAATACAAGCAAGAAATTTGTTTAATGATAATGCGATTCATCTTCATCACATTCATCTTCATTGATTTGTAGTTGATTTGGAAATTCAACATTTCAATTTATATCCATTTGGTGGATATAAAAACCTACAAAGTTTTAACTCATAATTACTCATAAGATAAAGTCAAATTTAGGTGTTTTAAATTGATGTTTTACTCAAATAGATATATGTCATTTCATTCATCATATTAAAAGTAATACATTCATCGTAGTACATGTAAATAAAAAGTGCAAGCAACGTTCAAGATAGATGCCCTTAAATATAATGAACACCACCGTTGACTAATCGCCTAGCAAAAACAATACTTACATTATTACACAAACTTAATAATAATCTCCAGATTGATGTTTAAACAACATTTTTGTATCTATTATATATAATCCTTCACTTAAATTTTATTTAATCTCATTTCTAAAAATATAATATCAGCCTCAATGAGATAAATATTCAAGATTGCTTAAAGAAAAAGAAATGTAGTCAAAATTATTTTTCAAATAATTATTTTTAAAAGGTTTAATTATTTTATAAATCCCTAAACTATTTGGAGATTTTAAATAGGTCTTTAAACTAAAAGTATTAATTAATAATCACCCAAACTAATAGATTTTCGGAATTAGGACGTAATTAGTTCAATGAACTAATCTTTCATCTCAATTTTTTTTAATCTATTTTGTATAATTTTTCTCGTCTTACTTTCTTTTCATCATTTAACAGTAAATCATAGTATTTATAACTCATGGCACATGCTAGGATCTGACGCTCGTTTACTTTGAGCAAGCTCACGACGGTCGAAAACGACTTATGAAGGTGGCAGTTTCAAAATTCAAATGGTTAAATCTTAAAAATGGAAAGGTGGATTATGTATACTAGTAGAAAATTGATTTTTTTAATACAGCGAGTTAAGTCGTTTACGTGCCACCAGACTTAATAAATAAGTGTGGCTATTATGTTATGTTACATATGTTGAACCTTGTAACAACCGGTATTGTTGATTCATTGATGCAAGTCCGTAAATTTTTTACAAATTGTTATTGATTGTGTTTTTTTATGTTCGTATGATAAAAAAATTATAAGTTATTATTGATTGTGTTTTTTTTAATGTTCGTATGATAAAAAATTAGGATTCAACCGATATTAGTTGTGTTTTTTTGTTCAGATATTTGATAACTCGATATCATTTCATCCAGATCAAATTAAAGAAGTTCAAGAACGTTGTGTGGATTTTATTTTGGAATTAATTGAAGGAAATGACAGTGCTTGAATATATGTCTATTGAATATTGCTACATTGTGATTTTGTAATTTTGTTAATGGACATCTAAATTATTTTTCGTCTTGTCAAAAGTAGTCAGAAATGAGAGACATCTTCTTTGTACTTTATTTTGTATGAACTTCTGATATTGTATATTTTGGTTATTAGATGGTTATATAAAATTGTGATTGCAAGTACAAAATTCTGATTTGAAATTTAATGCGAAACATTGTATGTATGTATGTATGGAGCAGGAGCATAAAAACACAATAAAAAATTTATTAAAAAAATAATTATTTTAACCTTATCTATTAAGTCAGTTGATCAAAAGAATCGACTTAAAAAGATGATTTATTGAACTGAATTTATGATGTTTAAGTCGGTTAAGTTGAATCGACTTAACATGACGAAACTCTGTTAAGTCGGTTCATGAAATGACTTAAAAAACAACATGTTTATTAAGTTGTTTGCTGTTAACTCGGACACGAAACCGACTTAAAATGTACATTTTAACTTACTTAAAAATATAAAATTCCACTAGTGAGAGGAGAAGAAGAGGAACACGAAGATGGTGGTGGTGTGAACAATGAAGGTCGTGTGACCAATGTAGCTTGGGTGGAGGTGTTATGGTAACAAGAAAGTGCATATGTATTGGTTATGGTGAGAGAAGACAATCTCTTGTTTGGTTTGGGAATGAGAGAATGAGAATAAAAGAAGGCTTTTGGAAAAGGAAATAAAAAAATGAGAGAAAAATTTACTATTTTGATATTGTGTTGGGATATGAGAGAAAAGGTACCTAAGAGGGAAGAAAATTTTTGAAAATTTTTGAATTGAAGAAGGAAAATGAGAGATTAATGTATGGTTGTTTGACACATGTTAAAATTTGCTATAAAATCATGTGAAGGTGTCTATTATAAAGATAGTGTTGATTTTTACTTTTCGTATAAAGGTAAATGTTATTAATTACTTAAAGACACTTATTAAATAACTATATTTAGAAATATTTGATTAAAAATTTCTTGAAAATTTCTTGAAAATTGTGTTTAAAAATTTGTTCTATTTAATGTGAGGTATAACATATGCTATTTTTTTTAAGCTAGTACTTTATTACGAAAAAAAAACATAAAAAGAATAAATTAAAATGACATAAATCTAACCTAGAAAAAGGTAGATTTGTTAACTCTTAGACAACTATTTTGTAATTGTCATTTTTTTGTTTTAAGAAAGTTATTATTCACTCCTATGGATTCGAAATATATCCAACTTTTACAAATGCTATACAATTTATGAAATATTGTTAATTTTGTATAAATAAGAAAAATTATAACTTACTTTATAAAATTATTTTTCAATAATAGTACGTGAAACAAAAATCACAAGATTTGATCAAGAGATAGTAATTAATAGTAAGTAAAATAATATAAAAACATGAATCATATTTTATTGATATTGATATAAAATGAGATATTTTTTTAGCTAAAATAACTTATATTGTGGCACGGACTATACTACTTTATTTGTTATTTTTAAATTTTAAGATTACATTAACTACTCTTTTGTTAATAATATCCTTACTCTCATCAATAAGTTTACACACATACTTTAATGACAGAGAGTACTAACAACCGGTGAGTGAGACCCCTAAATTATAAGGTAGGCAAGGTGCAAAGGTCATTGCCACTTGCACTCACATATAATCTCCTAAAAAGATTGGACTCACAAAAATTAAGCCTATGTACAATGTACATAACGTAATCGTGTTCTTTATTTTTTTCCTTTTGTTTTGAGAAAAAGATCTCTAGACTATATATATATATATATTAATTCGAGAATATATGCTTACATCCATCCATTTTCATACATATCTTAATACTATTTTTTTTTTCATTTATAAAAGAAAATAACAAAAAAAAAACATCAAAACCAATGTACTTATCAATTATTTTAATTTTTTGATTATTTTTATATATTTTTTTTTATTGAAAACTATGAGATATTAAATACTCACTGATAATATTAAAAAGACAAATTTAAATATAAAAATAATTTAAATAATAAATGAATTTTAAAATTTGTAACTACCAAAAATTTGAAAAGAGTAAAAGGGTGTTCGCTTGGATTATATATGGGCACCATGATTGCTGATGATAAAGAAGGAAAACGAAGGATAGAGACAATAGAGAAACAAAAAGAATGGATGAAATGACGACGATTTGCTTGATGTTGTTGATTTTTTAAACACAAGGAAAAAAGCATTTGGCTACGGAAAAAAGTGAAAGTGAGGGAATTCTATGCATTGTTTGAGACAAGACAAGACTCGTTTGGTTCCAGTTTTTTTATGAGTATTTTAAAAATAAAATTAAAATTTTAAATACAAATTATTTTAAACAATTTATCATAAAATATCATTTTAACTATTTCATTTCTTTGTTGCAACATTTTTTATGACAAAATTTTAAAAAATAATTAAAATGAAAAATTATTTTAAAAAGTTTATCATAAAAATTAATTTTGAGAAATACATTTGTTTTTTAAATATGATATTTATTATGTTAAAATTTTTAATATGAACATCTAAATTATTAAATTTTAAATTATTTTTTAAATTTATAATAAATAAATTTAAAATAACTTCTATTGAAGTCATATATAAATCAATTTTTAAAATATAAAATATTTTTTTTTGTTTATAATCTATAACAAACGACATGTATAACTTTCCTTCCATGAGCACAGAAATTGCACGAGTGATAGGGATGACAATTAGATCCAGACTCAGTGGGTACCCGCAAAAAAAATCCAAAATAGATAAGGTAAAAACCTGCATAATAGATATAGGCACGAGGACGGATAATTATCCACAAAATTAAACAGGTGCAGGTACAGATACTATAGTACTCACCCCGCACCCGCACTAATATAAATATATTATTTATTTATTTATTTATTATATTAGTATTTAGTTTAATTAATTATTTTCTTTTATGTTTTAGCATCTATTGATATCATTAGATCATTACAATATTTATAATCGAAATATGAACGTTTGTAAAAATTTTAAGAATTTGATTTTGATGAATAGGTAAATAATTGTGACTTTATAACGAGAGTTATGTCTTATTAATCGTGACTTTATAATTATACTTGCAACTTCCTATCAATTTTTTTTACAGATCTCAAATAATATCGTTGTAGGACTTGCAACTTCATAAAGTATTATTATGGATATTTGAATGTGTATTGTAACGTGTGTTCATTTGAAATGTTTTGAGTTATAAAATATTTTAGTTTATAATATTTTATGATTGGATTTAAGATATTTTGATAATTTTTAAATTTAATCACAACAATATCATTTATTTATCGATCTATTTTAGTTAAAGTGTGGGTAATAAGTATGGGTATGGGCACTTAAATACCCAAAGGGTAAGGGTATAGGTATTAAAGCTGATATCCAAAAGGATATAGACACGGGTACGAGTATTTTTTTAAAATGCGTGTACGGGGACGGGTACTATAGTACTCTACCCAAACTCTACCCATTGTCATCCCTAACGAGTGGTGTCGGCTGACTGCAATTTTCATATTTTTTCTTGATCTAAAGTATTATTTAAGGTAAAAAGAAATTATTTATGTTAAGTTACATGTCCCTTATAAATATAAAATAATTTTATACTGTCATTTAATAAAAAAAATTAATTTTGCTACACTAATTCACATTTGTATGATTATTTTAAAATTTATAATCTGATATAGAAAATTGATGATCTTTCATTGAATGACAGCATAAAATTATTACAAATCATTAAACATTATAAATTGTTTTACTAAGATTGATTTAGTAATTTGTTGAGATGAAAATTGACCTCTTAACTTCTTCATCCCTCTATTTTTTAACTCATCTAACTTGAACTACAAGATCAATCTTATATATTTTTTAGATTAAAACGCATTGACGGAAACACAACCATTAAAGAGAAAACATGAGAAATGGAGGGTAAAATTGGTTGAGACATTCCCCAACCAAGATTTTGTTCTCATGAGAAACCACTCACTTGCGGTTTTCTGCTAAGAACTTATAAAATTTCTCATATTTGAAACATATCAAGAGTTTTTCCAATACTAACCTCAGATTTTTTTATTTAGTTATTTCCTTTTTATGAACTCTACTATGCCATATCAGTTTTAAAAACTAACAAATTTTCATTTCAACTTAGTTGAGAACTTAAAATGAGTTACACATGAATGCATGATATTTTTCAAACACACACAGACAGTCTTTTTGTTTTTTGAATAGCAGAGCAACAACATTCTAACACAAAATTTGTTATAACTAAGGTTGATTTCATTAGAGAGTAATATCTAATTACATTAACTGATATAGGATGTTCGAACTTTACAATGCACAATTATGCATGAACCCATAAGACAATTTTATCATCTCTGAGTTGTTTTTGTGGCCTCCCTCGAAGCTCAATCTACTATATTTAATTTCCACATGACTAAGCAATCATTGATGAAAGGGGTTTTGTTATTGAGTTGCTTGCTACTCTGTCCCTCAGCTGGCTGCCTCTGAGATACTTTGTAAAGAGGGTTGCCAGAATCTTGTCTTAGCTGTGACACTCACAACATTATTATTAGTTGATGAACTTGTCCTTGCTCGAGCTCTTTCAACTTTTGTTGTCTGTAAATCAAAATGACACAAATTTAGAATTATATGTGTGACAGGACAGCATATAATTAATCGGTCTCATCAAATATAGTACTAGTACAAAACACAATTACTGTTCTATTCATGTAAATTTTCTGATATGAATGTATCAATCACCATTCTGCAGTAGAAATCTGCAATCATCTATGGTCTTATTTGGAAACACAAAGTCTAAACAAACCAATAACAAAACACCATAATTAAACGTGTTTCAATGCCTCTTAGTTACACCTACAGAAATACCTTAACAATTGTTTCACTATCTCAAATAAAATTACAAGAATAACAGTTCAACTCAAGTTGTGTGTCTCATTCTACAAACTCAAATACTTTAAAAGAAATTATATCACACTCAATCACAAACACAAAGACTCACACCATTATGAATAATCTCTGATTTAGTGAATATTAATTCTCACATTTTCAAGAAGTTTCCCTTCATGTTTTCAATAACATAGATACATCTACTCACCTCTTCAAATGTATCTCTTCAATTTCCATAAGTTGAACTAATAATTATTTATTTTTGTTGGAAATTATAATTGATTCCCAAACAAAAGTCAATCCCTGATGAGTGATGAGTATGAATAGATTTGAATTCAATTTACAAATCCAATCATTTAAAATACCCCAATGACCAAAGTTGATTGCTATAAGCAGAGAAACTAACTACACTGTAAACACTATACTCTACCAAATTGAACTGATAGACTAATACAACTTGGAAGTGAAAATGGGAAAACCAAACAAAGAAAGAAAAAAAAATTGATTGAGATTTACCTGTGTGTCAACCTTCCTTGTTTTTTTCTCCATCTCTAACCCCTTGACACAATCTGTCTTATGAATTGATTCTGGCACATTCTGCCTCATTTTTGCTTGTTTCTTTTCCCTTAGACCCTTCATAACCTCTAAACACAACAACCATTTCAAAGGGTCAATCCCAAAAAGCATAAAAAAAAAATCATTCAAAAGAGTAATACACAAATGAAAAGGTGTATTTATTTGGTTGAAGCTAACCTTGAGTTGTAATGAGTCTATAAACATGGCCAAGAAGTAGAGTATCATTAGGTTTAAGAAGCTTTATGCGAGTTAAACGAACTGTGTTGGTATTGGTGTGACCATAGTTATTATTATTATTGTTGCAATTTTGAATGTCCTTGTTTGGATACATTGTTGTGGAGATGAGAAGAGCAACACAATGACCAGGGTTCATTTTCATAACTTGGCTAGCACTCACACATGAATAAAACTTTTCTATTTTGCCACTTGGGTGTTGTATCATTAGTGTTGCAGCATCAATTGCTTGACAATTTCCCATCTCCTTCTTATTCCTAATTAATCAAATATTAGACCAAGAGAACAAAGAATCTTGAACCACTTGCACTCTCACTAAAGACTCTTTATAGCACTCCCTCAATTCCACTCATTTTCAAGGTCCAAACTTTTAGATATTAATATTATTAATTATATTTATATTTTTCGTTTCCTATAATACCCTTAACATGCTTAGTAATATAGACTAATAAGTCGAAGATTCGAAATATATTAATTTAAGGGTTATAGGACTACATGTTTAACTAATTCAAATTACATATCATACCATACCAATTTGGTGGTATATTAATATTATGGAAAACTATGCAAATTACATTGAAATGCAGTCTACTATCATAGATAAATATTTAAAAGTCATCTAAATTTCTAATACTAACCGATGTCGATTCCCAAAAGTAGAAACTCTCAAATTCTTCCTCTTTATAATTTTTGATGGAATTCTTCCTTATTATTGTAACATGCATGTGAGACATTGACTTCACTAATACTACTAGTTTGACAAAAAAATAAATAAACATATGAGACATTTTCATTAATATAAACTCAGTAGTTATTATAGATAAATATTTTATTCGTCTCAAAATATAAATAAATATTTATTAAAAAAATTAAACCAGATATATTCACTTTTCTTCGATCAATTTTTATTTATATTTTAAAATAAAATAGTACAAACAAATGTTTTTATGATATCTATTTTATTTTATTTTGTTTTGTTTTATTTTTTATTTTTACTTTTATTTTTATCAATCAAATATCAATCCGAACATTAAGAGCAACATTCCTTAATGTTATAAACAATTTTGATGTATCAATTTACCATAATTCATCTATCAAAATGTAATGTCCATCTAAAACTTGTCCTAATATATTACTAGTAATAGAAAGAAGCAGATTTTTCTGGAAGAATAGAAAGAAACAATTAGACAATGAGATGAAATTATAAGAGAAAAAACATGGGTATGGTATGATATATGTCAATTACCAAATTTGAGGAAGATATAGTGAAGAAGGGAAGAAAATCGGCACGTTATCGAAAAGGGGGTGTATGTGGCAATAATTAATTGGATGAATGAGGGAACAGAATAAAGACAAGTGGGACCATAGTAGCTGAAGTGATGTGATGTGCAGCTCTGAAACGTTACATTCCTTTGGGTAATGAATAATGATCTTCACTTATGCATGTGATCACTACGCTTTCCTAAGATCTGTCTCATGTCGGTTCCGTTACGAAGCTACTATCATGTTCTGCCTAGATGCCCGTTATCATATCTTCACAATCTCAACGCATTCTATGCTACAATAACAATTAATATTAATTTCATTTAACTTTAATATTTTCATCATTATGATGATACTAGTCTTTTAAAAACCAACTCCGCAAGGATAATCAGCCATTAGGTCACTTATTGGACCACTATAATGTTATTCCTCGAAATCTGACGATTAAATCGAATTATTCAATTATATGATTTTGTCTTTATAAAAAATTGTCTTTACATTCAAGTGGATTAAATTAAATTTATTGTTGAACAATTGTTAACTAAGTCTTTGCGCAAATATCATTAAGAGAAAATTAGGCCAAACTATGTCTAATGTGATTATTGGAGCTCCATCATGGATTTTATGTCTTTTTTTATAGATGAAATAATATAATAACTACAAAAAAACTCACATGCAATGGCAAGGTCTTACGTTCGAAATCGAGACTTAACAATTTCAACATATACTAATTCAATTAAGATTAAAAGATAAATTTTATGTCTTTCTACCATCAAATATTATGGTCACATATTTTTTCGGTCGACTCAACTATCATGATGAATCAACGTAAGCTTGAGTATTTTTTGTTGTACTCGCATAAATGTAATCGATTACTCCTATTTATATTGACTTGACAATCTCTATAAATAATATGAGTTCATCTTAATAGATCAAAAAATCAATAGCATCATAGCGTTGAATCCAGAAGGTGAGGCACTCTAAAAGACAAACTATCAAACTATCACTAATTATTTTTCGTTTACAAAATAATTATTATTTATTATTTATCATCTCAAATACTGACAATTATACGTAATTTGAGATAATTAATGAGTTAATCAGTTAATTTTAATTTTAATTCAAGTTAAATTTGTAATTTTTGGTACAGCATTTTTTCTATCTTAAACTATAAATATAAATTAATTAAAAAAATGGATATATTTAATTTAAAATAACTTTTTTAAATCAATTTCCAATTATTATTTTGGGATAGGAAAGTATTATATAGTCTTTTAAAAGATTCCAACATGGATATATAAAAAATTTGCACTATCAATTGTTTAGTGCTTTTGGTCTCATCTAGTTGGGAACAAGGATGGTGCATGAGTGGTCAAATAGCTATAATCATCCGCAAGAGTTGTATCCCATGTTTTTCAACCACAACCACTACTACCAATCATTATTGCCAAATCTTGGATTGCATGAGGATTCAGAATTTCATCACTACTGTTTTCCTTTTATTTTCCTTTCATAATCATGCGTGGAATCGATGCACCAATGAAACAATATAAATATAAGGATACATATGGTATATGATTACATGGCATATATTAGATACAAATATAATATGAATCGAAATAATATAATTATATTTCTAATTTCAACACTAAATAATTCTAATTTCAAAATAAAATGGATTTGAATTTTGTATTCAAACTCGACCTAACGTATATTGCGTTTTGTTTTTATAGGTACATACCCGATATTCCTATATTCATTGAATATGAAACCGCAGTATATATTAAGCAAAAATTAATTGACAAACGAAAATATTATTAAGTTGAACGGTTTTTAATTTTTTTTTTTTTATATTCTTAAAAGTTATAATATTAAACTATTTTTAATTATAATTTTATTTCAATAATTTTTAGTTATAAATTTTCAAAAATGAACTATGAGTTTTGTTATCCTGTCATAATAAAAAAATATAATAAATTCTTATGTGATTGAAAATAATTTCGCGTTAAATTTCAAGAACCCTAAAATGTACTTCACTCAAATTCTATTTTGCTTAATTATTTTTCTAAAAGTGGATCGATGGTTTATATTTTTATGATTATTGCAATCAAAACTCCTTAAGAAATTACAAGAATTTATTGAAAAAATTGAGATAATTTTGAATTTTAATTTTATTTGTTTAAAATTAAAATTATCGATATAAACAAATACAAATATAAATAACGAAATTGAAAAACAAAATAATCGATTATTTTTGTATAACTTAAAGACTTTTAGAATTATCGATAAAAATATTTTGTTATATATTTTAAAAGTTTGCTTCAAATGTGAGACAAAGCTAACGGTCTAGTACTAAGAAGCTTAATAATTATTTGACCAAAATATAGAAACTTAATAATTAATCCAAATTACTTTACTCTCGTTTAATTAATTTTTCACTGAACTAGCGTTTGATTAATTAAACCAAAGCTAGTTCTTAATCACAGAGGGGTTAATTTCCTTTAGGATCGTTTACAATGTTTATTAGGATCGATTGTTAGATCGGTAAAATCCGACCATTAATGAATGTTTTATCGGTGTGAATGGGAGTCCAAACTAGTTACGTGATTTTTTTGTCTGTGGTTACGGGAAAATTTGATATGTTGAAAATTTGAATCTTAAAAGTTTAAAATGCATTTTTTAGTTTTAAATTTTTTTTTTGCCTTTTAAGTTTTAAAATTTAGCGATTTTGACTTTTAATATTAAAATTGTAATTTTAATCCTTTATTTTAATTTTATTTATAAATAACTGGTTCTTTTAATTTTAATTGGCCAACGCTAATGTAACGTTATATAATTTTTTGTATAATTAAATAAAATATACAACTCATTTGTATTATTTAAAAAAATTGTCAACTCATTTAATTGTTTTTTAAAAAAATTGCCAACTCATTTTTAAATTATTTTTTAATATTGTCACTTTATTTTTTAAAGTTTGGATAAAATATAACTTTGATCTTTTATCTATAAACTAATATTCATTTTTGTCTTTTATCTTTTTTCTTTATAATTCGTTTTGATCCTTTATTTT